>JBAJMU010000006.1:14464220-14475357 GCA_037952995.1 Hyposoter didymator
AGCGAGATTTCCATCTCTCCTGCATCAAGTTGGCTTATAAATACGATCCTACGGAACATGGCTCGTCGGCTTTTAAATGCGAACAATGCATGAGACGTCGCTCAACCACTCTCGATCGTTCGCCCAATTCCTCACCGGATCGCTCACGGCTGGGATCCACTTCCTCGATCGCTGCGTCTACGACTACATCCCGCTTCACTATTGATAATGTGATGCTCCAACTTCAAGCCAATGCCGCTGCTTTTGACTCTAAACTTGATGAGAAAATTGCAGACTTGAAGCTCGATCTCACCGCCGCATTTGATTCCAAACTGGATCAACAACTCGAAAATCTTAGGCGTGACGTGACTCAGCAATACCATGACATTCAGGACACGGTGACTGGGGTTGTTCAGTCGATGTCTTCTCTGCGGGACGAGGTTTCTGGCCTTGCTGCTAGTCAACAAGACATATTGTCACGAGTCACTGGCAATGAATGTCAGGCACGAGAACTTGCTGATGATATTGCTTCTTTAAAAATGCGCCATTCTGATGAGGTTGATGCGCTCAAAAAAGAGATGTCCTCCTTCATCAACACCAACGTTTGCACCACCGAATCATCCGCTGTGCCTCCATCGTCTACAACAACTGAATTCGTCATTCGTGGACTGCCTACTGACCTCTCTCTGACAGATTCTGAGATTGTGTTCGCCACGCTTTCTTTTCTGGGTGTTCCTCAACTCATCGATGATGTCTTGGACTCTCGCGTCATGAAGCCGAAACTATCACAGCCCAGCGAGCCCAATGCTCCTCCCTCTACGACAAACATCGTGACCAAGAGATCACTGGTCATTCGATTAAAATCTTCAACCACTCGTGATTACATCATCGAAAAAGTGTCTGCGAAAAAAATCTTCACTGTGCGCGATATCTTCTCTCTTGACCGTGACGACCGCATTTTCATCAGAGAATTGCTCCCAGCTAATATCCATAAGCTGTTATTACTGGCAAAATCGAAAGCTCGAGAACTCAAATTAAACCATGTTTGGGCAAATCGTGGTGTGGTCAAGGTCAGGAGAGAAGGCTGTCCCGAGATTTTTGTGCTTAGATCTGAGTCAGAGTTAAACCAGCTTGCGTGACTACCGCAGCTTGAGAAGCTTCTGCCTTTAAACGGTGAAGTGCAGGCACCCTCGTCATCCCTTAAAGTCGCCTCTTTCAATGCCAATTCATTGCTCGGCCATTTCCCGTTCTTTGCAGCACATGTTGCTCTCAATTTTTACCACATTATATCCGTGACCGAAACCTGGCTTCATGATCGCATCTCCGATGATCTTGTACATCTTCCTGGCTACTTTCTTCTGCGTAATGATCGAGTTGGCAAACGGGGTGGCAGGGTTGCCTGTTACATTCACAATTCTGTGCGATTTAAGGTATTGGATGTCTCTAAACCGGAGTTTTCCAATGCGCCAGAATTCTTGCTATGTGAGATTCAAAATGCCCATGATCGATCGATTCTGTTTGCCACGGTTTATCGACGCCCTAAGGGCCTCATGTTTCACAACTTTGCGGATGTTTTTTCTAGCCTAGCTATTAAATACCAGAATATAATAATCACTGGCGACTTGAATTGCAATCTCCTACTAGATAATTATGAGTCTACTTCGCTTCGTGAATTTGCCAATTCGCATGCACTTCACATTGTTGAGGCTGGTGCAACCTTTCACACGAATTCTTCCCACTCCTTGCTTGATTTTTTTCTAGTTGACTCCGCCTCCATAATCCTTTCTTTCACTAAATCGTCTGCCCCATTCATTGCGGGTCATGATTTACTCGAACTTTCTTACAAATTTCAACCTGACCCACGTCCAGTTCACACAATTGCTCGCCGCGATCTCAAACGCTTCATCGTGGCCGACTATTTGACGACGCTCTCTTCCTCCCTGTCGCGACTTAATCTCTTGACTATCCCCGCCCTATCTTCTGCCAGTCAGCTCGATGACACTGTTTGCCATGTCTCCACAGCCATCACTCAAGCTTTCGATATCCATGCTCCGCTTAAACAATGGACTACAGTGCGATCTATCGCTCCATGGCTCACCGACTCACTGCGACAAAAAATCAAACATAGGAATCGGCTCTATAACCAGGCGAGGCGTTCTGGCGATCTGTTGTCTATGGCTGTATACCGTCATTATCGAAACACTCTATGTAGTGAGTTGCGTGCTGCTAAGGACAATTTCCATTGCCAACGTATCTCGTCGATCTCGGATCCCTCTAGAATATGGAGGGAGCTGTCGTTCCTTGGTCTAACCAAAGTCAGAGGTTCTTCCCCTTTTTCTTTTTTCTCTCCTGACCAGCTCAACCAGTTCTATGCGGCTATTTCAACCAATACTGAACCCTATCCGGACTCTCTGTCTTCGCTTAGACTGCCGCCTCTATCGCCTACTCAACCAGTCTTCCATTTTGCTGAGATTACCTCTGAGTCACTGGTATCAGTCTTTTCTGTCGCAAATCCTCTCTCATTATCCCAAGGACCTGACTCATTATCAAATTTTGCAATACATAAAGCATCTCCACTCATTCTTGATAGTATTCTTGCAATGTTCAATTCCAGTCTCCGCCTTTCACATTTTCCTTCTGGTTTGAAAAGTGCCTTCATCCGCCCGCTGCTCAAGTCCGTCCCGCCTTCGTCTCCATCGGACACCAGACCTGTCGCGAATCTCTGTGAACTCTCTAAGGCCCTTGAGCGAATTGTGTTCGGTCAGGTTACTGCTTTTCTTATTGGCAATAATCTTGCTGATCCATTTCAGTCGGGCTTTAGAGAAGGCTACAGCACTCAGACCACTCTTATCAAATTGAATCAAGATATTCGTCGGGCTGTTGATGATAGGAGACTAACGGCGTTGGTGCTCTTCGACTTCAGGAAGGCGTTCGACATGGTCCCGCATCGATTGCTCCTACTCAAACTTCGTCATTTGGGGTGTTCGGATGCAGTACTCGCCTGGTTCATTTCGTATTTATCGAATCGAACCCAAGCAGTTGTAGATGATAAGGGTACAGTTTCCTCCTGGTGCACCACCAACATGGGTGTTCCACAGGGATCTGTACTAGGCCCTCTTCTCTTCTCAATCTTCATCCGTGATATTGGAATTGGGCTGCGTCATACCCAATACCTCACTTACGCGGATGACACACAAATCTATCTTACCTGCTATCCCAGTGATCTGGCTCGTGCTCTTTCCGAACTAACTCTTGACATTAACTACATCTTTGACTATGCTACGAGTAACGGGCTCAGGTTGAATCTTGCGAAGGCGAAGGTCATGATTCTGGGCAGCGGTGCGTACATCAATCAAATTGATTTTGCTGGTCTTCCTCGCATCCTGGTTCATGACACTGAGCTTCCGTATGTCACTCATGCGCGCAATCTTGGTGTCATCATGCAATCAAATCTTTCATGGCACAAACATATTATGCACATCTCGGCTAAAGTTAACTTCACACTCTTTCATCTAAAATACAATAAGAATCTTCTTTCTCAAAAGTTACGCATCCTGCTCATTACGGCACTAGTATTCCCCCTCATCGACTATTGTTGTTTAGCCTATATCGATCTAACCGGAGAACAGAATCTCATTTTGGAACGTCTCATCAATAATTGCATTCGCTTTATTTACAACTTACGTCGTGATGTGCATATCTCTCCCTATCGCAACAACTTATCTTGTATCACTGTCCACAATCGCAGAAAGTATTTTATGGGTATTTTCATCTTTAAATTACTCAGGCTTAATGTCCCTTCCTATATATCTGACCTCTTCACTCTTACTCCTCCTTCAGCTCGTCCAGCTCGCACTCACTCATCTTCGACCTTTTTCATTCCGTTGCACCGGACCTCGACCCTGCGGAATTCGTTCCAGCTCTCAGCCTCCTACTTTTGGCAGTCTCTCCCCGTTAATGTTTCTAATATTCAGTGCCTCTCCACGTTCAAGAGGGATCTGCGTTCACACCTGCTCGATTCTCAGCGATGATGATTATTTTTGTAAATATTGCCCTCCTTCATGCGCTTTCTTATTTTTGCTTTTTCTTTCCTCTCACATTTTTGATGCTCCGTTTATTTTATTTTCTTATCTTTAGTTTCATTGCATACTCACGTTTCTATCAACTTATTTTCTGCTCTGTTAGTTTTAAGTTTAGGTTAAGTTTACTCTTTTGTCAACTTCGTTTTATGCAATTCTTTGCTCACGAATTTAGTTTCAGGGCATAATAAATCGATTCATTCATTCATTCTCTCTCTCTCTCTCTCTCTCTCTCTCTCTTTCTCCTTCCAGGCTGTCTCTCCATCTTCGAAATAATGCCTCAAAAGTGATTTTTTTTATAACTAAGACGTTTTCTTTGTGAATTTTTTATGTCATACAACAAATAACTCGTGAACAAACGATGTAACGATATGTTCGTCAGAGCTGATAATAAAATTGACGACGGGGTTTTCTGTTTATTTTCTCTTTTCTCCTTTTTTCCCTCTCGTTGTCGGAAATAAAAATCATGCCCGTGCCAATTATTAATGAAAAATGAATATGAACATGATGACTGCGTGATAAAGTATTTGTACATACCTTTTGAGGAGTCACCTTTTGTTGCGGATTGCGGGTTCAAAATGCCAGGATGGAAGGGATCGTGCATACGGTCGAAAGAACTTTGTTTTAACACACGAGATATTAGCGCGGGATCCGCTTGTCGAGTTTATTAATAGCGAAAGTATGTACAATGATAATGATATTTTACAGATGATATTGCACAAATGATAAGCGGGTGAACAAGCGGTTGCAAGAAGCGCGGTGAACAAAGCGGTTATACGAAAGCGATGTAGACGGCGAAGGATTTCGCACGCGGACACGAATCTCGCGGCGAGGATCACGACGCAATTAGATGGCCGCGAATGTGGAACTTTGATGACGCAAGTGGCTTTGGCCCGGGCCACGAGGTGCGCTTAATCATTACGAAAGATGCGATGTATACAATGCGGACGATTGCGCCCGGAGCGCCAATCGTGCGGGTGAATCTACAGAAAATGCCTTAGCGGTGCATTAACTGAAGAAAAGCGGTGCGGGGGAACCGGCGGTTAGAACAATGGAGAAAATCTGAGACACAATCACTGCGTGGTGATACTGATCGCGGTCACAGACGAATAGGAAGAATTATCATGGCCGATCTCGCACGCCGGCCGGCACGAGTCCGGCCGCGCATGTGCGCTGGGGCTAGGCGAGATCGCTCACGAGGCGCTGCCGCGACGAGCGACGTTCGGGAAGCTCGCGTCGCTTGTATGGCGAGGCGGAATCCCGAACACCTTTATATTGATCATGTCGTCCGGATCCATTTTGACCTCCAAAGTAGGAACGATCGCAGATCCTTTTTGCGATTGGAGATGCGGCAATCCTTCGGCTTTTAGAATTCCTGCGACTTCAATGGCTTGCCCTTTTTTTAATTTCTCTTCGTCATCGGACCAAGCAGTGATTCGGACCTCCAACTTCATTTTACCATTTGTTACCGCCCCTATTCCAAATGTCGCCTGTCCACTCTTGTGGTGCGTCCGTTGGAACGTTGATTTCACGCATCCTTGGATTTCTGAAAATTAGAAATTGTCCGTCACGAAGTACTTTTTAGATGTCTGAATTGTTATTTTTTTTTGCATTTTTCCATTTTTTTTACTAAGAAAATACTCACTAATTCTTTGGCTCTCTATTTCAGCAATATTTTGCCAATCTCCAACTTCTGTGAACTCCAAATTTTCGTGCTCGTCGGCCTCGTACCACCCTTTTTCTGTAATCTCCGTCAATTGACGGATAGAAAGCTTGTTCAGGATTCCGCCTTGCCTTATCAGCGGGGCGAGCATCCCGATTTACTAGCGCCAGGGTAGCATCTCACGACAGCTTTTGCCTCGCCTCAGTGCGCATGCTCAGCTGAGCCTCGTGCCAAAGGGCGTGCGAGAGCGGCCATTTCGTGTCCTATTCGTCCGCGACCGTGCTAAGCAACACCTCGCAGCTAGCACGCGTCACTCTCTATCTCGTGTGCCGGGCTACGCAGCACTCTGCTCCTAGCTCCGTTGTGAAAATCTCGCCTGCTTAATCTGCGTTTTGTCATGTAAATTGAACGTGTGCACTCTGCACTCGTCGAACCCGCACGATTGGCGCACTGGGCGCAATTGTTACCGCTATGTCTACATCGCATTGTCGTAATCACTAAGCTCACCGCGTGGCGATTCGGCCTAAACCACGGGTGTTACCAAATTTCCACTTTCGCGGCCATCATACCCCGCGTTGTGATCCTCGCCGCGAGATTCGTGTCCGCGTGCGAAATCCGTCGCAGTCTACATCGCAACTTGTTCAACCGCATTGTTCACCGCTTTTCATGTAACCGCTCGTTCACCCGCTTACCATTTGTGTAAAGTGTCAAGTGTAAAATATCGCTGTAAATCATCATTGTGACTCATTCTAGTGAATAAATCTTTGACAAGCGGATCCCGCGATAACACATCGTATCTTCGAACAAGTTTATTTTCTAACGTATGCACGGTCACTCCATCCCGGCATTGTCAAACCCGCAATCCTCAACAAAGCTCGAATGGAGTGTTTCTCATGTTATATTTGGAGTCGAGTTGTTTCGCAGATACGTAGTCCGGCGGATGATCTGAAAAATTCATTTCACAATAAATAAATGTCATTTATTTCGCGATTATTTTGTCATCGTTTTGTGATACTAACCTTATTAATTGCGACAATATCCGCAACTTTTCCGACGTTATCCTCCCATGCCACGCACTGGATCCTCCTTCCTGCCCCATTGTTGATGACAAACTTCATTATTTTCTATCTGAATAAAATAAATTTGCAAAAGTAAAAATGCTGCAAATTGAAATTTGCAATTGGTTTCCTCATAGAGGAAGCGTTGAGCATCGTGCATCTTGAGCAACTTGAGGAAGTCATTGCCAAATTTCAATTTGCAGCATTCTTCTACGTTCTTGTATGTGCATTTAAATTCAATACTTCCGACAAGTTTGCTCGAAAGTTTTTCGAAAAATTCGAAAACCCATAAAATTTAAACCGTCCAACCGATTATTCCCAAATTCAATACCAACCTTCCTATTGAGATACTATATTCATTAAAAAAAAAAAAAAANTTGATAATAAATCTCGAAATTTGCGAAAGTTAGAGTGCCGACACCATTTTTTCGAAAATTTCAAAATGCCGTAGAGTTCGTATTTTTTTAACTGTTCTGACGAAATTGTCCGTGAACGAAGAGCTGGTCTAGATTAACATCTCTGCAAAACGGGAGCCATGTAGCTCAAACCGTTCTCGAGTTATAAACATTTGAATTTTACAGTGCCNCACACACACACACACACACATACACACACATCCGGACATTTTTTGTAGATATGATTTTTCGACGTTTTGGGACATGGTAAGCACATTGACATTGAAAACTGGAAAAAAAAAAAATTTCACCGTCACATAGCTCCCTCTATGAGGAAGCAAAAGAACGCCCAGCATTAAAAAAATGATTGAAATCATTTCTTGTTGAGCCAAGAATAAAAAACAAACCATAACAGAAACTTGGGGGGCATGGTTAAGGAAATAAGCATTATCAGGCATAGGATTATGTCCATGTTGAATTTTCCAGGGCTTATTTTCTTAACCAAGCACCCCAAGTTTCTGTTGTGGTTGGTTTTTTATTTTTGGCTCAAAAAGAAATGATTTCAATTATTTTTTTAATGCTTAGCGTTCGTTTTTTTACTTTTGCAAAGTTATTTTATTCAGATCTCATTTCTTTTTGGGAGTTTCAAAATTATTCAGCGCGGGCCGTGAAAGCGGTAGAGGAAGAGAGACAGCACTATAGGCGCGGAGGCCGTAGAGGGAAAGAGAGGCCCGGTATAGTTGTCTCTCTCGCTCAGTGGCGCGCGGAGAGTGGGGATGTCCACCACCTCGGAAATGTCCACTGGTCCCGCAAAGGGCGTATGTCCAATGTAAACAAACGCGACTTACGCCCTTCTGACTGTGAGAATCAGAAAGCGTCCTGGATCGCGCGACCAAAATCTTCAATATCGGATTTCTCTGGATTGGCTGAACGGATTCTGTTCTACCAAGGACCAATCGAAAGATAAAAAATCAAAGAAAATTCAAATCTAAAATGAAATTTTTTGGTCGCCCCGTTTTTCCGGAAAAACGATTCAAAATTTCTGTGACGTCACAAAACCCCTAATTTACGGTATATAAGAGTGCGGCGAGCTCGCGCTTCGCTTTTTTTTTTTTAATACTTGGCGCCGAGCCGCTGCCACGTCTCTTGATTTTATCGAGGTGCTAACTGTTTTCGCACGCTCACAGAAGTCGATGAAACCAACGATCTCTCTGGAAATTAAATTCGGAAAGTCAGAGAGATATATCAAGAGACTCGGCAGAGTCTCGCGACAAGTACATTTGACAGCGTCGTCTTCTTGCCCGAGACACGGCCGAGTATATTATCTCTGAATAAAGCGATTTCGACGGTGGGGGTAGACACTTTCTTGAATTGCGAACCCCAGGGGTAATCTCACGATCTAAAAATTGAACTTCACACTAATAAAGTTGTCCCACTTCGATTAAGCCATAAATCAACCCGATTGATGTCGTAATTGTTGAGAAAAAACTTTGCACGGCCAAAATTATGCGATGATCGAAGTGTGCGTGCGTGTATGTATACGACACAGAAAAGGGCCCGTGTGGCCATCGTGTTTCTGATTGGTCGTGACTGACGACATATCCTGCTGTTCCCATTCGAGGAAAACCTGTTGGTTGTCAGTTCATGAATACATCTTCACACATGTGTAGTTCAATTTCGCGGTGATGAATATGGAAACATTCGAAAGTCAGCTGGTCAAAATTAGAAAATCATAACCTACAATTCCACTAGCAATCGTGTATGTTTCGACGGCCCATATTGACGCGAGTGTGAGACAGATAGCTGGAACGGGTAGACATTTTTTGCCGACTTTGTGATGAATAATGTGCTAAAAGCTCTGACATCGCGCCATAACCTCACTAATGCTAATTTGCAGCTGGCATTAACAACATGCTCCAGTGACAGGGAAATATGGTTCAGGAATGAATATGCTTTACAACCATTGCCCTATTCCTAAGCCCACAATTTTATTCATTTACGGCATATCTAGAATCGCCGCTGGCATATTAGATTGATTGCGGAGCGACAATAACTCTCAGCGACATAAAAATCTTATCGCTGAGCCACATGAAAATCTTTCCGCTGAGTCTGAAAGGAACCAATTATTGTGGAGCGATATGAATATATGTATCTACAGCATAACCAACATCGCCGCTGGTGTTAGATTAATCGCAAAGCGATAATAACTCTCAGCGACATAAAAATCTTGTCGCTGAGCAATATAAAAACAGATGGTGAAAATGCAAAAATACCATTCTCGAAAAAAATTTAGATTATGGCACGCGTTTACGGTTTTCTTTTAGCTCAGCAAACCATGTGGGCAAAAAAAAACACGATTTCAACGTCGTTCCTCGGAGAAGAGCGATTTTCGTTTGAAAATTGATGAAAAATCGTCATTTTCGAGCAAAAAATCATGGAAATGGGCCAAAAATCATATCTCGTAAAAAAAATTAAGATAGAGACATGATTCTTGGCTTAAAATGAGCTCCAGGAAGTACACTTCTAGGGAAAAATTCAGCAAATTATTCCCACCGGACTGAAAAAATTGGAGACTTTCAATCAGGAAAAAGAAGTGATATCTTAGCCCAAAATCCCCTCCCGGGGAAAAAAGCCTGGACAAGTCCATTTGTTCGTGACCCCGTTTCCAATTGTTTTCACAGAAAGATCCAACCCCCCTAAAAAATAATTGAAATAAAATGAACAATAGAAAAAAAAACCTAGGAAAAAATGGCTCCTAAAAAAATGGAGTAAAACGCCAAAAAAAATTCAAAACAATTGAAAAAAATACAATAAATGTAAAAATGGTAAAAAAAAAAATTGATTATTTTCGCTCAGCACTAAAAATTCTTGATATCCATAAAAGGACAAGTATTCCATTGATGGCTGAAAATCAATTACCGAGAAAAAGGGAAAAGTCCCAAAAAAACACGGCACAAAAAAAAGAAACCCCTAACACACAATCGCGAATCGACAGAAAAACTGGCGCGGCGTGATGGAAAACTAAAGTTTGCCATCGCATGTTGAGCAGTTGAGCGGATGAGCACAGAGTACTTGTCCGGCCCGAAAATTTTCGTATTTGCTTCCGCTATTTATAAATAGATAGGAGAACTCGCTTGTATTCATGAGAAAAATGATGAAATTCGAAATTTTCTCTCGATTTGATATACAATTAATAAATTAATTATTTGTGCAATATTTTACACGAGTATGGATACATGAATAAAATAACAACTAATGATTCATTAGTTGTTATTTTCACTATTCTTTTTTTAAAACCATGCAAGCCAAGTTTCTGTATAATGTTTGCAGTCAATTCGTCCGATGAGTACGTGTACGTGTACGCGTGGCCTTGTACGCAAACGTGCCCTTTTTATGTTTTGTTTCCGGTGGTATTGTATTGTACGCAAATTCGTGATCTTTAGCTAGCATGAAATCATCATAAATTCGGGATAATCATGCCGGAATCCTCCGGAATGGAGAAACCCTTGAGTCGAATGTGCTCAGGATGGACGTTTTCCTGTGAAATGTAGCCATTCATTATTTTCTTATACTTGGCCATGTTAGAACAATGATTTCATTTTTTTTGTCGATTGAGTTCAAGAATTTTGATGAAGAATAACATGACGGTCAAAAGATCTTTCGTAGTGAAGAAAAAGTGCGATAAATTTTGTATCAATAGTATATTACGACCCTAGGCCCGAAAGTTTGATTTCCTGGATGCGTGTGATAAAAAGGCCGAGGCGAAGCCGAGGCCTTTATCACACGCGGCCAGGGCATCCAACATTTTGGCCGTGGGTCGTATACTATTTTTCTTGATCCCCTTGCCGAAAGTACGTTCACTAATTATTAAAATTTAACATTCTGAGTTCAATGAACAAGCTGTCAAATACATTGACAGCTGATCATATTTGAATATGACAGACGCGGGGGGGGGGGGGGGAC
>JBAJMU010000006.1:14501060-14511074 GCA_037952995.1 Hyposoter didymator
TGGAAATTGTCCTCTTTTTCATTTCGCCAACACTTTGGGACATTGTTGAGGGAAACAAGAAAAAAGTTTTCAGTCGATCGCGAGAGCATGGAAAGTCGACTTCATGGGCGTTGAATACTCCAAAAAAAGATCATTTCAACACTTCGGAAAATTCTGGCCATTTCTATATGGAAAGTGTCCTCTTTTTTATTTCGTCAACACTTTTGAACATTGTTGAGGAACGTAGAAAAAAAGTTTCAAGCCGATCGGGAGCATGGAATGTCGGTTTTGAGGGCGTTGAATAATCCAAAAGAAGTCATTTCTACATTTGCAAAATTTGTTCCGATTTCCATATGGAGCGTCTCCTCTTTTTTATTCCGTCAACATTTTCGGACATTGCTGAGGAACGTGAGAAAAAAGTTCCAAGTCGATCGCGAGCATGGAAAGTTGACTTGACGGGCGTCAAATAATACAAAAAAAATTATGTCAACACTTCGGAAAATTCTGGCCATTTCTGTATGGAAAGTGTCCTCTTTTTTATTTCGCCATCACTTCAGGACATTGTTGAGGAATGTAGAGAATAAGTTTCAAGTCGATCGCGAGAATGTAAAGTCGATTTTAAGGGCGTTCATGTAAGATGAAACTGTAGCTTTTAAAAATTCCGTGCCTGTACACATTTTCGAGCAATCGATCTAAGATCGATAGCGTCATGCCCCCTCCCCTCCCCCCCGCCCCTCACTCTATGTCGAGGTGGCGAGGTAAATCGCAAAAATCTTCCTCTTTGCTCTGGGATTGCCGAAGCGACAAGTCAACCTAAAGGATCTCCCCATCTATCTACGGGACTGGCCAATCGAACGTTCAAATTACGGAGATCTTCTTGAAGAAAAATAATCATTGGGTCAATCCAAATCCCAGAGCAGGAGCCAACGAGGGAGCGTACGAGAGAAAATATTAAAAGATAAGTGTATCGTTTATACTAGTAAGAAAAATAAAAAGAGAAAAGAAATGTCCTCCGTTCTAAATTAGAATAGCGAATATTTTATATATAAGGTATGAATGGATGAATGCATTTTCGTAAATTGGTAATTTTATTCTCAAAAATGAAGCTATAATTGTAACATCGAATACTCGAAAAAACGTTATTTTAACACTTCGAAAAATTCTGGCCATTTCTGTACGGAAAGTGTCCTCTCTTTTATTCCGTCAACACTTCAGGACATTGTTGAGGAAAGTGAGAAAAAATTTTCGAGTCGATCACGAGCATGGAAAGTCGGTTTTAAGGGCGTTGGATACACGAAAAAACGTTATTTTAACTCTTCGAAAAATTCTGGCCCATTCTGAGCGGAAAGTGTCCTCTTTTTTATTCCGTCAACACTTTGGGACATTGTTGAGGAACGTGAGGAAAAATTTTCGAGTCGATCACGAGCATGGAATGTCGTCATTAAGGGCGTTGAAACCTCGAAAATATGTTGATTCAACCTTCGAAAAATTCTGGTCATTTCTATATGGAAAGTGACCTCTTTTTTATTTCGTCAACACTTTCGGACATTATCGAGGAATACGGGAAAAAAGTTGTAAGTCGATCTCGAGCATGGAAAGTCGGTTTTATGGGCGTCGAATACTCGAAAAAACGTTATTATAATACTTTGAAACATTCTGGCCATTTCTGTATGGAAATTGTCCTCGTTTTCATTTCGCTAACACTTTGGGACATTGTTGAGGAATAGAGGAAAAAAGTTTCATGTCGATCGCGAGCATGGAAAGTCGACACCACAAGCGTTGAATGCTAGAGAAAACCTTATTTTAACACTTCGAAAAATTCTGGCTATTTCTGTATGGAAAGTGTCCTCTTTTTTTATTTTGTCTACACTTCGGGACATTGTTGAGGAATATGAGAAAAAATTCTCGAGTCGATCACGAGCATGGAAAGTCGACTCGCAAAAACGTTGTTTTAACATTTTGATAAATTCTGGCCATGTTTATATGGAAAGTGTCCTCTTTTTCATATCGTCAACAATTTAGGACCTTGTTGAGGAATGTAGCAAAAAAGTTTCAAGCTGATCGGGAGCATGGAAAGTCGGTATTAAGGCCGTTGAATACTCCCCAACAATATCATTTCAACACTTCGTAAAATTCTTGCCATTTCTGTATGGAAAGTGTCCTCTGTTTTATTCCGTCAACACTGTGGGACATTGTTGAGGAACGTGAAAAAAAATTTCGAGTCGATCGCGAGGATGGAAAGTCGACTTTATGGGCGTTGAATACTACAAAAAAAATTATTTCTACACTTCGGAAAATTCTGGCCGTTTCCGTATGAAAAGTGTCCTCCTTTTTATTTCGACAAAACTTTGGGACATTGTTGAGGAACATGAGAAAAAATTTTCCAGTTAATCGCGAGTATGGAAATTCGACTTTATGGGCACTATATACTACAAAAAAAGTTATTTCCACACTTCAGAAAAGTCTGGCTATTTCTGTATGGAAAGTGTCCTCTTTTTTACTTCGTCAAAATTATGGAACATTGTTGAGGAATGTTGTGGAAAAGTTTTATGTCGATCGTGAACATGGAAAGTCGACTTCATGGGCGTTGAATACTTAAAAAAAAAGATTATTCCAACACTTCGGAAAATTCAGGCCATTTCTGTATGAAACGTGTCCTTTTTTTCATTTCGCGTCAACGCTTTGGGACGTTGTTGAGGAATGTAGGAAAAAAGTTTCATGTCGATCGCAAGCATCAAACGTCGATTTTATGGGTGTTGAATAATTCAACAAAAGTCATTTCCACACGTCGAAAATTTCTGCCCTTTTTTGTATGGAAAGTGTCCTTTCTGTAATTTCGTCAACTCTTTGAGACCTTGTTGAGGAATGTTCGACGGGGACGATCGGGAGCATGGAAAGTCGGATTTACGGAAGAGTGTTGAATAATCCAAAACTGAACAGTCTGCCAGCGATGTAGCATGCGCCTGGCTTTGAAAATATTCGGTACATTCTACTTGAAAATTTTTCGCTGTTATTCATATCTGAAGAAACCCAAAAAAAATCTCACAAGCGTAAGGCTCAAAATACGTTTCCCTCGATTCGTTGTCGATTGAATTATTCGTGACAAAGACAAAGAAAAGTCATATCATCGACTTGTTTTCAAAGTGTTCTCTCGTCAATGTTACCGACGAGCACACTACCTGTCCGACTTGACCGACAGATCAGCCCAGCAAGCCTGTCGTCAAACGATTCAGCTGCGCTACTGACGACTCGGAGTGGCAATATGGCCGCCGGTCGGCGTTAGACGCTTCGCGTGTTATTGTGCTGGATTACTCCGAAACGTTTTCTCAGTGTCGCATTCAAAAAAAAATGGTTTGAGACACTGAAATGGTAGGCACCTTAGTTTCCAAATTGTGTCAATCTCGTGAAATTTGTGTTGTACTGAACTGTATGACTAATTTAAAGGTTGCGGGAGCAAATCGTTTCATGTTCTCACTTTCATTGTGCGCTCACAAGATAATTTTATGTTTTATTGGGTGCCACGCCAGGACCCCTGGAGTTGAACCGGATTTTTCATTCTTCTACGATATCGGTATCTCCAACGAAATTCGATAGAAACGGCTTCCGGTCAAGCTTTCACAGCACCTGGGGCTGCATACGCGATCGTTTAACGATTCTCAACGGATTGGAATACTCCGATAAACTCCACAACTCGCTGTGTAACAAGTGTCGATTAATTTATACACGACCTATTTACAACGAATACAAAAATGAGCAGAAAAATAATGGAGAAACATTCCAGCTGGAAATTTCATCAGACGACCGTTATAGAATGGCGGAAATATAAATTTCACGTCCTTGTATTGCGGAGTAACAACAGAGAATTATCAAAGCAGTTCTTTATTAAAACATGACAGCCGCTTTGATCGAAAACAATAAAAATTGCTAAAGTTTTGTACAACAAATGTAAGTGATGCTCCAAGTGAGTATCGATTCGAGATGAGCCTCTCCCACTACGGTGAGCACCCATCAAACTTTTTCCTACAGTAATTGAAAAAAAAAAATGTAAGAATTGACGGAAAAAGATTTGCACAGGGACTTGTATGCAAACGCATCTACACTTGAGAGGCGTTTCGTCGACTCGATCAGCTTTATTTTCATTTTCAAATCTTGAAGAAATCATGAATAGTAATTCAAGAAATAAACCGAAAAAGTAATCAAACGTGAATTATTGAACACAATCGAATATGAATACACTGCAAATTTAAATGTATATTCTTATAAAGTTATGTTTCGAAATCACAAACAGTTAATTCGAGCCTTCGGAAAATCTTTTGAAAATCCGAAAAAAAAATGTAGAACACTTAACTTTTTGGAAATATCCTGATTCATGCTTTCAACAAAGTTGTAGTTTTGGTTGCATTCATTGATGATTGTTATCATTTTCGGCATTACTGTTACCAAGCAACGATAAACTCGCAAGTTATTACTCACTATTATTATTATTTTTATATATTATTTATTATTATCGTTATTCATTATTGTCGGGAAACAAATAATAAATTGCTGGGGCAATTTTTTATTTATTTCCCGACGTTTTGTTCCTATTTACGAACAGGAGATTTATCAGAGAGAAGCGTTTTACTTTACGACCTTTGCTTGAAAGAACCGATTGGACCAATTATGCGTGTCTATTGATTGGAAAAGAAAAGCCCGGACTCGATAGGTTTAGCACGTCAAAACTTAGTACGAGCGTTAGACAGGGCCTTTAATGATATTAAAAATAAGGTAATGCTTTTTTAGTTTGACGCATTACATATTACCCCTGGCTCAATTTTTTGTTCCTCCGAAAATCGTTACACCTTGGAAATCGATTCATTTTTTTTTTCGAGCACAAGATAGTTGTGAGAAATCTCGGTGACTATTGTTCGATAATTGTACGATCGACAATATTTCAGTCGCGTAATGACGGAGAAACGATGACATCGACGACAAACCGATATCTCGTGGTTCTTAAAATTCTCAAGCTTTCCCGTTACAGATTGTTTTCCCCGGACCTAGACAGCGATGGACTAAGAGTGGCTATGGGCATAAGTCGAAAAACACTTCTCTCTCGTCTCCGAAATCGCAATCGACGTAAAAAAAAAGTAGGGGAGATACAGCAGAGAATTCGCGCTCTGACAAAGTCACTTCAATCAGAGAAATGCCAGATATAACAATGATACGTCGAGTCGGCTGTCAAACGGTGAATAAACGCATCGCAGATGTTAATACATATACTAAGAACAATGATAAAGTTTGCAGCGTTGGATCGCAACGAAAGACTCTTATTCAAAATTTGATTAGCACAAGAAAACGATATTTTTGTCGGTATTTAAATCCAAAATCGGTACAAAAATTGAAAATGTTCTTGAAATTGAGCAAGAAATGAATGGAAAAAGTATTCTTCGTTGGATCCAACGTTGCGCACTTCAGTATCATTACTACAGAAACATTATACAATCGAAACATTATAATTTATCCACCGGCTCATCACCGTGGAATTCGTCAAGTCCCTACTGCGATCAATGGATAGTATCGATCGATCGATCTTTAACCCGTGATTTTGTTCATGTGTTCGATTTTTTAATTTATTTTGACGTTTATCGCAGATCGAGACTCGTTTACGAAATGCAATCATGCTTCTTCCGTAGTAACAATTGCATTTAAATTTATGGAATTAGACGGAGCATCGAAAACGATTTCGTTTTATTTTCAGATAATAACGTAGATGTGATTTCCTAGGTGTCGTTTGACGAAATTTACGTTAATTACGCTTACTTATCAGCATATTGAATAGGCGAAGCGATGCCACACGGAGGGACGATGTCCCAGCTCGCATCGTTGGAATACGACGGAAACTAATTATTTTTTATATGAGAGCGCAACATTTTCGTATTGTATTTCTCGAAAGTGGCGCAAACGAAGTTTGTCCCTTGACTTGACGGATCATGGGATATTCCTCTGGTTCACAAAATCATTGGAATCTTCTTGGCCGCTTACAGCTATTCGATTAAAAAGCCGGTGCGCCGAACGAAGGCGAATATCCTCTTTTTGAGGAAGGGTTAATCCCCTTAATCGTGTGACGAGGCCGGACCGCTAAACGCGTAGCGGTCTTGCGTAAGCCAAAGTGCCCAGTAGGTTGGAGAAACTGTTTGAACGCTCTCTCCTCCTGCAGTGGTGCCCGGGATACTGAGAAATTGAACTGACACCGCCTTGAACGCGAAACTTCTTTTTCTCCGGATCGGCTACGTCTGTAAAGCTCCGTCAAACCACTTACCGCAGTGGAATAGTGGATGGTACATCGAAGCCTGTCGCACAGGAAATACAAGTGTATTTCTGGAACAGTCTTCTTTGCCGTTCGGAAATCGGGTTTGGTGAATAAAAATAGTTTGTTAATTGTCAAAATAATGATAGAAAAATATATTTTACGTTGTATTCCATCGGTGGGTGTTCCAAACTTTAGTTGTCATCGTGAAATGATGTAAGCTGCTCCAACGATGTTGTGAAATCTCGAGGCGGAATGTTGAGACGCGCGAGTGACCGAAAACCTCGCGAGTGTGAGATACTTCGACCCAGTCTCAGTGAATCCAGGATATTGAAGATGTCCATTAGCTCGTCTCGCAGCCTGTTCAATGTAAGGTAAGAATTTTTTTCATCAATTTACATGTTTTCTCAGTTTGATATTAATCGTTATTTTTATATTCCTCCTCAATTCGTTGTCCCAACAGCATCGACAAGTTTCCCATATTAAAGATATGAGAAATGTCGTTTCCACGAGAAATTTCAAGACCTTTCCACATTAATCAATTATAATGCCGATTCTCGGCCAAGAATCGTTGTCAGTTTAATCAGAAGAATAGACATTGTTGAAGTGTTTATCGAAAGTTCGTATCTTTTTCATTCCACCACTCATCATCCACCAACACAATTAGTTATTTGTAGCCCAAGTGATTATTGATACGTACGTTTTCGACTTCCTTTCCCGAGAAATTCCAAATTGTCACGTACTGTCAGCTTCTCGTTTTCATCACTTTACTGGCGCTCTCCAATCTCTGTGACTTTTTCTCGTACACGACTTGTTTCATCGTGCCTGCGTCTACCGGGCCACTCGTTGGTTTTTTTCTTCCACCGAGGATCGTTGGTTGGCTAATTGAAAGATTACAATGACAGAAAAATAAAAATGAAGATTCAGCCGCATGAAGCGCTACGTTTATGCGATACTTACCGATTTTTATATCACGTTCCCTGTTTCACTTTATCTTTTATTTTGGCCCTCTCGCAAACGATGATGAAGCTTGCATTGTTGGAATGCAATGAAATTCTTGTTTTTCTTGAGCCCAGCTCAAGGTTCATGGACAATATTCAATTGGATCAATAAAACGATCTTTGTTGAGGATCCAAATACAAAATCGGCACGAAAAATATCGTGGTCTTTGAAATTGGACAAACAATTGAGAGAACATTTCTTTTCGTTGGACCCCAACGTTGCGAGCTTCAGTGTCATCTCGTGCAAATGCCATGCAGTGGTTCCTAAGGAAAGAAGGATTGTGGGCCACACACCAAAGGAGGGCACACCAGAATAGAAAAACAGGAAAGGTGAAGTTGGGTACGAAGTGACAAAGGTGGGCTCACGAAGCTCACGAGGGCTTGCGCTGAGGGAATGAACAAAATATTAAATAACACAAAACAATCAAACTTGATCTTTTCGTGCTCGTTTCATGCACCTTGGTCCTCTCGACCTCACCGCTGCCTGCTACTTCCTGCGAGACAGTCTTACGCGTGTGAAGTTTGCATTATGGAAATCAATGTAAATTTTCTTTTTTTTTAACAATATTTCACGTGAACGGCAAGTTCCAGCGAAAAAAAAATTCAAGACATTGATGCAAACTTCAATGCTCCCAAAATGGAGCCCAGGATCGCTCTATGCGTCCACCTTTTGCATGCGCGTTCATACGCTCTTTTTGCTATTCCGTCCAACTTTACGGAAAGATATCAGTGTTGTCATCCTCAACATCACGAACTTCGTTTTCATTACTTTTCTCGACCGAGCAAAGGACCCTTCGGAATTCACCCGGAATCTCATCGATTAACCCAATAACGTTTACACAACCTACACACGAAATATTGAGATTCCTCAATTTTCCTTTTCCGAGACTTCTTCATAGCTTCCTCTTCGTCGTCGCTTTCATAATTCGACTTGAAAACGCAAGCTTTGTGGCTCTTGCGGTCGCAAATTTTGCACTTTGCTTCAAACGTTTTTATCGGTGCAAAGCAATGCAGACAGATATTTCCAATGTCTTCCGATTTGGAAAGCAAATTGTAAGCAACTGAATTCCTGTAGGCTAGCGGATCAAATTTCGTTTCAATATTCTTTCCGCTGCCCAAACATTCCATGTAATACATGACGTATGCTCCACAATTTGTTCCATCGCTTTCCGACTGATAGGCACGTTCGGAAATGTTGCAGTTTTTCCACGTTATATTTCTGACGTTGTAAAGTGGTGTGCCTTCTTCGCAGGCGCGTAAAAAGTCACCAAGAACTTCTACAACCCGATCTTCATCTGTCCCGTCTCTATATGGATCTAGTAGCATTAAACTTTCCTGTTTCACGTCTAAAATCAATAATCTCCAATGACCCTCAAACAAATAAGGCATAAGCAATTTGCTCCCCAGTGGTTTTTTCGATTTGGAAATGGCTCTTCCTTTAATCTTATATCTGGTTCCATCGTTTTCTTTGCCTATCGTAACTTTTGTGTCAGCCGTAGGGATAAACGTCACATCTTCCCACTCATCAATGTTTGCAGCAACGAAACAATCAATTGCTATTCCATCGATCCATCCATTGTACTTCAGAGTTGAAAACTGATTGGTCGTCATCTGAAATATTTCCGTAGTCAATGATTTTCTTGTTTCATAACGACCAATCGTCAACAGTCGTGATTTCGACGTCATGTAATAGTTGACGTTTTTCACCAAGCCATTAGAAAATTTCTCGATTTCATCGTTTTTTCGGCAATCTGGAGCAGCATCTTCCTCGATTCTCGGCGCTCCTTCGTCGTTGAAAATAGTAACTTCTTCGTCGTCCATTTTCAATGGCGGACATGATGCTTGATCATCACCTGTATTGACATCTCGAGGATCGCTATTTCTTACTTCATCGTGTTCTGGTGTCGAATTCCCTTTTTTCTGAAGCACGACCCAATGACCACTGCGTTGCGCGCCAGTAAACATTATATTAAAGGGCCTGTTTTCGCTTCTTTCGTCACATGAAAGCGTTTGTACTTTCAAGATTTTGCCGCACGATTGCTCGCGGTATATGGTTAAATTTATTTTATAAAACCGCGCAAAAACACTGATTTCATATTCAGTTCCGAATACCGTTTCCGTGCTCATTACTTTGCCGTAATGTTTCGCACTCGCATACGTCAGCTCTTCACACGTACTATTGAGCAAGTCGACTTCCTCCGACCACTTTTCTGTCGCTTCCCTTACAACAGTTTTCCTCATCTTATCATGCGAATTCTCCTCGCCGTATACATAATGCGAAAAACACCGAAACAAACAATTTCCATCACCAACAACATCGATTATTTTAAACGTCTCATCGTTTATCGAAACAACCGATTCGTGGGATTCAGTGCCAATCTTACTGTGCACCTTCGCCGGTGTACCGGGTGTGCTCGTTTCATCACTCGGCTTACCTGAATGATTACTCTTTTCCTTCAGGGCTTCTCCGGAATCCTTTTCACCGCCCATAAATTTCTCCACTGCCGCTCGCAAATCGCTCTTTACCCACAGATGAATCAATTTCTTTTGCAATTTGATATCGTATGCGACCTTCAATTCACGTGCAATCTGTTGGGAGAAACGTTACACAGTTTGAAAACCATCAATCAGCTCCCATTATATCGCTATCAATGACCAAGACAATTGAGACTCTAATGAAAAATCGTTTTCTTTTGATATTTTTAGTAATTTCTTCAAAGCTACGTCTCAGTGATTAATTGGTCGTAT
>JBAJMU010000006.1:14511414-14536212 GCA_037952995.1 Hyposoter didymator
GCTTTATTGAATTTTGAAAATCATGGTAATTTTTCGTGACCGTTGAGTTTCTGGGTCGCAAGGTTCGTTTCACTGTCTGGACCAAATGTGAATAATAAATGACACTGAAGTTTGCAACGTTGAGGTCCAACGAAAAATTATTCATCTATTCATTGTTTGTAGAATTTTTTATTGATCAATTTTCGTAAAACGATCGTTTTTTCAGGATCTAATGAGAATTCGAAACAAAAATTGTCATGGTTTTCGAAATTCCACAAAGAATTAATAGAAAAACGTATTTTTCGTAAGATTCTGAAGTTTGCAACGTTGAGATTTAACGAAAAAATATTTTTGCTATTTATGCTTTATTGAATTTTGAAAATCATGGTAATTTTTCGTGACCGTTGAGTTTCTGGGTCGCAAGGTTCGTTTCACTGTCTGGACCAAATGTGAATAATAAATGACACTGAAGTTCTATTCATTGTTTGTAAAAAAAATTCTTGATCAATTTTCGTAAAACGATCGTTTTTTTCAGGAACTAATGATAATTTCGAAACAGAATTTGTCATAGATTTTGAAATTTCACAAAGAATGAATTCGTAAAACGTGTTGAACCCCAACGTTGCGAACTTCAACGTCGTTATTCGTGGTGCAGTTCTACGTGCAGCCACTTTCCTCAGGGATCGCTGTGATAAAAATTTCCTGTTTACATGCTACGCCGTTGGAAATGAAAAATTCATGAAAAATATATTCGCTGTCGAATGGAGAAGGATGAAAGAGAGATCTCTAGCGGCGATGTGGAAAAGTTGTAGCTGCTTTCACAGACGCAGCGAACAAATTTTTCATTCCATACTTTCAACTTCCTCAGGCTGCGGTGGCAACGGAGACGATAGATCACAATTAACACAATTTCTACTACGGCTGTATTTTCAGCCACTTTCCTCAGCGACAGCTGTGAATAAAGGATCATGAAAGGGTGGAAAAGAAAAATTTCTGAAAAATTGATGCGCTGTCAAAAGGCAAAAGATAAAAGGGAGATATTTCCGTCGCGGCGGTGTGAAAATGTTCCAGCAGCTTCCACGGGCGCAGCGAATAAATTTTGAAAGTTTCATCTTCAAACACCGTACGGCTGCCGTAGCGATGGAAAATCTGGGTCAGAATTGATGTTATTTCTATTATGGCTGTATTTTATAACACTTTCCTCAGCTGTCGCTGAGAATGAAGATCCATTTTTACTTGCGACGCCGGTGGAACTGAGAAATTCATGAAAAATTTATTCGCTGTCGAATGGAGAAGAATAAAAGAGAGATCTCCAGCGGCGGTGTGGAAAAGTTGTAGCTGCTTTCACAGACGCAGCGAACAAATTTTTCATTCCATACTTTCAACTTCCTCAGGCTGCGGTGGCGACGGAGACGATAGATCACAATTAACACAATTTCTGATACGGCTGTATTTTCAGCCACTTTCCTCAGCGACAGCTGTGAATAATGTGCCATTTTCATTTGACACACCGGTGGAAGAGAAAAATTTCTGAATAATCCATGCGCTGCCAAGAGGGAAAGAATATAAGGGAGATATTTCTCTTGCGGTGTTGGGAAAATTTTCCATCTGCTTCGACAAGCGCAGCGAACAAATTTTTTCATTTCAAACTTGAAACTCATTGAACTGCGGTGCGATTGAAAATACGGATCGGAATTATTGATATTTTTTGACACAGTTGCAAGTTCAGCCAATTTTCCAAGCGATGGCTGGATTGGGGAAAATTTCTGAAAAAATTTATTCGCTGTCGAATGGCGAAGGATGAAGGGGAAAAAATTCCTCTTGCCGCAGGGACTGAATTTTTCAATTTCTTCCCTCGAACTCTATCAGGCTGTTGTAATTTGAAATATGTTGATTCAAAATTGATCTTTGGATAAAACTCGAGCTTACCTTTTCTACAAGGGATCCTTTCGATCGAGAATTGAAATCAACCTCGTCGATGGTTTCCACGTTTTTCGAAATCGCCCGTGCCACTTTTTCCTTGTAAGCGTTCCCGGTCTTTTTCGCAACCATTTTCGTCGTTGAAATCGATATAATACTTCTAGATAACCGATAAGACTGCAACGATGAAATTATGTAACGTCGCTGGCAAAAATCACTGCGAGCGAAAATCGTTGTTACGTTACAAAAATAATGACGTTTTTTCCACGTTTGCTTTTTACCAAATCGCTGTTTTTAACGATAGCAGCCTGTTGAAATTTTCGGAATCCTATTTTTTTTTTTTTCAAGTGCGTCAGCGTCCACAGCTCTTTCTTAATAATCAAGAACGATTGTTTGTTTCGACTGTCAAAATACTCAATATCGATGTATTGATTTAAACGAAAATGCAGTCAGTGCCTCTTACGGGCGCCCGGTGAATTGGCCAAAACAGCGTTGAAACAATAGGAATCCGCTGCAGGTAAGATAAAATTAGCGCCACTGTGACAGTTTAGAGAAGCAAGAAGCTGTCAAAATACCCCTTGAAGCGTCGGCGATATATATGATTCTATCGCACATGCTGGCACGATGAAATGAAAAAATTCCAGAAAATAGCATTCCCCGATTAATGGGAAAATACAAAATTACAGACTATTCCTTGCGCCGCAGTGTTATGGCACTGATAGTGGCTGACAAGTCACTTTCCGCAGTGATCACACAGAATGATTTTTCCTCGTAATAAGCTCCACCGATGGAATTAAAAAATTTCTAGAAAATTTGTCCGCTGTTGAAAGAAAGAGCAAAGAAAGACACGTACTGTCAATCAGGATGAATCTGAAATTCGCACCGTGGAAATCCAAAGAAATTTTTCTACTTTTTTGACAATTTGTTTAATTTTTAAAAGCATCTCAATTTTTCGAGTCAAAATACTTGTGAGGTCGCAAAAATCGATCGTTTTGCTTTCGTTATTGCATTTTGCATTTTTCTTTCCCACAGAATAAACCGAATTCTATTTATCGAATATAAAACAGGATACGAGTCTGAAGTTTGGAACGTTAAGATTCAACGAAAATTATTTTTTTCCATGAATTAATTATTAAATTTCGAAAATCCTGACAATCTTTCATGTCGATCGAATTTTTAGGTCGCAAGAGAGGCTCGTTTTACGACGTTGAAGTTTGCATCGTTGGAACGCAACGAAATTGCCTTTTTTCTTGGGCGAATGCTCAAGATTCTCATTGAATATTTGGTCAGAACATTGAAACGATATTTTTTCAGTGTCCAATGACAAAATCGATACAAAAATTGTGCTGGTTAATGAAATTGGACAAACAATTGATAGAAAAATGTGTTTTTCGTTGAGACTCAACGTTGCAAACTTCAGGGTCCCCTCGTTTTATCGTCCAGAATAAAAATCGCTAAAATAATTCTCAGCTTTGCTGAAGTAAAAACAGAATTTCGTTGGTTTCCAACGATGGAATCTGCAACGTAATAAACGGGATCGGTATTTGGAGAAAAAAAAAACTGCTTTACAGCATCACAAGTGCAGTTTTAGTTCAATTTATTTATCAAAAGTTTCCATTTATGGTTTCCGTAAAACGTGAAATTTTTTTTTGCAGCTGTTGGTGATTTCTCCTTTCAGCTCGCGCTCTCTGAAACAGAAGATTGAGCAACAGAATAAATACAATGAATATTGTGTTAGCACGATGTTAAAGTTTGCATCGTTGAAATGCAACCAAAACTTTATTTTTTATAGAATCGCAAAAAATGTTTCTACAGTTTTTCTCGACAATAACCAGAAATTTTTCTTTGCCATTCGAAAAGTAAATTAATTAGAAAAATTTGAACGAGTGCAATAATTATCAAAACAATGAAGGAAAACATATATTTTTCGTTGCATTCCAACGATGCAAACTTCATTATCGTTGCGTCAGCAATCAACTCGTCCAAGACTGTACTTACTTTGAAGGCGTACTCTTTTTTGTCGTAAAAGAGTTTAGTCTTCTTTTGAAGTTCCATGTATTCTCTGAAATGAAAAAAGTTTTGATGAATTAGGGAAGTTAAAATGGAAGTGAAGCATCGATTGAATTAAGCCCTTGAATAAACTATTATACTTACACATACAGATCTTGATAAGCTGTGGGCCCGGGGCAGGAACATCCTTCACTGATACAGCGGACCTGGCCAGGCTGTATCCCTCTAGATCCCTGCGGTGAAGCATTTGCCGCTGGCTGCACCGGTGCCATGGGTGCCACATTCAACCATGCCGCAGAGCGCACTGGTCGCTGCGGATGGTACATTTGCGACTGCCTGGTGGGTCGCTGCCAAGCGAAATGATTTTGCTGCGGAGGAAAGTTTGTCCGCTGCGAATAGATGTTCGGTTGCAGCGGAACAAACTTTCCTTGCTGGTGTACACCTGGCGGAGGGGCGGAGGTGGTGGCCTGGCTTCCTTCGTCTATGTCCATTAGGGGATGTGCGTCCTGCTCGGAATTACCAGGCTCTTGAAGCTGAGACTGTTGAATTTGAACGCGCGTCAGCGCTTCTTGAAGTTTCTTAATCGTCCGCGCCATCTCTTCGACTTGTCGCTCGACGGGAGGACTTGTCACGTCGGGTGGAGGACTCTCTGACATAGTGGAAAATCTGCAACGATAGTAAATAATTTAATAACGCTTGAATAAAATAAAAGGAACCGAGGGATCGGCACAAACTGATCGTTTTATGATCGTAATTCCATATTAATAATGAACAATCCAACCATGCAAACTTACGATGTCGAAATTTACATGCTTGGATTGCAACGAAATTCCGTTTTGTCGTGAGCAGATCCCAAGATCCTTGTTCAATATTTGCCCACGACAATGATAAAACGATCATTTCTTAAGATTAAAATATAAAATCGATCATAAAACTGTCACAGTTTTAGGTATGGAACGGAAACCAAAAGAAAATAAACTTTATCGTTTTCAAATTACTTACTTTTAATATGCGCAGAATGAACGTTGCAAGCACCGTGATCGAGGTCGATGTGTAATGCCCGTGCTCGTTGGGGTGAGTTGCGCGCGCCGTGCGAGCACGTCTTTTTCCTTTTCAACGATGGCTCCTTCGGTAGCGAAAACTGAGAAAAAGGGGGGGGGGGAACAAACTACTGGACAAGCCTCGATTCCAACACCCGGGCGTATGCGGCGGGGTTTACGAAAACTCGTACGAATGTGGTTGCGCTCGAGAAAAATTGGATGAAATTGATAATATTTATATCATTGATGCGAAATTATATTTCCGGATGTAAGGAAAAATCATATCCAATTACATCAAAATTTCGTTCTGTCGTTTCGTGCGACAGAACGAAACTTGATCTGCAATATTCCACGTCTTGTCTGATTATTCGAAATAATAATAAATAACGCCGACGCTTCAAAGCGTATTTTCACAGCTTCTTATTTCTCTAGACTGCCACAGTGGCGCTAATTTTATTTTACCTGCAGCGGATTCCTATTGTTTCAACGCTGTTTTGGCGAATTCATCAGGCGCCCATAGGAGACGCTAACTGCGTTTCATTTGAATCAACATATCGATATCGAGTTTTTGACAGTCGGAACAAACGATCGTTCTTGATTATTAAGAAAGAGCTCTGGACGCTGAAAAAATAAAAACTAAAAATAATTGCGTAAATTACAGAAGGCAATCGTTAGAAACAGCGAGTTGGTACGGACAAACGTGGAAAAAACGTTATTATTTTTTTAACGTAACAACGATTCTCGCTCGCAGTGATTTCTGCCAGCGACGCTAGTTAATTTTATCGTGGCAGTTTAATATTGTTTTTCAACCGTCTTATCGGTTATTTACAAGAAATATATCGGTTTCAACGACGAAAATGGTTGCGAAAATGACCGGAAAAGCTTTCGAG
This sequence comes from Hyposoter didymator, assembly GCA_037952995.1. Classification (NCBI taxonomy): domain Eukaryota; kingdom Metazoa; phylum Arthropoda; class Insecta; order Hymenoptera; family Ichneumonidae; genus Hyposoter; species Hyposoter didymator. The sequence continues at coordinate 14,517,254 of JBAJMU010000006.1, forward strand.
GAAAAAGTGGCACGTGCGATTTCGAAAAACGCGGAAACCATCGACGAGGTCGATTTCAATTCTCGATCGAAAGGATCCCTTGTAGAAAAGGTAAGCTCGAGTTTTATCCAACGATTAATTTTGAATCGACATATTTGAAATATGTATATTACGACAGCCTGATAGAGTTCGAGGGAAGAAATTGAAAAATTCAGTCCCTGCGGCAAGAGGAATTTTTTCCCCTTCATCCTTCGCCATTCGACAGCGAATAAATTTTTTCAGAAATTTTCCCCAATCCAGCCATCGCTTGGAAAATTGGCTGAACTTGCAACTGTGTCAAAAAATATCAATAATTCCGATCCGTATTTTCAATCGCACCGCAGTTCAATGAGTTTCAAGTTTGAAATGAAAAAATTTGTTCGCTGCGCTTGTCGAAGCAGATGGAAAATTTTCCCAATGCTGCAAGAGAAATATCTCCCTTTTATTCTTTCCCTCTTGGCAGCGCATGAATTATTCAGAAATTTTTCTTTTCCACCGGTGTGTCAAGTGAAAATGGAACATTATTCACAGCTGTCGCTGAGGAAAGTGGCTGAAAATACAGCCGTAGTAGAAATTGTGTCAATTGTGATGTATCGTCTCCGTTGCCACTGCAGCCTGAGGAAGTTGAAAGTATGGAATGAAAAATTTGTTCGCTGCGTCTGTGAAAGCAGCTACAACTTTTCCACATCGCCGCTAGAGATCTCTCTTTCATCCTTCTCCATTCGACAGCGAATAAATTTTTCATGAATTTTTCATTTCCAACGGCGTAGCATGTAAACAGGAAATTTTTATCACAGCGATCCCTGAGGAAAGTGGCTGCACGTAGAACTGCACCACGAATAACGACGCTGAAGTTCGCAACGTTGGGGTTCAACACGTTTTACGAATTCATTCTTTGTGAAATTTCAAAATCTATGACAAATTCTGTTTCGAAATTATCATTAGTTCCTGAAAAAAACGATCGTTTTACGAAAATTGATCAAGAATTTTTTTTACAAACAATGAATAGAACTTCAGTGTCATTTATTATTCACATTTGGTCCAGACAGTGAAACGAACCTTGCGACCCAGAAACTCAACGGTCACGAAAAATTACCATGATTTTCAAAATTCAATAAAGCATAAATAGCAAAAATATTTTTTCGTTAAATCTCAACGTTGCAAACTTCAGAATCTTACGAAAAATACGTTTTTCTATTAATTCTTTGTGGAATTTCGAAAACCATGACAATTTTTGTTTCGAATTCTCATTAGATCCTGAAAAAACGATCGTTTTACGAAAATTGATCAATAAAAAATTCTACAAACAATGAATAGATGAATAATTTTTCGTTGGACCTCAACGTTGCAAACTTCAGTGTCATTTATTATTCACATTTGGTCCAGACAGTGAAACGAACCTTGCGACCCAGAAACTCAACGGTCACGAAAAATTACCATGATTTTCAAAATTCAATAAAGCGTAAATAGCAAAAATATTTTTTCGTTGAACCTCAACGTTGCAAACTTCAGAATCTTACGAAAAATACGTTTTTCTATTAATTCTTTGTGGAATTTCGAAAACCATGACAATTTTTGTTTCGAATTCTCATTAGATCCTGAAAAAACGATCGTTTTACGAAAATTGATCAATAAAAAATTCTACAAACAATGAATAGATGAATAATTTTTCGTTGGACCTCAACGTTGCAAACTTCAGTGTCATTTATTATTCACATTTGGTCCAGACAGTGAAACGAACCTTGCGACCCAGAAACTCAACGGTCACGAAAAATTACCATGATTTTCAAAATTCAATAAAGCGTAAATAGCAAAAATATTTTTTCGTTGAACCTCAACGTTGCAAACTTCAGAATCTTACGAAAAATACGTTTTTCTATTAATTCTTTGTGGAATTTCGAAAACCATGACAATTTTTGTTTCGAATTCTCATTAGATCCTGAAAAAACGATCGTTTTACGAAAATTGATCAATAAAAAATTCTACAAACAATGAATAGATGAATAATTTTTCGTTGGACCTCAACGTTGCAAACTTCAGTGTCATTTATTATTCACATTTGGTCCAGACAGTGAAACGAACCTTGCGACCCAGAAACTCAACGGTCACGAAAAATTACCATGATTTTCAAAATTCAATAAAGCGTAAATAGCAAAAATATTTTTTCGTTGAACCTCAACGTTGCAAACTTCAGAATCTTACGAAAAATACGTTTTTCTATTAATTCTTTGTGGAATTTCGAAAACCATGACAATTTTTGTTTCGAATTCTCATTAGATCCTGAAAAAACGATCGTTTTACGAAAATTGATCAATAAAAAATTCTACAAACAATGAATAGATGAATAATTTTTCGTTGGACCTCAACGTTGCAAACTTCAGTGTCATTTATTATTCACATTTGGTCCAGACAGTGAAACGAACCTTGCGACCCAGAAACTCAACGGTCACGAAAAATTACCATGATTTTCAAAATTCAATAAAGCGTAAATAGCAAAAATATTTTTTCGTTGAACCTCAACGTTGCAAACTTCAGAATCTTACGAAAAATACGTTTTTCTATTAATTCTTTGTGGAATTTCGAAAACCATGACAATTTTTGTTCCGAAATTATCATTGGATCCTGAAAAAACGATCGTTTCGCTGTCTTGATCAAATATCGAACAAGAATCTTGATCTCTGATCAAGAAAAAACAGAATTCCTTTGCTTTCCGACGATGCAAACTTCTTGGTCGTCCACGAATGATGATCATTCTGACCCATATTTTTAGTCACAATGGCAACAATATTTCGAAACTTTAAACGCGAATATTTCGAAAGCGTTGAACGGCTTTTCTTTTATACGACCAATTAATCACTGAGACGTAGCTTTGTAGAAATTACTAAAAATATCAAAAGAAAACGATTTTTCATTAGAGTCTCAATTGTCTTGGTCATTGATAGCGATGTAATGGGAGCTGATTGATGGTTTTCAAACTGTGTAACGTTTCTCCCAACAGATTGCACGTGAATTGAAGGTCGCATACGATATCAAATTGCAAAAGAAATTGATCTATCTGTGGTCAAAGGGTGATTTGCGAGCGGCAGTGGAGAAATTTCTGGGCGGTGGAAAGGATTCCGGAGAAACCCTGAAGGAAAAGAGTAGTCATTCAGGTAAGCCGAGTGATGAAACGAGCACACCCGGTACACCGGTGAAGGTGCACAGTAAGATTGGCACTGAATCCCACGAATCGGTTGTTTCGGTAAACGATGAGACGTTTGAAATAATCGATGTTGTTGGTGATGGAAATTGTTTGTTCCGGTGCTTTTCGTATTATGTATACGGCGAGGAGAATTCGCATGATAAGATTAGGACAACTGTTGTAAGGGAAGTGACAGAAAAGTGGTCGGAGGAAGTCGACTTGCTCAATAGTACGTGTGAAGAGCTGACGTACACGAGTGCGAAACATTACGGTGAAGTAATGGGCACGGAAACGGTATTCGGAACTGATTACGAAATCAGTGTTTTTGCGCGGTTTTATAAAATAAATTTAACAATATACCGCGAGCAATCGTGCGGCAAAATCTTAAAAGTACAAACGCTTTCATGCGACGAAAGAGGCGAAAACAGGCCCTTTAATATAATGTTTACTGGCGCGCAACGCAGCGGTCATTGGGTTGTGCTTCAGGAAAAAGGCCGTCGCACGGAAACGATTCTTAATGAAGACGTGAAAATTCTAAAAAAAGAGAAATTTCAAAATGCGACCATTTGCGAAATGTCCTCAATTCCGACGTCCCCAATAAAAACTGCTGAACCTCCAATTAAAGCGATGTGGCACGAGGAGCCGGAAACGACTGAGACCGATTGTAAAAGCGATATTCCTGTATTAAATCTGGATGATAATTCTATCGAAGTTTTGCATTTGGAAAAGGAAGGATTGCAGAATAATAATGATAAAAATGTTGTTGCGCATTCCGTCCGAGGTGCTGCAAGACGAGTTTGCTATGAAAAGGATAAATCAGCAATGTCCGTAGTTCATAAAGATGTTTATCGTTTTACTTCCAGTGATGAATCTGAAAGTTTTGAATCACTTTCCGATTGTGCGGATACCGGTAGTGATTATAGCTTAGGTAATTCTCAACGGCTTGCGAAACGAGAAAAAAAGCGATTGAATCATAATGGAAGCCCGGGTTGTTTGAATGATGAAGCTGCAAAGGGCAGAAAAGGTAAAGATAGCAGGGCTGCGAAAAAGAAATTGAAAAAAAGAGTAGAATACACGATAACAATCGATACCGTTCAAGTAGCTTCCACGGAACTAAGAACGAAATGTGGTCGTCTGTGTACTGACAGAATCCGAACAGCACTTGACGAAATGATGTACATGAAACTCAAATGTACGTGCTTGCTCTGTTTCTACGGAAGTATTCGCGTCAACCACAGAGATATCGTAGTTTATGCCAAGTGCAAACAGCCGGAACACAAGCAACATTTTCATTTTCGAATTCATTATCCGGAAAGAGCGATTGTGGATATAGTAATTACAAGTGACAAAGAAATGACATATGTCCATAAAAACACCAACAACGCGAACATTTACCGAATAGTGAAAGGCGAAGAACGTAGAAAACGGCGTATTGAATTGAGGAACCGAAACGCGATGAATTATTTGGACGAACTGCAGGAGAATACCGACATAGGCATGAAGGAAGATGGGCACAACCAAAATTTGTGTCACATTAATACATTGTACAAGATAAAATCGGAAGAGAAGTCCCAAGACCGTTTAAGTTTGAAATCGAATGATCTCTCTGACTTGATCGAGCTGTGGATACAGCAGTCGAACTTAAGGGATCCCTTCCTAAGGAGGGCTGGGGTACCACTGACGGTATACATGTATACGGAAGAAGATTTGGAGGCGATGGATGGCCAAAAATCTATTGTTTTGCATATGGACGCAACAGGATCGATAACTCGAAAACCACAACATCTCACGTGTAAACGAATATATTATTACACAATAGTAGCTAAACACGATATCGAAGTTATACATCTGGCCCAAATGATAACATCGGAGCACGGAATCCTTTCGATAAGCATGTTTTTGAAAGAATATAGGCACTTCGTAACGGCGCAAAATAAGAAATGGCCACTAGCGGCAGCTGTTGTCGTCGATTGGTCTTGGGCACTCATCAATTCGCTTTTGCGCGAATGGAACGATATGTCGGTGAGCGAATACCTGGAATTCACGTTCAAAATCTTCGTGGAGCAAAGAAACAAAAAAGATGTGCTCGGGAAAATTAGTCTATTAAAGATGTGTTTCGCACACTTCATGAAAATAGTCTCGAAGACCATTCATGACAAATTTCCCAAGTGCAAGCCGTTCAAGCGAGTGCTTCTAGAATGCATGGCGCTACTATGTTTATGTAGGAGCATAGAAGAAGTAGACGTCGTATTTAAGCACGTGTGCACGTTGTTTTCGAGCGAGAACGCTGCGAAAGACAGCCTGACTGTTATTAGGAACAGAACGAGTAGGAAACAAGCCGAGACTGCAATGATTAAAGACTTGGAAAACGCGGGAACAGATGATGGGATACGGTTGCCTGTAAACGACAACGACGACGCAATCTATCGAAGATCACCCTTTTATCAGAAGTATTGTCCCATGATGATTCTATTGCAGGCTGACATCAAGAGTAAAGAAAATCGTGACGAAATGAATGGAAAATGTATAGTAAAGAATGAATATCATGCGCCTGGATTTATTGACCATGTAGTCAGATATTGGATGCCGTATCTAATTTTTTGGAGCGCTATAGACTTGGACTTATTGGACGGTGATGTCTCGAGATTGAGTAATGCGTACGTCGAGAGCGCACACAGAGTCATCAAAGAGTCGGTATTTGATAATCACACACGTACATCAATAGCCGACTGTGTACGGAAATTGAGTACAAGGCGAAAAACTGTAATAGCAAAAATCAACCTGAACGCTGTCGGGGTCAAAGGAACGACAAAGTCGCGGGCGAAGCCAAAATATCCTCAAAAAGAAGAAGATGATCCAAATGTGGTAGAAACGTGGCAAAAGAAAAAAGGCAAAAGATGTCGAACTGCTGACGGTTATGCGCGTGGTAATCTGTTGAACCGACTTGGCTCCAGAGCGCAGTGTAAAAAGAAAGGAAATTCGATGAATGACAATAAAACCACGAGCACAAATGGAAAATTACTTTCACCATTGAAGTCATGTGAAGAAGAATTGGACGAAAATATAATCAGGGCGGAAGAGGCGGTATCGAATACAGAAAATAACAATGGTCCGATGTGTAATGACACTTGCCCGAATGAAAAACCCCAAAGTCAGCTTGAGGACAGCAGTATGTATGATGAGCTGGTGCGTGGGCCGATATCGACAACAAAACGCGATGAAGTAAGAAATAGCGATCCTCGAGATGTCAATACAGGTGATGATCAAGCATCATGTCCGCCATTGAAGATGGACGACGGAGATGTTGCTATTTTTAACGTCGAAGAAGCGCCGAGAATGGAGGAAGATGCTGCTGCATATTGCCGTAAAAATGATGAAATAGAGAAATTTTATAACGGCTTGGTGAAGGACGTCAACTATTATATGACGTCGAAATCACGACTGTTGGCAATTGGTCGTTATGAAACGAAAAAATCATTGACTACGGAAATATTTCAGATGACGACCAATCAGTTTTCAACTCTGAAGTACAATGGATGGATCGATGGAATAGTAATTGATTGTTTCGTTGCTGCGAACATTGATGTGTGGGAAGACGCAATGTTTATCCCTACCGATGACACAAAAGTTACGATAGGCAAAGAAAACGATGGAACCAGATATAAGATCAAGGGTAGAGCCATTTCGAAATCGAAAAAACCACTGGGGAGCAAATTGCTGATGCCTTATTTGTTTGAAGGTCATTGGAGGTTACTGATATTGGACGTAAAACAAGAAAGTTTAATGCTACTAGATCCATATAGAAACGGGACAGATGGAGATCGCGTTGTAGGAGGACTCGGTGACTTTTTACGCGCCTGCGAAGAAGGCACACCACTTTACAACGTCAGAAATATAACGTGGAAAAAGTGCAGTATTTCCGAACGTGCCTATCAGTCGGAAAACGATGGAACAAATTGTGGAGCATACGTCATGTATTACATGGAATGCTTGGGCAGCGGAAAAAAAATTGAAACTAACTTTGATCCGCTAGCCTATAGGAATTCAGTTGCTCACGATTTGCTTTCTAAATCGGAAGACATTGGAAATATCTGCCTGCATTGCTCTGCACCGATGAAAACGTTTGAAGCAAAGTGCAAAATTTGCGACCGCAAGAGCCACAAAGCTTGCGTTTTTAAGTCGAATTATGAAAGCGACGACGAAGAGGAAGCTATGAAGAAGTCTCGGAAAAGGAAAATTGAGGAATCTCAATATTTCGTGTGTAGGTTGTGTAAACGTTATTGGGCTAATCGATGAGATTCCGGGTGAATTCCGAAGGGTCCTTTGCTCGGTCGAGAAAAGTAATGAAAACGAAGTTCGTGATGTTGAGGATGACAACACTGATATCTTTCCGTAAAGTTGGACGGAATAGCAAAAAGAGCGTATGAACGCGCATGCAAAAGGTGGACGCATAGAGCGATCCTGGGCTCCATTTTGGGAGCATTGAAGTTTGCATCAATGTCTTGAATTTTTTTTTCGCTGGAACTTGCCGTTCACGTGAAATATTGTTAAAAAAAAAGAAAATTTACATTGATTTCCATAATGCAAACTTCACACGCGTAAGACTGTCTCGCAGGAAGTAGCAGGCAGCGGTGAGGTCGAGAGGACCAAGGTGCATGAAACGAGCACGAAAAGATCAAGTTTGATTGTTTTGTGTTATTTAATATTTTGTTCATTCCCTCAGCGCAAGCCCTCGTGAGCTTCGTGAGCCCACCTTTGTCACTTCGTACCCAACTTCACCTTTCCTGTTTTTCTATTCTGGTGTGCCCTCCTTTGGTGTGTGGCCCACAATCCTTCTTTCCTTAGGAACCACTGCATGGCATTTGCACGAGATGACACTGAAGCTCGCAACGTTGGGGTCCAACGAAAAGAAATGTTCTCTCAATTGTTTGTCCAATTTCAAAGACCACGATATTTTTCGTGCCGATTTTGTATTTGGATCCTCAACAAAGATCGTTTTATTGATCCAATTGAATATTGTCCATGAACCTTGAGCTGGGCTCAAGAAAAACAAGAATTTCATTGCATTCCAACAATGCAAGCTTCATCATCGTTTGCGAGAGGGCCAAAATAAAAGATAAGGTGAAACAGGGAACGTGATATAAAAATCGGTAAGTATCGCATAAACGTAGCGCTTCATGCGGCTGAATCTTCATTTTTATTTTTCTGTCATTGTAATCTTTCAATTAGCCAACCAACGATCCTCGGTGGAAGAAAAAAACCAACGAGTGGCCCGGTAGACGCAGGCACGATGAAACAAGTCGTGTACGAGAAAAAGTCACAGAGATTGGAGAGCGCCAGTAAAGTGATGAAAACGAGAAGCTGACAGTACGTGACAATTTGGAATTTCTCGGGAAAGGAAGTCGAAAACGTACGTATCAATAATCACTTGGGCTACAAATAACTAATTGTGTTGGTGGATGATGAGTGGTGGAATGAAAAAGATACGAACTTTCGATAAACACTTCAACAATGTCTATTCTTCTGATTAAACTGACAACGATTCTTGGCCGAGAATCGGCATTATAATTGATTAATGTGGAAAGGTCTTGAAATTTCTCGTGGAAACGACATTTCTCATATCTTTAATATGGGAAACTTGTCGATGCTGTTGGGACAACGAATTGAGGAGGAATATAAAAATAACGATTAATATCAAACTGAGAAAACATGTAAATTGATGAAAAAAATTCTTACCTTACATTGAACAGGCTGCGAGACGAGCTAATGGACATCTTCAATATCCTGGATTCACTGAGACTGGGTCGAAGTATCTCACACTCGCGAGGTTTTCGGTCACTCGCGCGTCTCAACATTCCGCCTCGAGATTTCACAACATCGTTGGAGCAGCTTACATCATTTCACGATGACAACTAAAGTTTGGAACACCCACCGATGGAATACAACGTAAAATATATTTTTCTATCATTATTTTGACAATTAACAAACTATTTTTATTCACCAAACCCGATTTCCGAACGGCAAAGAAGACTGTTCCAGAAATACACTTGTATTTCCTGTGCGACAGGCTTCGATGTACCATCCACTATTCCACTGCGGTAAGTGGTTTGACGGAGCTTTACAGACGTAGCCGATCCGGAGAAAAAGAAGTTTCGCGTTCAAGGCGGTGTCAGTTCAATTTCTCAGTATCCCGGGCACCACTGCAGGAGGAGAGAGCGTTCAAACAGTTTCTCCAACCTACTGGGCACTTTGGCTTACGCAAGACCGCTACGCGTTTAGCGGTCCGGCCTCGTCACACGATTAAGGGGATTAACCCTTCCTCAAAAAGAGGATATTCGCCTTCGTTCGGCGCACCGGCTTTTTAATCGAATAGCTGTAAGCGGCCAAGAAGATTCCAATGATTTTGTGAACCAGAGGAATATCCCATGATCCGTCAAGTCAAGGGACAAACTTCGTTTGCGCCACTTTCGAGAAATACAATACGAAAATGTTGCGCTCTCATATAAAAAATAATTAGTTTCCGTCGTATTCCAACGATGCGAGCTGGGACATCGTCCCTCCGTGTGGCATCGCTTCGCCTATTCAATATGCTGATAAGTAAGCGTAATTAACGTAAATTTCGTCAAACGACACCTAGGAAATCACATCTACGTTATTATCTGAAAATAAAACGAAATCGTTTTCGATGCTCCGTCTAATTCCATAAATTTAAATGCAATTGTTACTACGGAAGAAGCATGATTGCATTTCGTAAACGAGTCTCGATCTGCGATAAACGTCAAAATAAATTAAAAAATCGAACACATGAACAAAATCACGGGTTAAAGATCGATCGATCGATACTATCCATTGATCGCAGTAGGGACTTGANCGTATTGAATTGAGGAACCGAAACGCGATGAATTATTTGGACGAACTGCAGGAGAATATCGACATAGGCATAAAGGAAGATGGGCATAACCAAAATTTGTGTCACATTAATACATCGTACAAGATAAAATCGGAAGAGAAGTCCCAAGACCGTTCAAGTTTGAAATCGAATGATCTCTCTGACTTGATCGAGCTGTGGATACAGCAGTCGAACTTGAGGGATCCCTTCCTAAGGCGGGCTGCGGTAACACTGACGGCATACATGTATACGGAAGCAGATTTGGAGGCGATGGAGGGCCAAAAATCCATTGTTTTGCATATGGACGCCACAGGATCGATAACTCGAAAACCACAACATCTCACGTGTCAACGAATATATTATTACACAATAGTAGCTAAACACGATATCGAAGTTATACATCTGGCCCAAATGATAACATCGGAGCACGGAATCCTTTCGATAAGCATGTTTTTGAAAGAATATAGGCACTTCGTAACGACGCAAAATAAGAAATGGCCACTAGCGGCAGCTGTTGTCGTCGATTGGTCTTGGGCACTCATCAATTCGCTTTTGCGCGAATGGAACGAAATGTCGGTGAGCGAATATCTGGAATTCACGTTCAAAATCTTCGTGGAGCAAAGAAACAAAAAAGATGTGCTCGGGAAAATTAGTCTATTGAAGATGTGTTTCGCACACTTCATGAAAATAGTCTCGAAGACCATTCATGACAAATTTCCCAAGTGCAACCCGTTCAAGCGAGTGCTTCTAGAATGCATGGCGCTACTATGTTTATGTAGGAGCATAGAAGAAGTAGACATCGTATTTAAGCACGTGTGCACGTTGTTTTCGAGCGAGAACGCTGCGAAAGACAGCCTGGCTGTTATTAGGAACAGAACGAGGAGGAAACAAGCCGAGACTGCAATGATTGAAGACTTGGAAAACGCGGGAACAGATGATGGGATACGGTTGCCTGCAAACGACAACGACGACGCAATGTACCGAAGATCGCCTTTTTATCAGAAGTATTGTCCCATGATGATTCTATTGCAGGCTGACATCAAGAGTAAAGAAAATCGTGACGAAATGAATGGAAAAAGTATAGTAAAGAATGACCATCATGCGCCTGGATTTATTGATCATGTAGTCAGATATTGGATGCCGTATCTAATTTTTCGGAGCGCTATTGACTTGGACTTATTGGACGGTGATGTCTCGAGATTGAGAAATGCGTACGTCGAGAGCGCACACAGAGTCATCAAAGAGTCGGTATTTGATAATCACACACGTACATCAATAGCCGACTGTGTACGGAAATTGAGTACAAGGCGAAAAACTGTAATAGCAAAAATCAACCTGAACGCTGTCGGGGTCAAAGGAACGACAAAGTCGCGGGCGAAGCCAAAATATCCTCAAAAAGAAGAAGATGATACAAATGTGGTAGAAACGTGGCAAAAGAAGAAAGGCAAAAGATGTCGTACTGCTGACGGTTATGCGCATGGTAATCTGTTGAACCGACTTGGCTCCAGAGCGCAGTGTAGAAAGAAAGGAAATTCGATGAATGACAATAAAACCACGAGCGCAAATGGAAAATTACTTTCACCATTGAAGTTATATGAACAAGAATTGGACGAAAATAAAACCAGGGCGGAAAAGGCGGCATCGAATACAGAAAATAATAATAGTCCGATGTGTAATGACACTTGCCCGAATGAAAACCCCCAACGTCAGCATGAGGACAGCAGTATGTATGATGAGCTGGTGCGAGGACCGATTTCGACAACAGAACGCGATGAAGTAAGAAATAGCGATCCTCGAGATGTCAATACAGGTGATGACGAAGCATCATGTCCGCCATTGAAGATGGACGACGGAGAAGTTGCTATTTTTAACGTCGAAGGAACGCCGAGAATGGAGGAAGATGCTGCTGCATATTGCCGAAAAAATGATGAAATAGAAAAATTTTATAACGGCTTGGTGAAGGATGTCAACTATTACATGACGTCGAAATCACGACTGTTGACAATTGGTCGTTATGAAACGAAAAAATCATTGACTACGGAAATATTTCAGATGACGACAAATCAGTTTTCAACTCTGAAGTACAATGGATGGATCGATGGAATAGCAATTGATTGTTTCGTTGCTGCGAACATTGATGAGTGGGAAGACGCAATGTTTATCCCTACCGATGACACAAAAGTTACGATAGGCAAAGAAAACGATGGAACCAGATATAAGATCAAGGGTAGAGCCATTTCGAAATCGAAAAAAACACTGGGGAGCAAATTGCTGATGCCTTATTTGTTTGAAGGTCATTGGAGGTTACTGATATGTGACGGTCTGGCAATAATGGAAAGAGTAGAGGTATCCGTAGCGCAGTGGTTAGCGCATCGGACTCCGACTCCGAGGGTCCCCGGATCGAGTCCCTCTCGGATCACCTTTTTATTCGCTATTATTGCTGGACCGTGCCTTGTCACATAATGGTGTCAGAGTTTCTCGGACAAACAACACGTTCACACATACTACGGCCCAAAGCGGCACACACTACGGCCCACAGCGGCACATATACGCCCACAGAGGCAGAATCTACGAAAGCCCAAACGCGGCAGAAAAATGAATCTACAAAAAATGAATTAAAAATGTGACGTTAGTCGACGAGGACGTCGAGCACTGTAAGAGGGGAGTGTGACGGTCTGGCAATAATGGAAAGAGTAGAGGTATCTGTAGCGCAGTGGTTAGCGTATCGGACTCAGACTACTCTTTCCATTATTGGCAGACCGTCATAGATATTAGACGTAAAACAAGAAAGTTTAATGCTACTAGATCCATATCGAAACGGGACAGATGGAGATCACGTTGTGGGAGTATTCGGTGACTTTTTACGCGCCTGCGAAGAAGGCACACCACTTTACAACGTCAGAAATATAACGTGGAAAAAGTGCAGTATTTCCGAACATGCCTATCAGTCGGAAAACGATGGAACAAATTGTGGAGCATACGTCATGTATTACATGGAATGCTAGGGCAGCGGAAAGAAAATTGAAACTAACTTTGATCCGCTAGCCTATAGGAATTCAGTTGCTCACGATTTGCTTTCTAAATTGGAAGACATTGGAAATATCTGCCTGCATCGCTCTGCACCGATGAAAACGTTTGAAGCAAAGTGCAAAATTTGAGACCGCAAAAGCCACAAAGCTTGCGTTTTTAAGTCGAATTATGAAAGCGACGACGAAGAAGAAGCTTTGAAGAAATCTCGGAAAAGGAAAATTGAGGAATCTCAATATTTTGTGTGTACGTTATGTAAACGTTATTGGGTTAATCGATGAGATTCCGGGGGAATTCCCAAGTGTCCTTTGCTTGGTCGGGAAAAGTAATGAAAACAAAGTTTGTAATGTTGAGAATGACAACAGCGATAGCTTTCCGTAAAGTTGAACGGAATAGCAAACAGAGTGTATGAACGCGCATGTAAAAGGTGGACGCATAGAGCGATCCTGGGCTCCATTTTGGGAGCATTGAAGTTTGCATCAATGTTGTGACGAGGCACGGTCTGAGAATAATGAGCGAATAAAAAGGTGATCCGAGAGGGACTCGATCCGGGGACCCTCGGACTGTGAATCCAGAGCGCTAACCACTGCGCTACGGATACCTCTATTCCTTCCATTATTGCCAGACCGTCACACTCCCCCTCTTACAGTGTTCGACGTCCTCGTCGACTAACGTCACATTTTTAATTCATTTTTCGAAGATTCATTTTTCTGCCGCGTTTGGGCTTTCGTAGATTCTGCCTCTGTGGGCGTATATGTGCCGCTGTGGGCCGTAGTGTGTGCCGCTTTGGGCCGTAGTATGTGTGAACGTGTTGTCGGTCCGAGAAACTCTGACACTAATTTGTGACGGGGCACGGTCTGAGAATAATGGGCGAATAAAAAGGTGATCCGAGAGGGACTCGATCCGGGGACCCTCGGACTGTGAATCCAGAGCGGTAACCACTGCGCTACGGATACCTCTATTCCTTCCATTATTGCGAGACCGTCACAATGTCTTGAATTTTTTTTTTTCGCTACTTTCTGTTCTCATCCAATATTGTTCAAAAAAAAAAAAGAAAATTCACATTGATTCCCATAATGCAAACTTCGTACACGTGAGACTTTCTCGCAGGAAGTAGCATGCAGGGGTGAGGTCGAGAGGCCCGAGGTGCATGAAACGAGCACGAAAAGATCAAGTTTGATTGTTTTGTGTTATTTAATAATTTGTTCATTCCCTCAGTGCAAGCCCTCGTGAGCTTCGTGAGCCGACCTTTGTCACTTCGCACCCAACTTCACCTTTCCTGTTCTTCTATTCTGGTGTGCCCTCCTTTGGTGTGTGGCCCACAATCCTTCTTTCCTTAGGAACCACTGCATGGCATTTGCATGAGATGACACTGAAGCTCGCAACGGTGGGGACCAACGAAAAGAAATGTTCTCTCAATTGTTTGTCCAATTTCAAAGACCACGATGTTTTTCGTACCGATTTTGTATTTGGATCCTCAACAAAGATCCTTTCATTGTCCCAATTGAATATTGTCCATGAACCTTGAGCGCGGCTCAAGAAAAACCAGAATTTCATTGCATTCCAACAATGCAATCATCATCGTTTGAGAGAGGGCAAAAAAAAGATAAGGTGAAACAGGGAATGTGATATCAAAATCGGTAAGTGTCGCATGAACGTAGCGCTTCATCCGATATGCTGAATCTTCACTTTAATTCTTATGTCGATGTAATCTTTCAATTAAGCAACCAACGATCCTCGGTGGAAGAAAAAAACCAACGAGCGGCCCGGTAGACGCTGGCACGATGAAACAAGTCGTGTACGAGAAAAAGTCACAGAGGTTGGGGAGTGCCAGTAAAGTGATGAAAATGAGAAGCTGACAGTACGTGACAATTTGGACTTTCTCGGAAAAGGAAGTCGAAAACGTACGTATCAATAATCAATTGGGCTACAAATATCTAATTGTGTTGGTGGATGATGAATGGTGGAATGAAAAAGATACGAACTTTCGAGAAACACTTAAACAATGATTATGCTTCTAACCGCGTACTGTCTCCCCTTCCAAGTATACCTTCACCAGATTCACAAAGGAAACTGACAACGATTCTTTGCTGTGAATCAGCATTATAATTGATTAATTTAAAAACGTCTTGAAATTTCTCGTGGAAACGACATTTCTCATGTCTTTAATATGGGAAACTTGTCGATGCTGTTGGGAGAACGAATTGAGGAGGAATTTAAAAATAACGATTAATATCAAATTGAGAAAACATGTAAATTGATGAAAAAAATACTTACCTTACATTGGACAGGCTGCGAGAGGAGCTAATGGACATCTTAAATATCCTGGATCCACTGAGACCGGGTCAAAGTATCTCACACTCGCGAGATTTTCGGTCACTCGCGCGTCTCAACATTCCGCCTCAAGACACAACATCGTTGGAGCAGCTTACATCATTTCACGATGACAACTGAAGTTTGCAACACCCACCGTTGGAATACAACGTAAAATATATTTTTTTATCATTATTTTGACAATTAACAAACTATTTTTATTCACCAAACCCGATTTCCCAACGGCAAAAAAGACTTCCAGAAATACACTTGTATTTCCTGTGCGACGGGCTTCGATGTACCATGCACTGATTCCACTGCGGTGAGTGGTTTGACGAAGCTTTACAGACGTAGCCGACCCGGAGAAAAAGAAGTTTCGCGTTCAAGAGGGTGTCAGTTCCATTTCTCAGTACCCCGGGCACCATTGCAGGCGGAGAGAGCGTTCAAACAGTTTCTCCAACGTACTGGGCACTTGGGCTTACACAAGACCGCTACGCGTTTAGCGGTCCGGCCTCGTCACACGATTAAGGGGATTAACCCTTCCTCCAAAAGAGGATCTTCGCCTTCGTTCGGCGCACCGGCTTTTTAATGAAGTGGCTGTAAGCGGCCAAGAAGATTCCAATGATCTTGTGAACCAGAGGAATATCCCATGATCCGTCAAGTCAAGGGACAAACTACGTTTGCGCCACTTTGGAGAAATACAATACGAAAATGTTGCGCTCTCATATAAAAAATAATTAGTTTTCGTCGTATTCCAACGATGCCAGCTGAGACATCGTCCCTCCGTGTGGCATCGCTTCGCCATTTCAATATGCTAATAACTAAGCGTAATCAACGTAAATTTGGTCAAACGACACCTAAGAAATCACATCTACGTTATTATCTGTAAATAAAACGAAATCGTTTTCGACGCTCCTTCTAATTCCATAAATTTGAATGCAATTGTTACTACGGAAGAAGCATGATTGCATTTCGTAAACGAGAGTCTCGATCTGCGATAAACATCAAAATAAATTAAAAAATCGAAAACATCGAACACTTAAACAAAATCACGGGTAAAAAATCGATCGATCGATAATATCCATTGATCGCAGTAGGGACTTGACGAATTCCACGGTGATGAGCCGGTGGATAAATTATAATGTTTTAATAATGTTTCGATTGTATAATGTTTCTGTAGTAATGATACTGAAGTGCGCAACGTTGGATCCAACGAAGAATACTTTTTCCATTCATTTCCTGGTCAATTTCAAGAACCTTTTCAATTTTTGTACCGATTTTGGATTGAAATCCCGAAAAAAAGATCGTTTTCTCGTGCTGACCAAATTTTGGATAAGAGTCTTTCGTTGCGATCCAACGATGCAAACTTTGTCATTGTTCTATAGTATATGTATTAATATTTGCTATGCGTTTATTCACCGTTTGACAGCCGACTCGACGTATCATTGTTGTATTAGGCATTTCTCTGATTGAAGTGACTTTGTCAGAGCGCGAATTCTCTGCTGTATCTCCCCTACTTTTTTTTCAGGTCGATAGCGATTTCGGAGACGAGAGGGAAGCGTTTTCGACTTATGCCCATAGCCACTCTTAGTCCATCGCTGTCTAGGATCGGGGAAAACAGTCTATAACGGGAAAGCTTGAGAATTTCAAGAACCACGAGATATCGGTTTGTCGTCGATGTCATCGTTTCTCCGTCATTAGGCGACTGAAACATTGTCGATCGTACAATTATCGAACAATAGTAACCGAGATTTCTCACAACTATCTTGTACTCGAAAAAAAAAGAATCGATTTCCAAGGTGTAACGATTTTCGGAAGAACAAAAAATTGAGCCAGGGGTAATATGTAATGCGTCAAACTAAAAAAGCATCACCTTATTTTTAATATCATTAAAGGCCCCGTCTAACGCTCGTACTAAGTTTCGACGTGCTAAACCCGTCCAGTCCCGGGCATTTATTTTCCAATCAATAGACACGCATAATTGGTCGAATCGGTTCTTTCAAGCAAAGGTCATAAAGTAAAACGCTTCTCTCTGATGAATCTCCTGTTCGTAAGTAGGAACAAAACGTCGGGAAATGAATAAAAAATTGCGCCAGTAATTTATCAAGAGACGCGGCAGCGGCTCGTCGCCAAGTATTAAAAAAAAGCGTAGCGCGAGCCGGCCGCACTCTTATATACAGTAAAATTACTTGTTTCCCGACAATAATAAATAATGATAATAATAAATAATAAATATAAGTTATAATAATAAAGAGTAATAACTTACGAGTTTATCGTTGCTGGGTAACGGTGATGCCGAATATGATACCAATCATCAATGAATGCAACCAAAACTACAACTTTGTTGAAAGCATGATTGAGGATATTTCCAAAAAGTTTAGTGTTCTACATTTTTTCCACAAATTTTCAAAAGATGTTGCGAAGACGTGAATAAATTGTCTGTAATTTCGGAATATAACCTTATAAAAAATATATTCAAATCCGCAGTATGTAATTGTTTACATTCGATTGTGTCTAATTATTCACGTTTGATCAATTTATTCATTGAATCACTATTCGCGATTCCTTCAAGGTATAAGAATGAAAATAACGCTGATCGAATCGACGGAACGCCTTTCAAGAGTAGATACGTTTGCATACGAGTCCCTGCGCAAATCCTCCTCCTTCAATTATTAAATTTTTTCGTTGTAATTACTGTAAGAAAAAGTTCGATTGGTGCTCACCGTATCAGAAGAGGCTCATCTCGAAACGATGCTCGCTTTAAGCATCAATTCCATTTGTTACACAAAACTTCGGCGATTTTTATTTTCTTCGATCAACGCAGCTGTAATGTTTGAACAAAGAATTGATTTTGATCATTGTCTGATGTTACTCCGCGATACAAGGACTTGAAATTTACACTGAAAACAAAATTTTGTTGAAAAAGATGGATATTTTGTTCGATGCGTTCGACCAAACGTTTTTTTGAATAATCCGAAAAAAGTGTCATTCCAGCAAAAAGCATGGGTGTACTTCCGTTTAGCCCATACCTCCGATCGATCTGAATTTTGGTACACATATGGATTTTGGCTCGCTGATTAAGAATATCATACTCGAAATACCTGCAAATTATATTTTTAAGGTCAAATTGCTGAAAAATGCATTCTTTTATGGTTTTTCGCGTTTATTGCAACAAACATGATTGTTAGAGAAAAATGTTTCAAACAAAAGTTGTAGACGATGAAAAGATAAACATTTTTTGTTCCGTATATTTTCCGCATAAACCCAGCTGTTTGGGAGAAAAATGGAAAAAACTTCGTGCATCTGTATATTTTACGACAACTAGCGTGCACAGCTCAAATCCGGGGAATTTTACAACATTTTGCACGACCCTGAACACCCACCCCACTATTTTCGCCCGTCCTACTATTTCGCCCACACATCCCGAGATGTTCAAAGCCCACCCCACTATTTTCACCCGTCCCACTATTTCGGCCACACATCCCGAGATGTACAACGCCCACCCCACTATTTCCACCCGTCCTACTATTT
>JBAJMU010000060.1:0-16369 GCA_037952995.1 Hyposoter didymator
ATACGATCCCTTCGAGACCCTGCTCTCGGGACGTAACAGGCGATGCGTCGCGGATTACAAACACCGAAACTTGCGAATTATTTTGTATCGCCCTGTAGTTGAGATACGAGACGTTTCCAGATAGTTTACCTCTCTTTTCCTCGCTACAGAGCAGAAATTACGGTTCGTACAATAATAATAAATTCTACCAATTTTTATATAGAATATCTTCTTTGAAACAAAGTTCTTTATATCCTGACAACGTCCCAAGTCCAAGATCGTCCTGTAGAGGACGAGATCAGAACCAACCCACATAAAAATAATAATAAACTGCTTGCGCTTCACGCAAGCAGGTTAACAGCTGACGTGCGCACCGCTCCGCACGTAACAAAGGTAATGATTTGTTCGTGTATCTAGACGATATAGTTATTTACGCTCGCTCGATCGAAGAACACGAAATTAAATATAAAAAACTCGCGGAACGATTACGAAATGCTAATCTCACTTTACAAACCGATAATTGCGAATTCTTAAGAACAGAAGTACGGTATTTAGGACATCTCATCTCAGCAGAAGGGGTTAGACCAGATCCAAAAAATATAGAAGCCCTAAGAAAGTTTAACGTTCCAAAAACGCCTAAAAATGTTAGAGAATTTTTAGGACTCGCGGGATATTACCGTCGCTTCATAGAAAATTTTGCAAAAATTGCCAAACCGCTATCGGATCTAACAAGAAAAGATGTTAAATTCCATTGGAATTCCGAACATCAATTAGCATTCGAGACGTTACGTGACAAGCTGTGCATGCATCCGATTTTAACATATCCAGACTTCTCTCAAAAATTCACGGTTGCAACAGATGCGTCTGATTACGCCCTAGGCGCAATTCTTACTCAGGGCGAGACCGGGAAAGAACGTATAGTCGCAGAATCTTCTCGAGTCTTAAATAAAGCTCAAAAGAATTATGCCACAACAGAAAAGGAAATGCTTGCAATGGTCTATGCATTGAAAACGTTTAGACCGTACCTTTATGGCAGGGAATTTACCCTTGTAAGCGACCATCGACCCTTAGTCTGGCTTAACTCCATGAACGATCCCACTTCACGTGTTTTACGATGGAGAGAAAGACTCAAGGAATTCGATTACAAAATTCAATATAAACCAGGGAAAAAGAACACTAACGCCGACGCATTATCGCGCAATCCAATAGTTCTCCCTATCAAGTTTAAATGGCGTATTACAGAAACAGACACAGGAGGAAAAGTACTCAGTCTAAATCCGGGTGTGTCTAGACCACACCCCTCCTCCTCAAATTCTAGTGAAATTAGAAAGAGACCACGAGTTTCTAACACAAGTCCAGAAAAAATTCCAGTGGCATCCTCTAACCTCAACCCATCGCCACAACTAACCGATTATAGCGACACGGAAAGTCAGAGTGACACGTGCGTTAAACAGGGTAAAATAAACGAATCACAAAACCAGCATCAGCAGCCTGATCAACTGTCTGGTGAAAAGGTTACTAGGGATCAGACAACGAATCAAAAAGTCGAGATCTCGAATTCGTCTAAAATAAACCCATCAGAGCATCAGAAAATTGAAAATTCAGAAAATCCATCGGAGCATCAAATAAGTAAAAAGACAGAGCATTCCTCAGAGCATCTAAATGAAAACTCAGAGCATCAGAAAAACAAAAGTCCAGAGCATCTAGATAAAAATTCAGAGCATCAGAAAAATCAAAATTCAGAGCATCCTTTAAATCGCGAAACACTAAATTCAGAGCATCTTTTAAATCGCGAAATACAAAATTCAGAGCATCAAGGAAAAGGTCCCGAACCTCATAAAAATTCGCTAGAAAATCAGAACACAAGTTCGCATAAATTAACGAATTCAAGACAATCCGCGAACTTGTTACAAAATCATAATCAAAATCAAGAATTCCAAGTAGAAAACTCGGATAGCCAAACACTCCATTCAGCGGACGAAAGGAATAAACGGAGAGTCTTAGTAAAAAGAAAAGACCGCGTTAGACGATATTTACCTTTCAAAAACGTTTCGAAAAATCAATCATCGTCTTCATCGGACGAGCACGAGGAAAACTTAGTCCAAGTGCCTCCTGTACGAAATCCTAAAGAAAAACCCACTTCTGGTTCTGATATGGAACTAGACGACGAGGTCAATCAATCTTTCAGAATGCTAATAGCAACAGAAACTCCTGAAAAACAGCTGGTAGTCACACCGACCCAGTATTCAAACATATCCCAACCAGGGCCTAGCAGTAAACCACACGATAATCCTCAACCGAGCCCAATGGTTGTAAATCGCAATATCCAGGGAAAAAATACTTTCCAACGGAATTTAGCTCAACAAATTTTTGAAGAACGCTCACAAAAATTAGCAGAATTGACTCCTTCTCCCTCCAGGCGCACTAAACAGAAAATTCAAGCATCAAATTCAGAACTCCTTACGCCTGGTGATCAAACTGTCGATGTTTTTATTTCGGCATTTCCAAAAGCATCGCAATCATTAGAAAACAAAAAGTCAAAACAGTCAATTCCTGTAAAGCAACCAGCTATCGCTGGGAAAATAAATTCAGATCCTTCGACAGCTGGCGAACAAACAGTTGACGTTTTCGTTTCGGCATATTATCCGAAAACATCGCAATTGGCAATGGATAGGAAATCAAGCCAAAATCATATACCTATCCCCACGGAGGACGTACCAATTAAACCTTGGTTATTAAAACCGCCAGTACCCCCGAAACGGTCAAGGAAAATTAAAAAACCTCCGTCGGAACCCATTCGCAGGTCTACGAGAATTAAGAAACAGAGACAATGTCTATATTGTACAGAAACAGGAGAACATACGCACGAAGCGAAAAAACGCGTACGACAGAAGAAACCAGTCGAAGAAACAATCGACGAGGTAACCGAAGTCATTTCAGATCCAAAGCCAGAAATTTTACAAACTCAGACAGCTCAGGTCATAGATAATTTCGCCACTATCGTAAACGAAAAATCTGCACCTCAAGAAATCCAACAAAATAAATCTCTAGAACGCATTAACGTCACAATACAGGGAAATAACAATCAATTGTCTTCGGAGGATGAGGTTAATAAAATCCCAGGTAACGAACCCGCGAAAGAATCGGAATACGAAATTGTATTGCATGACTCCGGAGACGAAAAACCCCTTTCGGAAAACGAACGTGTAGGAAGCCCCGAAGCGGATTATCCTCTCACGCCGGCTGTAACCGTGGTACCTCCACAAAACGAAAACCCTGCAGTCGCAGGAAGGGCCGTAAATCATATTTTCAGTAGTGACGACGACGTAGGTTCCGAATTCGTTAATATCATTGAAACATACGACAATCTCGAGATGACCAAAGATAATTATCTTTGTTTCATCTCAGCAGACGGAACAGTATCAAGCGAAATAGGGAAAAGATTAATCGAATTAGGCTATCTCAAATTAACTCCAAATCAAAATCTAGAGGTAGGACAAGTGCTAGTTTCACCAGGAAAAAAGAAGAAAACAATAGCACTAGTGATCCGAGAAAATGATTTATCACCACTTCTCCAAGAAAACTTCGTGAAAACCATTCAGAACTTTAAATAAAAAATGATTGAATTAAAAATCAAAACAGCAGCAGTTTCCGAAAAAAGAACTAATTTCGATCAAGCAACATGGCAAGATTATAAACATTATCCGGGAAACTTTCGCCAATACTAATATTCAAATCAAAATCTGCAAAGACGAGATTGTTTCACCACCTATCGAGGATAGGCCAGGTATAATAAAAGAATGCCACGAATCCCCGATTGCAGGTCATAAAGGCGTTACCAAAACTTATAACAGAATCCGTCAGAAGTATTATTGGGACAATCTCAAGAAACAAGTCGAAGATTATATCAGACAATGCGAAAGTTGTCAAAGAAGAAAATTAGTTCGAGTAAAAACGAAACAACCTATGGTCATCACGGATACACCTCTCAACGTATTCGACAAAATCGCAATGGACATAGTTGGACCGATAACTCCAGTATCTGACCAAGGTCATCGTTTTGTCCTCACAATTCAAGACAATCTCTCAAAATCCTCTTTCGCAATCCCTCTCGTTAGCGCAACTGCGAATGAAATCGCTTTTGCATTAGTTACAGATTTCATTTGTCTGTTCGGCTGCCCAAAAATAATTTTGACTGATCAAGGAGCAGCTTTTATCGGCCGAGTTATGAAACAACTCACGAAAGTTTTGATAATGAAACAAATAAAATCGACAGCCTTTCACCCGCAATCGAACGGATCTCTTGAGCGTAGTCGTCAGGTACTCACAGACTACCTCAAGCATTATACCAATAAAAAGGATTGGCATAAATGGCTTAAGCTCGCAACCTTCGCTTACAATACAAGCGTGCACGAAGGAACAAAATTCACTCCATACCAAATCGTTCTAGGTAGGGAAGCTCGTCTACCCTCTCAGTTTGCGTACATGAACGAAATTCTCACATACGACGATCACGTCAAAAATCTCGCTACGCAATTACAGGAAGTGCGAAAGTTAGCCCGTAATAATCTAGAAAATGCGAAACAAAAATCAAAAATTAATTACGACAAGAAAATCGACCCCGTGAAATTTAGAGTCGGTGATAAAATCTATTTAGTAAAAAATCCAAAAGTAGGGAAATTTGACGATAATTACAAAGGCCGCTACGAAATTACAAGAACATTCGAAGACCAAAACGATATAGAAATCGAACTCGAGAATAAAAAACGTAAAATCATACACTGTGACAGAGCTAAAATAGCACAATAAATACGCCATATAATTCGGCATACTCTCACAGTCTCGGACCCTTTTCAGGGACCATGGACAACACATGCAGAATGTTTTTGACCATCGCTTTCCTGGCGTACCTGATCCAACCGGGTTACGCGCTCATTGCGTACGATTGCGGAGCACCAGCGATGAATATTACAACCTTGTCATTACTGGATAGTCAGGGTTGCGATATTCCTATTCATAAACCAATAGTAACAACAACGTAAATTCAAATTTTACAATTAGTGAAATTATCGGAAATCAAAGTACGACAATGCAAGATAAAAATTCACAGAACAATCAAATATTGCGGGATGTGTCGTACAATTCAGAAGTCAAAAATGGTATAATCGAATATATTCAAGAAATTTCACCAGAGGAATGTCTCAGAGAACATTACACTAAAGCTTATCAGGCATACAACATTCTGTTCGACAACTTAATCATGAATTCATCTAACTCGAGACCGGTCGTTATAACAGGATCAGTGGATTATGAAGGAAACTGTAGAAACCCTTACGGTAACTGGAATAATGTATTGGTCACAGGCCAACTATTCATCAGTATTTACGAATACAACGCTGAAGTAGATCTTGATACAAACGAAGTTATTTTACGATGAAGAACTCGTTGCAAACATACTTCAGGTACCTGTCTAGATTGGGAAGGAGGTTTCACTCAGTGGAACCCAATACCCACAGATGCCTGCGGATTCAAAAATTACGAAGTCGTATTTGACGGTAAAGCAGAGAAAATAAAGGACACTAAAGACGCGTTAAACGGAGAGGAAATTTTCCCCATCACTTCAGAAGATATAACTTTCACTTTCGCCGCTAGGGGTTTTACTTCTGTGTGTGGCTACAAACTTGTCAAAACGGAGCATTCAAAACTTTGCATATTAGAACAAACTTATGGTGACAAGTTCACTAAAAAAAGAATATCATTGGTAAACATGGATCTTTTCGCGTATATGAACGCTAAATTCGTCTACGTAGCAAAACATTTCGGCAGTCAAATAACAAGCCTTTACAACAACATCATTAAACAAGAATGCGAAATTGAAAAACGCGTTCTTCGCAACACATTAGGATTTGCATCCTTAGCCCCGGCCGAATTTCCTCATCATTACATGAATGAGCCGGGCTATATAGCGCATGTAGCAGGAGAAGTAATTCACCTTGCGAAATGCGTACCAGTTGACGTAATATTGAGGAAAACAGAAGAGTGTTATCAAGAACTTGCAATCACTAGAGGCAAGGAATCTTTGTTTATGATGCCCAGAACGCGTTCTTCGCAACACATTAGGATTTGCATCCTTAGCCCCGGCCGAATTTGCTTATCATTACATGAATGAGCCGGGCTATATAGCGCATGTAGCAGGAGAAGTAATTCGCCTTGCGAAATGCTTACCAGTTAACGTACTATTGAGGAAAACAGAAGAATGTTATCAAGAACTTGCAATCACTAGAGGCAACGAATCTTTGTTTATGATGCCTAGAACGCGGATCATTACAAAAACAGGGCATCAAATCGAATGTAACTCTTTCCTTTCGCCTATGTTCCACGTCGATAATAATTGGTACCAGAGCCTTCCACGATTGGCACCGGCCGTAGCACGGGAAATAATTACAACCTCAACGCAACCAACGTGGAAATTTATTACACCTGCTTTCCTCGCTGAAAGCGGAATTTATTCTTCCCAAGATCTCGAAAATCTGAGAACAAGCATTATGTTCCCGATTGAAAGAACCGCTGTATTAAATACCATTGCTCGCGGAGCAACAGGTCAAAAAGCAGTCGACCAGGGCATTACCATTACTCACTGGGTAAATGACAAAGTCATACAAGAATCTGTAGAAAGGGTTTGGGGAAAAATGTACTCATTTTTCAACTTGGTAGGCACCTTTAGCGCCACGTTGTTGGGAATTGGAGTAATCTTTAAAATAATAAAATTCATAATAGATACAATAGTGCACGGTTATGCACTACATTCGGTTTATGGGTGGAGCCTTTGGCTCATCGGGTCTGTCTGGGATTCTTTAACAACCCTTCTCATACGCTTATACAAACAACCAAAGGACAACAACCAGACAGCAACAACAAACGACAAGGACATACCCTCACAAACCGTCAACCATGAGCCTATACCTGATACAATGGACAAACAAACACAATCCTTATACCCTTCTTGCCCACTACCTCGCGCAGATGCACAGGTTACCCAAATATGGCAACCAAAAACAAGCCGAATCGGCAAAGAAAATATTTGAAGCATCTACACCCTCACATAACGACGCTTACCGATACCCGATGCATCTTAGGTAACTTGTTTACCAGCAGTCGGTAACTTGATCGTTATAAAAAATAAGGGAAGAAGAGGAAGGAAACACTTCTTTTCCTTCCCCTCCTTCCCTTCTTTTCTTTAAAAAGGAAAATATAAGTGTTCCGGATTTTGCCCCGGATTGTTGCCGCTGAAAATGTGATCGAAGGCGAGGTGGAGTCATGCATGGGATTTTTGCATGTGAAATAATTGTGCGACACGAGACGGTTTGGAGAGTAGCCTTTCTTTGGTTTATTTGACTATTTACATAGAGAGAATTCGATATTTCGAGCGTTCACTCGCACTTTGTGCGTAACACCAACACGTGTCCGCCACGCGAGAGTGGAGCAGACCGAGAACTTATACGTTAATTAAAGCTTATTGGGAAATATTGCACAAACTATTAAAGCTGACTAGGAGAAAATAAGAGCGATCTCGTCGCCGTGAAAACGCGGACACCTTTTCACAACCGACAGGGAGTTGAGCCGAATCACTTAGAGAGAATTTGTAAGAGCTTTTTTGAGAAGCCTCGTGTCGCGAGGTGCTCGAGAGCGAGAGCCCACACACGTCGTCTCCCTCGGGAGATCGACGAAGAAGAGAGCGAGCGCAAGATGGACGCTGGTCAAGTTGTCCCGTTCCTCATTGTGGCAGCGCCACCTGACAACTTGACAGCCTCCTGCCATTAGTGTTGAGATTCGCGATTATAGAGCCGCGCTAAGAGCGCGTGTAGCGGAGCGGGAAATTTGGAACGCTCTTTCCAGAACAATAAGAAATAAAGAAATAACGCGGATTACAAATAAATTTTTTTTTATTCCTCCCTAGTCCTCACGACTAGGAAGGCTCGAAGACTACAATAGTTTTTCTTATCCACTAATAATTGGGATCATATGCGGCCATGACTCCTTCCGGGGTGGACCACGCGGGGTGGTCCCAATCATCCTCAGGCTGAAGCTGTCTGACGCGGCCCTCGAACATCCAGCGAATCTCGAGTACGTCAAACCCGTCCCTTTCCCAGGGAGCATCGGGAGTATTCCCGATGCTCCCGGTCCTCCCGAATCCTTTTCTCATCGAGATGGAGCTCGCGCTGAAACAAGAATTAAAGAAAAATTTAACAAAAAATTAAACAAGGAAAATTATTTTCAAACAATTATAATTATAAAACAAATACCACAATTACAAATAAACAACGCCCATAAGCAAGGCGATAAACCTCAAAAGAGGCCTGAACCAGCGTCCTTTTTCGATTGACGAATTCCATTTCTTTTTCGATATTTTGAAATTTTCAACAAGAGATGTTCGGTGTACGGATGCACAAAGCAGAGTGACGAATTCCGGGGAAAACTCATCCCACACATTTTCTTACCCCACCCTAAGTCCGTTTGGGTATTGCCAAAAACCTAGCAGAAAAAAAAGGGAAATCCACAGTTTTTTTTGCATGCGTTACCATCGAACTCTGAACCACGTACGCTAAGGACGACGTAGCTTTCTAACAACATGTGTGTGACAAATCGTAGCCTAGAATATACCTACTATGTACGTCGAAAATATAAATAATAGAAGTTTTGTAGTAAAGTAAAAATCTAGAAATAACCAAAGGAAGAAATTGTAATCCATAATTCAAGTTCACGTATATGATCGAACCAACACTTAAATTTTCAGACCACATTGTATTCATATACTAAATATAAGAAATAATATAAATTTAAAAAAAAATTAAAAAATTATTAAAACTTTGTGTGAATATAATAATCAACATTGTACTTACCATACTGTAAATCGACAAATGATGATCACATATATATCTTTTTCCTCAATTCACGATAAAGCTAATTCTTAATCTAATTGAGCGGGACGTTCAATCTAAGGGAGGGAGGTGTCACGTCCTAGCCCTCATGCTAGCCCCCCATAAAATTTTTCATTAAATATGTACCAACAGTAAGTACACTCGTTTATCAATCTCATCATTCTTCGATATTTTAATTGATAAATATTATTAAGCATAGAGCTTAGTATATATTCTAACTCTCACATATTCTTATATATTACACAAGCAGAATGCATTAGAAAAAACCCCACACGGCGCCCTTTGTACTCAAGAGTACCACGTGCGCTCTAGCAGACCCGACTTTTGTCACCTAACACCCGTCAGCTGCATCCCACAGGAAATCTCGAAAACTCATAAAATCTAAAGATCAATAGTTTCACTCGAGCAATCTCCAAATTCTTAACATGTTTTCTCCGAAAAACTATAAATTATCAATATCCAAATTCGAGCAATCTACAAATTTTCTCATACGCCTAAAGTCGTAAAATTCCTCTCTTTCTCAGAAGTCGAGATGTGCACGTGCAACCACTTGCAGTTAGAACAATCTCGGCCTTTTTCCTCGAAACCAAAGCGACAGTCTAATTTTAATGACTGTCCTTCCAATCAGAATCCTGTTCTTTTCTTGCGCCTAAATACTAAACTACTTTTCTTCCAATTATCTTTACAGAAAAGTCTTCCCCACTAATTCAGCCCAATCACAAATTAACGACACTTTCTTAATGATCTTTTAACCAATCCTCACTTTTTACTATAACAAAATCAGTCCCTTCCACAGCATCCTACCCCCAGAGAATCAAAAGAACTTTTAGCTCAGGACACACAAATTGTCGATCTCAAAAGTTAGTTAGCATCGAGAGTCCGAGTCGACAAGTCAACCAAAATCTTCAACTCTATTTCCGCGACAAACCATTGTACGCGATTCCAAGTGTTAAACTCGACTTATAAAATTGTCAACGAATAATTCCGATAATCAAATAATAGCTAACTCAGAAAACAATCTCACGCTAAAATAAGTGTAAACTACATCAACGAACAATTGTAAACTCAGTGCAAAACCAAACAACGACTTCATTCAAATAAAACCATTTTATATTTTGTTAACTTCAACAAAATTAAAGGTGTTAAACATTATTCTTAAAAGGGTCTACGAGACTCTAGTGGTCATCAACCCACTCAAACCAACACCTACCGAACCAAATTCGTTAAAATATAGTATTCGGCAGCCGGTAACCGGAGACTCCAGAGTCAACGACGTCAATCAGTCGGTAAGTCGGTTTCAATCATTGGCAAGTAAGCCGAACATATACGATCCCATCGAGACCATGCTCTCAGGACGTAACACCGTCACATAGCTTCCTCTATGAGGAAGCAAAAAAAGAAAAAAATCAATCAATCAATCAATCAATCAATCAGAGTGATAGCCTTACCTTACCACTTACCTTACTCCTTACTCCTAAACTTACCTTGCGCCGGATGCAACCTCACCGGTCCTCGGACATCGTTGGGTCGTTTCAAAAAATTCACGACAAACCCGTCACTTATCCACTTCGTAAAACATTGTTGGAACTTTTGTTCTTCGCATAACTCTGGCGAATGATAGAGTACGTTCATTAAGTCGTGCTCAACTGTCGTCCAAACACATTCAACGGTCATGTCAAGAATGCGTAAAAAATCGGGGGCTCATGCACATCAATAAATGATTTTAGCTTCACGTAATTTTTCAATAATCAAGAGACTCGGCAGAGTCTCGGGACAAGTACATTTGACAGCGTCGTCTGCTTGCCCGAGACCCGGCCGAGTATATTATCTCTGAATAAAGCGATTTCGACGGTGGGGGTAGACACTTTCTTGAATTAAGAAGCCCAGGGGTAATCTCATGATCTAAAAATCAAGCTGGACACTAATTAAGTTGTCCCACTTCGAGGGAGCCATAAATCAATTCGATTGGTACCATAATTGTTGAGAAAAAACTTTGTACGGGCAAAATTATGCGATGATCGAAGTGTGCGTGCGTGTATGTATACGACACAGAGAGAGGGCCCGTGTGGCCATCGTGTTTCTGATTAGTCGTGACTGACGACATATCCAGCTGTTCCCATTCGAGGAAAACCTGTTGGTTGCCAGTTCACGAATACATCTTCACACATGTGTCGTTCAATTTCGCGGTGATAAATATAGAAACATTTGAAAGTCGGCTGGTCTAAATTAGAAAATCATAACCCAGAATTCCGCTAGCAATCGTGTATGTTTCGACGGCCCATATTGACGCCAGTGTGAGAGAGATAGCTGGAACGGGTTGACATTTTTTGCCGACTTTGTGATGAATAATGTGCTAAAAGCTCTGACAGCTCGCCATAACCTCACTAATGCTTATTTGCAGCTGGCATTAACGACATGCTCCAGTGACAGGGAAATATTGTTCAGGAATGAATATGCTTTACAACCATTGCCCTATTCCTAAGCCCACAATTTTATTCATTTACAGCATATCTAAAATCGCCGCTGGCATATTAGATTGATTGCGGAGCGACAATAACTCTCAGCGACATAAAAATCTTGTCGCTGAGCCACATAAAAATCTTTCCGCTGAGCCACGTGAAATTCTTATCGCTGCCAGCTATCCAAAAGCTCCAGATAACTCTCAGTGGCATAAAAATCTTGTCGCTGAGCTACATGAAAATCTTTTGGCTGCGAGTTATCCGGAAGCTCTGGATAGCGATAAGTTGTTGCTCCGAAAGGAACCAACTAGCCAAAAATCCCCTCCTGGGGAAAAAAGCCTGGACAAGTCCATTTGTTCGTGACCCCCGTTTCCAATTGCTTTCACAGAAAAATCCAGTCCCCCTAAAAAAGAATTGAAATAAAATTGAAAATAGAAAAAAAAACTAGGAAAAAATGGTTCCTAAAAAAAATGGAGAAAAACCCCCAAAAAAAATTAAAACAATTGAAAAAAATATAATGAATGTAAAAATGGTAAAAAAAAAATGAATGATTTTCGCTCAGCACTAAAAATTCTTAATATCCAAAAAAGGACAAGTACTCCATCGATGACTGAAAATCAATGAACGAGAAAAAGGGAAAAGTTCCAAAAAAACACGGCACAAAAAAAAGAAGCCCCTAAATACACAATGGCGAATCGACAGAGAAACTTGCGCGACGCGATGTGATCGCGCACGTCCTTCGATTAAACGTGGGATCGTATATTTAATATTATTTTTACGCCAGTTCAATATCGCGAATAACTTTGGAGGAAAAGGAAATTCGGGGAGCGTCGAAGGACACGAGAGAACACTGAAATACTTTGCGTTTTATAAAATAATGTTTATTGAAATGATGACGTGGATCACACGGCCGACTAATCCGCGGGTCACGCGCGATTTTAATGTACGTGCAACTTGGCGGTAGCGCAAGTTGCGTGAGAGGAAAATAATTTCGTATTGAAGACGAAAAGACGAGATCGAGTCGCGCGGTATACTTGGCTTGTCGATGCTCGGAGGATTACGGAACAACTGCTGTAAGAACGCGCGTATTACCGAGTCCGAGGATCGCGAGGGCCGAAGGGAAATTCGGGAGTACGAACTCGCGCTTGTTTTTGCGTACGTACGTCATAATCCTTCGCGAAGAGACTAGGCAACAACCGCGCATAGTAACAAGAATTCGAAATACGTGACAATTAATATTGAGGAAATTGCGCTAAAATAAGGGAAATTCGAACACGATGGAAAACTAAAGTTTGCCATCACATGTTGAGGAGTTGAGCGGATGCGCCCAGAATACTTGTCCGGCCCGAAAATTTTCGTATTAGCTTCCGCTATTTATAAATAGAAAATATAAATGCGAAAATTTATGAATGAGAAAATTTATAAATGAGAAAAATGATAACACACACAGACACACACACACACACACACGCATCATTCCTCCAGGTCGAGCTGGTTGTGTACTCTCTTGGCGAACCTTTCCACCTCGTCTCCTTCTTCGTGCCCGCGATCCTGGTCTAGCCGATCGTTCGCAATGTCGGCTAACCCGTCTCCGAACGAAACGTAGGCGGTGTCGTTGCCAATCCCTTCATCCTCACCTCCTTCATCGTACCCTCGATAGCTTTCGGGCCGCAGCATGTTCGCAAACAAAGCCCCAAGATTTTGACCGTCCGCGGTCATTAGGTGGACGCTCAGCGGGTAATGAGTTGGTTGGCTCATCGGGATGGCCGTGAGCAGACCTTCACAGAAAGGAGCCAGCTCATGCCCCACGTAATCGACCTCCTCGAGGTATTCGAGACCGTGGAGGGTGCACTCGATCAGCAACGCAGGTATCGATGCTAACACGGGTGTAGTGTGGTAAAGCGTGCTGAAGTCAAAAAAATCGCTGTCCCCAAGATCAACGAGGTACACCTCCGTATAGCCGTTACCGTCAATGTAGACAATCTCCCCACGACGCGCAATCGTAAGTCCACCGCGTGATTCCACCACCACACAGCTCAACCCTGGTGTCACTTCATCGATATGTATCCCGCGGCCCTCTCCCCGCTCTATAAACTCCGAGTGCATCAACTCCGAAATATAGTTGTAAGTCGCGTCTAGCTCCGCGGTAACTATATCGATAGCTGTTGTGCTCAGTATACGCATGACGCGGCACTCGAAAGCGAAGGGAAGGAATCCGCATTCGCGATAACGGGGATACATGTTGAGGAAAATGAAGATGTATTGAAACGTTTCGATATAGCGGGGGAGGCGATTTTCCGTCTCCTTCCGCTGAAAACGGGATTCGGACTCGAGGGCGATTCCCTGTTAGAGATAGGATTAGGCTAGAAGGATAATTTAATGTAAAAATGGAAATTAATAAGAGAATTATGAATGCAGCGTCTCTCTTACACGCGTAACTCCTGGGGAGTTATGCGTTGCCTCAGGGTGATGTGTGCGTGTCGTCAGTAATGACGTGTACGACCCTTCATCATTGGCGTTCATGAGAACGTAAGAGAGATCGCTGCTGAAAGAAAAATTACAAATTAATGAAATTAACAGAATTTTGGAAGGCAATTATAATATCGAAAGCGGGTGAACCCCTTGCGGTGTTAGTTAGAAATTAGTTATAATTTCGATCAATTAGTCGGAAATTATAAATAATTGATGGTCAAAGATTTTGGAAAGGATCAGGATCGTAAGAAGGAGACGGAGTCTCGCTTGACCGCTTATCCGTGTCTCGAGCGCACACACACGTAAGGTGCCTGTGACGTCACGAGCCGAGCAAACGCTCGGTGATTTATGACCGTGTTGACGAGAAGCGTCGAATTCGAAATTATGTTGCCAGGCGTGATTATTTCGTTAAATATAATTGATTGGAACTTATAATGCAGCGAATAATAAAATTGAGCTGGGGAAAATTATTTAGACTATTGTTCGTTGTTGTATGTGAAAATTGAATCGTGAGAAGCAAAGAATGATATGAGAAAAGGACGTCAAACGCCAGAGAAGCTGGCGGGCAAATCGAATCAAATAATTCTTTGGAATTCTTTGATTCTCGCGGCGGACACTGAGATGTCTCTCAGCTGGACGCTTGCTTGCCGAGTGCAGGCGTACGAAGCGTCAGGGAAGCTGACGTGAAAAGTTCGAATTAATCTTAATCTTTTGAGTGATTAATTCTCATAGCGGGCGCGAACAATATTTAATATTTCGCGGTGCGTGTGTTTGCTGAACGCACACGCACAAAGCACCAGGGAAGCTGGTGTGCAAACTATTTTTGTCGAACTAAGAAGCATGATCCGCGTGGTGTGGAGTTTGTCCGTATGACAGCCAGGACTCGAATGCGTGATTTTACCGAATAATCGCGACACGGCCTACCTATGGTCACCAGATAAATTCCCCAATCCTGAGGTCGAAAGTCAAGCGCAATGCAGGCATCTAACTCAGGATTAGTTCCCTAAACGCGAACTCAAGTTACTCGGAGGAGTTCGACTTCAAACAATTTGTTACAAGTCCATTCTGTGAGATTATGTTGCTCGTTGTGAGTAAAAGAATTTTGATCAGAAGAATGGCCACGAGCTCTTGTCGCAGGCCCTTAAATAGACGAGTTGTGGCGAGAGGAGAAATTTCCCTACCGCGATCCTCGGAGAGGTGATCGGTGGGATCGTGGTCAGGTGGGGTGACCACCGGGTCCAAAAGATAGACTTTTCTCGCTCTCACCCGCCAAGGAGGTTTATTGTTGTTATTATCGCGTATTCGCGAGACGGTGAGATCTTTGCAGGTCTTAGGAGCAAAGAAAATTGAGAAGGTGTTGATGATTTTGACAGGCGTGACAAGCGGGCGGTCCGATGGGCCGTCTCACTTACGTCTCGCTGGTGTAACGTACGTCGAAGGTGGAACAAGGGCTCGAGATGGTAAGGAGTGTCTTATCGTCGATTGCCGAAATGGCGACGCTCTTCTCTCAAAACTGAGAGTGAGACAGAGCACTCGTCCACAAATGTTGACGGTACGGGTCGTTCCGTTACAGTATATATCCAAAAGACAAGATGCTCGTGTTTTGAGAATTGATGGTGATGACCACGGTTCCAACGTTGACACGTTTGCACAAAACGCAGCGAACTTGCACTGAATACTTTTTTCCACAATTTAATTGGAGAAAAAAAATGCTGGCAATGAGCGCAGTGGTATGCGAAATGAACTTCGAGGTTTGACTGTTCGATGTGACTTGTTTGGAAATGGAATTAAGACTGCAGCGAGAGTGCGAGATTCTTTCATGGGAGTTCGTTTGTTTCCTCGAAAGGCATCGAAAAGGAATTTGCGTCATCGATTTTCGAATGCGTTTCAAATGTTTGTCACAGTAATGAATCTCTCTCTCGCTCTCTCTACATGCGTAGTTGTGTAATATAATCAAGAAAAGATTGTGAATATTCGGTTCAAAAATAATTCTAAGAATTCAGACATCAGCAAGTCGAGCATGGTCTTTTCTATATGCAAAAATATAAAAAACGAACTTGAATAATATTCTCGAGTAATGATAAATTCTGGTTGAATTTATGTTTGAAATTCATAATAATAATATACTGATATTGAGTATTGAGAATTGGGAATTATTGAACTAATAATGAAATAACACATAAATCGATTCTGTTGTTGTGTGACAAATATATATTCACACAAATCTGTGTGAGAATATATATTCTCTTTCATTTGAAGATACATTCTGTATCAAATATATAGGTGTGTGAAAATATCATGAAATTTAAACTCTTTCGAAATAATATCCCTGAGAATCTTGGAGAAGGTGTCCTGCAACATCTATATATATAAAATAGTCGCGTGACTGACTGACAGACAACGCCCAGCCTAAACCACTCAAGTTAGGATCGTGAAATTTGTCATGGTTACTCCTCTCCCATCGTAGACGCTCACTAAGAACGGATTTTGTTCGTTCTCTATCCAAAAAAAAATTATCGA
>JBAJMU010000060.1:22060-41932 GCA_037952995.1 Hyposoter didymator
GAGTCGAATGGATCAATACATTCGACAGCAATATTAGAATTAATCTAGAATATTAGTTCGTCTCCCACCAAGGGAACGAATAATCGTAAAATCGGGCAACGCGCCTACGCGCTACGAAACCCCCGGCGATCAGCCCAAAGAGACCCGAAGAATCGCGTCACCCCTACCTAAAGTTAATACGGAACCTGCGCGAACACTGGACTACCGACCTAAGGAACGCACTCTTCAATAGATTCGACGCATCGTAAAACGCATTGTTCGCCCAATCCCGAAAGGACCGCACCCGCCAGGTGCCCCACTAGCGAGATCGACAGAGGGGTAACGTCATAAATCTGGCTGGCGCCGATGCGCCCTGGACCCTTAGAGCTATGGCACATAAGAACTGCATGATTCACCTTAGGTGACCGCCCAATCAACCAAGTGAAAACCATCGGATCAATACAAGTGGCGAAACATGGAAAACTATGGAAAGCGCGACAACGCCATGAGATGCCTCAACCCGTGAAGAACAATCGGACACTTTCCCTTTCCACTAACAAATCCCAAAACCAAGTCAGAGCTCCTGTGACTCAACTTTTCGAAAGAAGAGAAGTGGGAAATTAGGTCACCATCAAGGGGTGGCTTTCCTATAAAATCCGCGGATATGGACCATGGAGAGCAGTTCGTCATCATCACCAGTATCAGTCGGAGACTCTGCTCCAGAGTCAGTCGCCAAGTCATTATCACCAGCATCAGTCGTAGACTCTGCTCCAGACAGCCGACAATTCTTCTTGAACCAAAGACTCTACTCTAGAATCAGTTCGCGACTAGTCAAATTCCAAGTTCTAAGTCGAAATCCGAAGTCTAAACCAAGCGAAGCTGAAGGACCTTATCCAGAGCAGCCTGACCTCATCACCCAACCGCCGAAGTCAACCGTTACTCAGCAAGCGCACCGCAGCTACGAGAAGTCTACAACGGTCAGCCATCTTCAAGAATCAACGACAAACCGATCCTCAGCAAATCAACAATCTAAATAAAGGTCAGAGATCGGTCGGAGACTCTCTTCATCAGAGAATCCACCAGACTTCAATTTATATAGAACAATACTGCCGCGTCATCGCTCTACGGCGAACTCCCCTTATCAACTCATAAATACTATACTAAAAGCGTTAAATAAGAGTAGTCGCGGTTGTAATCCGATATCTAGTTAATATAATAAATTATAGACGAGAGTTAAAACAAATAAAGGGACGATAACACTGTTCCTCCACGGAGTCCCATAAAATCAGCATCAATCCTACCCCGCTAACTTCCCATATCGAAGACGAGACTTCCGTCCCTGGGTAAAGGACTTGATTGTCTTGACCCAAAAGAGAAGTCAAACTTGTGTTGCGTCTTCTCCAATTCCGATAAGTTCACGGGGACGTAACAGTAGCTCCGAGGCAAAGGTAATTGGCCCTAGACGCGAGGTGGTCGCGGAATTTGGCGAGGCCACCGAGGCGATTCCATGCATCGAGAGAGCAGATCTAAAGGTAATTGCGGACTCGCGATCGTCAGTCGGGGCGCGGAGACAGCGCTCCCGGTTACAAAAAGAAATTATAAGAGAAAAAGAATGATTGACGAAGGAAAGATGCGCGTGTAGCGCGGCGCGTGACTCGATACAATCCAGAGAAACTTGAAAACGAACGAAAGCGAAATCGCAGCAAAAATAACGACGCTCAAAAAAATCGGCGAAAGAAAAATAAATCTCAGGTCGCGAGGCGAAAAGGTAGACGAAGGGAAAATAAACGAGATATACCTCGCAACGCGAAAGAGTGACGAACATCGTAGTGCGATAGGCAAAAGGAAAACAAAGCGAAAGGTAAAGTCGTAACTCGAAAGGATCGCGCAATAGAACGAAAAACATCATATAATGAGAATAATAACACCTCGCAAGTCGAAAGGCAAAAGTGAAACAAAGCGAAACGCAGAATCGTGACTCGAAAAGATTGGTGGAACAGAACGAAAAATATAATATAATAACATCGCGAAGCAAAAGGCAAAGCAAGCCGCGCTCGAGCCTCCGAGCATGTCAACACGCGATCGCTATACAATGCGCGCCTCGCCTCGCCGCGGCAGGGACGGCCAACGAACGAGAGCGAGAGAGATAGGGCGAAAACAAAATCGCGCGGGCCGGCTTGTTCCAGGCCACGCGCGACAAAGGGAATTCTTCGAACGACGACTGAAGCTCAACGAAATACACAATATTTCGCCGCTCGGAGAATTCCCGCGAAACAACCGAACTCGATTAGCTCACGTAAAATGTCGCAAAAGAAATCGCCAAATAAACCCGATAAATAATTAGACTCTAATAAAATGACTGAGACGCCCTCGTGGCGCGGCAAAGCTCGTCCGCCTGGCGTTTCACAGCAAAAACTCAAAAGAACGAAAAGTACAGGCGGGAAAGCCGGGAACGATCGACCGAAGGCCCTCAAAGCTAACTCCCTGTACTGGCAAAAGGAAATGACGAAAGAACGCACGGACAAACGGCCGTGCCGTGGGTTGAGAAGAAAAATGGATCGGGCTTACCGAGAGATCTTGCAGGTCCAGGCGAATACAATGGCAGCAACGGCAAGGCAAAAGGCAGCGATAGATTGGCACAAAGGCAAAAGAGAAAGAGAGAATACACGTCGCGGAAACCACTCTGGACGGGCGCTTGCTGGAGACTAATTTGCGTAGTCCGCAATTCTTCACGCTGCCGTCCTTGCGCTTTCCCCTACCACCGCGAGTCCCAAGCAAGGCAGCGCTAGCGCGCTCTCGGCGTGGTCTAGGCGTCGCTGCTCCGCTCGTTGTTCGGCGGGAGATTTGAATGGCGCGTACCGCCGGCTGATCAGGCCGACGGCACGCAATGCAAGAAAATGCAGTTTGTCCCGCCGCTTGCCGCTCCCTCCGTGCGCGCCAACTCCTACGCTCGTGTCGGCCGTGCCTCGGGTGCGTTCCTCTGGGGATCCGGGACGATGTCCATGACGGGGAAGAGGGGGAACCTCCCTCGCGACTCGCGGATCAGTGCGAGCCGCGGTGGGTCCACACGCCACGTTAGGCCAAAACAACACCTCCGCCCCTGGGTTTACCCGGATCCCGCTACGACGAGGCGCCGGGATGAGCGGACCGTTGCACCCGAGGTTACAGCCGTGGACGTTGCAGCTACTCGGCTGCATCCGCGAGGAGGCCACGGGGGGCATCATCGAATGGCCACAGATCCTGCGTGGTCCTCCGACCGTCCACGACAAGCCACGATGGTCTCGACTTAGAGCGTTCGACGGAGCCGACGAGCCTGAAAGGAACGGGGCGACGAAACAAGGCAAAAGGCAAAAGTTGTTTCTCTCGCGAGAAACACGCGGCGGCGTGGTCGCGCGAGGAACGCAACGGACTCAAATACTGAAAGAAAATTGATTAAACGGGCGCGACTCTCAGTAAGCCCAACGTAACTCGAAAATGGGCTGTCTCTTATAAAATACGCGACGAATAATAACAATAGTCGAGCTCGGCCGCTCGCGACAAAAGGTAAAGCACGCCTAACGCGCGGTGCAAACTCGGTGGCCGAGCGGGGTCTTTAAAAATGAACAAAACGACATAATTCACGTTTGGGAACCGCGGCTGCGAATGAAAGGATTTGACTTAATTTTTACTTAAAACTAGGACGCCGCGGTGAATCCCCAGCAACGTTCTCCCGTCCTCGACGAATGGCGACCGCATGCAGGACCGTAAACTCGGTCCACTGGTCGACAATCCTCCGTACGAGTGACGTGGCGAAAGTTACGACACAATACATATAGTTTAGATCCTCTACACTATTATACGGCGCCAGGCCTTGCGTTTGATGCGATGCTAAAATGTACCGGTGTAACGCTTGAACTGCTCGTTGACATCGATATGTTATTGTTTTTGGAAAGGGGCATTCGAGGCGGCATAGCTCAATGTTCAAGAAGATACGGTAAAGCCAATAATAAGTATATGGGAGCAGCGTACGATCCCAGTCAAGAAACATCTTACCTCATGTACTACGATATAAATAATTTGTATGGAGCAGCCATGAGTCAGTGTTTACCCTATGCAGGCTTTGAATGGGTATCAGACGTTGACGTATTAAGTGTTCCAGACGATTCACTTACCGGTTATATACTTGAAGGAGACCTCACGTACGCACAAAAACTGCAAGAAACCCACAAAGACTTACCGTTGTGTCCAGAGCATTTTACACCTCAAGGAACCAAGCAATCGAAATTAATAACTACCTTATTTTCAAAGGAAAAATATATAATTCATTACAAAGTCTTAAAACAATATCTGAGCTTGGGTATGAAATTGAAAAAGATTCATCGAATATTGAAATTTAAGCAGGCGCCATGGCTTCAAAAATATATAGATTTGAACACGGATTTGAGAAAAAAATGCACCAATGATTTTGAAAAAAACTTTTATAAACTCATGAATAACGCAGTTTTTAGTAAAACTTTGGAAAACGTGAGGAAATACAGAGATGTTAGACTGATTACCAAATGGGATGGACGCTATGGAGCAAGATCACTTATAGCACAACCAAATTTTCATAGCTGTACAATTTTCGATGAAGATATGGTGATAATTGAACTCCGTCGTACAAAAATTAGGTTTAATAAACCTATGTATGTTGGATTTTCAATCCTAGACCTTGCCAAAAGTTATATTTATGACTTTCATTATAATTATCTGTAAGATCGATTCGGGGAACACGCCAAGTTGATGTATACCGATACAGACAGTCTGATATACCATTTTACTGGTATAGATATATACGAAGCTATGAAGGAAGATTTGGATAAATTTGATACGTCTGACTATCCTCCTGATAATGTATACAAAATGCCTCGAGTCAATAAAAAAGTTATAGGCTTGATGAAAGATGACAATAGTGGGAAAATCATGACAGAGTTCATAGGTTTAAGAGCAAAACTGTATTCGTTCAAAGTCCTAGATGATGATCAGGACAAAAAACGAGCGAAAGGAGCCAAAAAGTCGACTCTCAGAAAAATTACATTTGATGATTATCTCAATTGTGCTTTGCAACACAAAAATCTTGTGAAAAGTCAAAATTTAATTCCGAGTAAAAAAACATCAGGTTCACACCGTGAAGCAAAATTAAATAGCCTTGAGCTGGCAAGATACTAAGCGGATCATATTCCCAGATGAGATGGACACGCTTCCATGGGGCTATACGTCGTGTAAATAAATTAGTGAAAGTAGTATGTATTGTAACGGAGATTTTCCCGGAGAGGTCCATCTCGTCCCTTCCCGGCTCGCATCTCCCCTCGCGTCACCCCACGGCCGCGAGAGCGGGCAGGGCGCCAGGCACAAAGTGCCGCCGACCAAGGTCGGCTTATTATTCGTCCGCCCCCGACGATCTGGTTTGGCCGGGCAACGCGAGAGACGACACGACCGAGGCGGTCCGGCTACTCAGCTCAGCTGAGATACTAAAGGTAGAGGGGGGGATCCTTGGGGAAAGAGAGCAACATTTAGGGCTGCACAAAACAAAAGAAATCACGCGAAGCCGCAAAAGTAAAATTAACAGCCGGTCTTTTATTAAGACGAGAAAAGGGAACAGCGATACAAAGCAAATTTGAGTAGCGAGGCGGGGGGGCACGCGGCCGGCCCGTCCCGTCAGAATTCAACAAAAAAACTATTTACAAAATGATAAGAGCAATTCCGCAAGAGCTGTCGATGGCCGCGGGGCTCGACTGACGATCGGTTTGGTTATTATCAACCTCGAACGGCAGGGACGAAGGCAACGGAGTCGAACGACGCTCTGGCTGGGGCCAGCCGCCCGATCTGTTTGTGACGCCGCGTCAAAAGGCAAGGTGAAGCAAAGGTCAGGCGTCATCAGACTCACGGAACGACGTTGCTAAGGTAATCAGACCAGGGCGACGTCGAAGGCAAAAGGTAATTGTCCCTGTCCGCGAGAGGCTCGCGGTTCGATGCATGGTCGCGAAACAAAGGTAATCGAAGGTAACTAACTCGGGGCCAAGCTCTGACTGTAGACGATCGCCCGCTATGTTTGTGACGCCGAGCCAAAAGGCAAGGTAAAGCAAAGGTAAGGCGACAGTAGTAGGGCTATGGGGATTCTGGACCAAGTCGAGGCGAGGGGTATGAGGTGGCGGGGCGGCAGCCCCGCCGCCACAGGCCCCTCGCCTCGCAGCTGGACCCCGCTCTCGCTCCATCCCCCTCGCGCGTAGGATGACTCTTGAGGGCAGATGGTCCATGGACCAATGTGTTAGAGAGATGGAGAGATGTGTGGAATGATGTGTGGGAGAGAGATGGAGAGATGGGAAAAAATAGCGAGTCGGATAGAGATGCAGCCATTTCAAATTAAAAAAAATTTGTTTACAATTTAATTCTAATATTTATTGGAAAATCAGCTACATACTTCGGAGACGTCATGATAGTGGCTTAATGCCCAGTCATAATAAGAAAAAAAAAAAAACAAAAAAAAAATTGAAAATGAAATAAAAATTCATTAAAGTAAATCCCCGAAGCGTCTCCGAACTCCGATTTTCTCATCCTGTCTCTGAAACATAGCAAGACAAAGAGAAATCAGATTGATTTTATCGAAATCCAATTTACGTTAATAATAATAATAATAATAAACTACTTACTGATTTTCTGCAGTCCGCGCAGACATCCACCGCCATGAGCTGGAACAGCCTTGTTCCGCAGTCATCACAATATGTTAGTCCGTTGAGCGTGTGATAGTAGTCGGACACATGCCGACGGGTGACGGAAAGTGAGGTGAATTGCTCGCCCCCCGTCTCATGGACGCATACAACGCAGAGTCGATTTCCTCGCTCTGTCTTATAATAAATGCTAACAGCGCAAGTATGCGATCGCTCATCAATCGCATTTTTTAACTGTCTGAGAAAACATAATGTTTTTTTGTCTCGAGCACCATGATGTCGCATTCCTCCAAAACCATTTCACACTGTTCTGCCATTTTTTTATTTTTATTTTTTTATTCTCGGGGTAAATGGTGTACACAAACACTTTTTTTGAATGTAACGCACGCACAATGGTCACAAACACTTTTTGTTTTATGTGATTATAACTGAGTAACGATTTCAATTGTTTTCGATTGTCACTGTTACTCGATAAGTCCAAAACACTTTGTCCGACGTAACTCCGTTGAAGGATGAGGTGTAAGCGAGAAACGTTCGCGATAAATGCTCAGAAAGTTGTGAGCTGTATTTGAAAATTTGTCGGGCTCATCTTCATTCCCTCTCCACTTTTCCCCACTACGCAATGCGGATTTCCAATTGTTTTCTGAGGGACTTTGTTTCCAAATTTGCTACAGTGAACTTTGTCTACAGCCATGCCCTTTTTTGAAATATGATAATTTTTTTTTTGCTGGCGCCATGTTTTTTCTCATGGGAAGTGTCGATTCGCCACGTGTCTACGCGCGGTACTTGCAGCTTTTGGGAAAACCATTCTTAAGTGCAAGTGGTAATATTTATTACCCTGGGCGCTCTCAAGACGCCATGCGACAAAAAAAAACTGATCCCACGAACTTTCTCTACAACCATGCACTTTTGAAATAGGA
This sequence comes from Hyposoter didymator, assembly GCA_037952995.1. Lineage (NCBI taxonomy): Eukaryota > Metazoa > Arthropoda > Insecta > Hymenoptera > Ichneumonidae > Hyposoter > Hyposoter didymator. Next base: position 29,646 of record JBAJMU010000060.1, read on the forward strand.
TGATATTTGGCTGGCGCCTAGTTTTTTCACATGGGAAGTACTGATTCGCCACGCGTCTACGTTCAATCCTTGCAGCTCTCAGGAAAAGCATTCTTGAGTCTGAGTGGTAATCTTTATTAGCCTAGTTGGTCTCAAGACGGCATGCAACAAAAAAAAAACTGGTCCAGCGAACTTTCTCTACATCCATGCTCTTTCGAAATAGGATGATTTTTAGCCGGCGCCTTGTTTTTTTTTCACATGGGAAGTAACGATTCGCTACGTGTCTACGCTCAATTCTTACAACTCTCGGGAAAAGCATTCTTGAAGGTGCGCGGCAATCTTTATTACCCTAGACGGTCCCAAGACATCCTGCATCAGTTTTCCATCTCTTGTCTCAAAGGGAAAAAACTGAACGAGAAATGTTTAAGTGTCTCAGTACCAAACAGAAAAAAAAGGTTTTGTGTGGGGGATGAGCAAAAAGAAAAGCAGTCATGGTCGAAGTGTCACAGTGTTTGCATCGCTTCATACTTTTTTTTCATTCGTCATGTCCCATACTGAAAAAAGTCTAGCGGCACTTGCGACAGTGATTGGTACAGTGGAAGAGTATAGTGAGTGGGTAAAAAAATGTGACGAATTCATAAATTCGTTGAGGGCTGAGGCTCAAGTTAAGCGGATAAGATTGCGGTTGGGATATAATCAGTGGGTCGAGGCTCAAATCCTTCGATTAGAGGGATTAAAGCATGCAACAAGTCAGCGTTTTATACACACCGGTGCGGGAATTGACAATGGGTTAATTTGGCGCGAGACGGAAAGTGCATTTGAAAATCGCGTAACTACTGGCGCCGTAATCAATCGGGATCACATAGATCCGCGATTATTTCTCACGGATGCGAGTGTAATAGTCATTGAAAAAGTGCGTGAGTCCATTCAGCAGCATGGGTGTGTTAAAGTGAATACACTCTTCAATGGTGAATTTACTGCATGTGACAAACATGCATATAAAAGCATAAATGCGCGAAACGTTGAACTTTTCCAATCATCGGACTTGAGTGTGTGGTATGAAGAACGTATTGTTGAGCCTACTCTAGCCATGCTCGAGGAGTTCCAAGATCGTGACAGTGGATGGTCATTAGTGCGCATACTAAACTTGACCGTAAACAGTAATAAATATAAGCCCTTGAGTGCCGGTTGTGCGATTCGACTGCCGAGAAATATAATGTTAAAGAAAGCTGTAGTGAATGTGCAATCGCGACACAACGCGTGTTTTGCATGGGCAGTGATGGCTGCTCTCTATCCCGCGAAGGCACACAGCGATCGTGTTACCTCTTACCCTGACTACATCACAAAACTCAATTTCACGGGCATTGAGTTTCCAGTGGCGCTAAATGACGTGAAAAATTTGAACAATTGAATAACATTTCAATCAACGTCTATGGATTGAAAAATCATTTGGTTGTGCCGATTCATGTCACGGCAATGAAAAAGGATAAGCATGTCAATCTGCTTATCTAGAAAATGCTCGGGGCAATAGGATTGGACATTACGCCTGCATATCCAACCTTTCGCGTCTGGTTGGCTCAAGTTTGAGCAAACATCGAGCTGGGAAATACATCTATGATCGGTAAGTGTAAAATAAAAATTAGAAATTCATGAGAACGTGAAAAATCTACTGTTTTCCTTTGAAATAATATTTATTCCCCTATTTTCAGTTGTTTGCATTATTTCGCATCGAGGGAAAAGAGGCATTTGCATGAGGTGGATTGCGGTGAGATTAATAAATGTGCTGTCCGATTTCCAAACAACAGCGACAAGTGGCTCACTTTTAAAAATGTACAACGGAAGGAGCGACTGCCCTTTATCGTCTACGCCGATCTTGAATGCATCCTGGAAAAAACCAGCGGTGCAGAGAAGGACAAAAATCGACGACAGCACCATCGAGCGTTTAGTGCCGGCTATTATGTAAGTTGCTCATATGATGATTCGCTATCACAATATTATGAGCATCGCGGTGATGATTGCATTGCATGGCTCGTAAAGCAGTTAAGGGAGTTAGCCTTGCTCGTTGAAAAAATTCTTTTGAACAATGTGCCCATGAATGAGCTAACGTCGGAAGAGTGGAAACACTTTCAAGATGCAAAATCATGTCCAATTTGTGAGAAAGAATTTATGGAAGAAGAACCACGTGTTCGCGATCATTGTCATCTGACGGGGCAATTTAGAGGACTGCCCATTCAGATTGCAATTTAAATTACCAGCATTCGTTCTTCATTCCAATTGTGTTTCATAATTTATCTGGCTATGATGCGCATTTTATTATTAAAGAAGTTGCTACGGCGTTCGAGGGTAAAACCGAAGTTCTACCTCTGACAAAGGAAAAGTATATCTCATTCTCAAAGACTGTTCAAACGTCCAAAAACTCGAGAAAAAATATCAAGCTTCGATTCATTGACTCCTTCAAATTTCTCGCAGCTGGTCTAGACAAGCTCGCATCATTTTTAACAGATGACAAACTGAAAATTTTAAAATCGCAATTTCCAAATTTATCGGCAGATGATTTCAAGCTATTGACTCGGAAGGGTGTATTCCCCTACGAATATATAGATTGTAAAGAAAGATTGGAAGAGACATCGCTTCCTTCTCAAGAGGCATTTTATAGTTCTTTGACGGGTGAGGGTATAAGCGGTTCAGAGTATGCTCACGCAAAAAATGTGTGGGATCGGTTTTCCCTTCGAACCCTCGGTGACTATAGCGACTTGTACTTGAAAACGTATGTTCTGCTGTTGGCCGACATTTTTGAAAATTTTCGAGATGCTTGCTTGCTGAGCTATAGTCTTGACCCAGCGCACTATTACACCCTGACTGGCTACACTTGGGACGCAATGATGAAAAAAACTGGCGTAAAATTCGAATTGCTCACGGACATCAATATGGTTTTATTTGTTGAGAGAGGTATACGCGGTGGCTTGAGCCAGTGTTCCGCCAGATATGCCGAAGCTAATAATAAGTATATGGCATCCTATAAACCGTCCGATCCCTCATCCTACCTCATGTACTACGATGTCAACAATTTGTAGGGCTGGGCAATGTGTCAACCGCTGCCCTACGCAGATTTTCAATGGCTCGAAGATGTATCGAATTTTAATGTAGAATCGATTGCGTTGGATTCGTCAAACGGTTACATCCTCGAGGTTGATTTAGAATATCCGGAGAATTTACATGACGCGCATATAGACCCCCCGTTTTGCCCAACACATGGTAAGCCACCGGGCAAGAAGCAGGAAAAATTGCTTGCAACGGTGCATGATAAAAAGCGTTCTGTAATTCACTATCGTGCACTCCAGCAGTGTCTACAACATGGACTCAAGCTCACAAAAATCCATCGCGTAATAAAATTCAAGCAATCTTCTTGGTTGCGAACATATATGGAATTAAATACTCACTTCCGAACGAATGCTAAGAATGAGTTTGAAAAAACGTTGTTCAAATTAATGACTAATGCGGTGTTTGGCAAAACGATGGAAGATGTGCGCGGTCATGTGCAGGTCAAAGTGTTGACTGAATGGGAAGGCAGGTATGGTGCAGAGGCAATGATTGCAAAACCAAACTTCCACAGTCGCAGTATATTTGCCGAAAATCTTATCGCTGTCGAGTTGCGTAATCTCGAGGTAAAATTTAATAAGCCAATATATGTGGGTATGTCAATGTTGGACATTTCAAAAACTTGCTTGTACGAATTCCATCATGATTTTATGGTTCCACTATATCGAGACAAATGTAATGTGATGTATACAGACACCGATATTATATTCAATGCGAACATGTGTATGAGGACATGAAACGGAACATTGACAAATTTGACTCTAGTGACTATGCCGCGGACAATGTATATGGTATGCCGCTCGTAAATAAAAAGGTTCCGGGGCTCATGAAAGATGAGAACAACGGCGCGATTATGAGCGAGTTCGTTGGGCTCCGGTCAAAAATGTATGCGACCCGTGTAGAGGGATAAAAAGAGACGAAAAAAGTAAACGGTGTGAAGAGCAATGTGGTTGCGAGGACAATAACCTTCGACGATTATACAAAATGTTTGCGTGAGGATATCGAAATGAGTCGCAGTCAGTCTTGTATTCGATCGACGCTGCATCAAGTGTATACAATTTCTGAGACAAAAATAGCCTTAAGCCCCCACGACGACAAACGTTATTTAATTCCTGACACTGTAAAAACTCTGCCATGGGGACACTACAAAGTCCCGATGTAGTTTTGTTGATAATAAAAAAAAAAAATCTTCTCAAAAATTCATGTGTGTTAATCCTTCCTGCATGTATGAAGAACGAATCGAGATATCTGGTGAGGTAAAGAAAAAACATCTACGAGCATAATTTTTTTTTCACATTTCCTTTTATTTTTCAATCCAACTATTGTGTGTGCTGTCGAAACCGAGCCATTTTACAAACAGTCGACTGCCACGCTTCTTCAGCACTTTCTCGACAAGATAAATATCGGGATATTTCACACGAAATAGTTCATGTTGATAGAAACCACCGGCAATGGGCTCATTCTGATAATCCTTCAAATTATACGTTATCGGGAGGGTTTTTCTCACACGATCAATCGTGAAAATTTCCGTTGTCCAATTTGGTGTGTAACCCTTTTCAAATACATTCTTGAATTTACTAATGCGAACTTTATCACCAACTTTGAATTTCTTTTTCTCACCCAACTCAATTCTCAATTTGTTGAAAACACTAGACAAAATTTCTTTTTCATTTGTTGCATTGACATTTTTCGGTTTCATTTTAATTGTACGATGGATGGTATCATTATAATCAATAATTAACTTATCAATAATATCGAGCCATTTCCAGCTTCCACGAAAACTAAATTGCATCCACATTTTGTTCTTAAGTGTCCGATTGAAACGTTCACAAATGGATGCTTTCAAGTTGAATACATGTGAATGTTGAACTTTTCCAGCATTGTCTTGAAATCAGAATTATAGAATTCGCTGCCGTGATCGACGTGTAGGTTTTTCAGCACTCGTCCTTCCTCGAGAATAGACTTCATTGCGGCGGTAACATCTTTCGCACTCTTCGTTTTCAAAGGTTTGGCCCAGGCGAATTTGGAGAATATATCGATGACGGTGAGGAGAAATTTATGCTTAGAATTGTGTTGAGCATACGCAGACATGTCCACGAGATGAGCCTGCCACGTCTTGTCCAGACCACGTATATCCACATGGCGACGTGGGAAATTCCGTCGAGCTGGCTTGTACAACTCCGCGACCACAATACGTTACTTCTCACTCATGATGGTGGTGGTGGTGCTGGTGCGGAGGTCCTCACTTTTTTGATTCTACCTGCTTCAGCATAGATCCAAGGATATTTTTGGGAGTTTGTACAGGCTTAGCGTTCCGGGTACTCGGAGGCTTGACAGTGGGAACTTTTCGTTTTGCTTCACTCTGCACTTGTGCACGAAGTTGGGCGATCTCAGCACGCAAACTATTTCCAACAGCAGATATCTATGATTCACAATTATTGATTTTGCTGTTGATTGTGTTCACGTGGATTTTCAGCACAAACAGATTAATGGCGTCGTAGAGTTCTGTTGCATCAGCAATGTCAACCAGTCGTTTTCCCTCGATATTATAATGGCCATCCGTCGTCGTCTTGAATCCAATTCCTGGTTTGCCTGGAGGACCCACCACCGAAGTACTCGCAGTCAATGATCGTCCAAACACATCAACAGTCATGATGAGAATGTTTGAAAATGCGGGCTTATGCACATTAATAAATGATTTCGGCTTCACGTAGTTCTTCAATGATTGAAATAATCTCGTTGGAATGGGATGAGTTCCCAGCGGCTTGATATGCGAGTAATAGACGAAGACGGTCGACTAGCTCATTCGGATCATCCCAATAAACATAGTCGATTGCTGTTCCAGCCGTTTCAAACACACTGCCGCCCTTATGCTGTCTCTCTTCCTCCTCACCCTCCCCACTCTGAACCACGATGTTTAGTATATAATTTTTAAATTTATAACTTTGATCTCGACGTATCGCACCACTACGTTTGTAAAATTTTCTATGTGCATTTGTATCAATAATAATTTTTGCGTAATAATCTAAATCGTTGGGAGTTAAATAGCTCAAACTAGGCGCTTTTTTGAACAACAACTCGACTAATCCAACGGTTTTCGGATACTTTCGATCTCCAATGCGAATGGAATCAGGTCGGAATTCAATCTGTGAATCGCCAATCATAAGTTTATTGCCGACAAGGTTTCGCACTCCATACGAGACATCGAGCGTTATTTTTTTGTCACTACGAAGGAGTTCCAAATATTCTTGTATTAATTCGTTAACGTCGGCGGTTGATTTGTCATCCTCATCAGTTGATATCTCATCCTCGCCTTGCTCGATCACCGTCTCGTCAAAAATGTTGGATAAATCCTGAAGCGTGTCATTGCGATGGTCATCCTCCGCCTCCTCCTCCTCCTCCTCCTGCTCCTCCTCCACTTCCTCTTTCTTAATATTCACTTTTTCTTCCTTAATTTCATGCTTCAGATTCTTATTGTATGAGACAAGCTTTTCCAACGGTTCGACGATTGGCTTCAACACATTTTGCATTTTCTTTTGCGTACTGTCATGTCCAATTTTCAACATTCGATGTTTTCGTCTGATTGCATCACTCGCCTTGGCAAGTTCTTGCAACACTGTCTTTTCCCTCAAGATGTCCTTGCTTTTCATGTTTACACGCGCAAAGTAGAGCTGCGACTGTCTGTTTTTCAACGATCAGCACTCATTTATCGATAGAAAAGTGTCGAAACCTCTTCTATATCTGCCATCGTTAATTTCACTATCCTTGTCGATTGTGATGAATCCATACTTGTCGGACTTCCAGCATGCTATACACAAATCTTTGAAGCGATTATAAGTCATGTCGGTATTGACATGATCGTTGTACACATGCTTAAGATTCATATCGTCCTGTTTGAAGAGCACCACAAAGTTTGCATTATCCCTGACGAGATGTTTGGGGATACGCGTGTATGTTTGACAGAGATAAAAACTATCGACAATCTCATGTCGTCCCATGGAGAAAAATGCTCTCACATTATCCTGTTTTTCACATGCTATATCGTCAAAGATAAATATGGAATTTGGACGAGCGTCTTTCGGTGATACAACTTGCTCATGTTCATTGAATGGATAATATTCAATTCCTTGCACCGGTTGGAGTAATTTTTCAAGTAGCCTATATTTCGGCTGTTTCAACGTTTTGGAGTATAGATAAATATTCTCAAATCTCAGACCATTCGGATGAATTAGCAGTGTGAGCAGAGCATTCGTTTTTCCACAGTTCGACGGGCCACAAAACACGGGGCGTATGCTGTCGGAAAGTTAATTTCCATGACGCTTCTTTACCCCACCACCACCACCGCCATCCACGAATTTATCGAAATTTATTATGGGGAGTTTACCACCCGAAACTTGTTTCTTGAATGCCATCTCGCATAAGACTAATTCGGAGAGGCATATAAATATCTCTTTATAACAATTTGAATGATCAGTTGAGTATTGACCTTTGCACGGTGATGATCGTGCATGGAAACGGTTTAATCAACACTCTAATCAACAAAATCCCTGTTGAACTGCATCTGCCTGGTTATCAATATTGTGGACCCGGCACAAAGTTGGTTAAACGTCTTGCACGTGGAGATCCTGGTATTAATCCTTTGGACGCTGCCTGCAAACAACACGATATCGCATATTCGAAGAATTGCGAGAATCTAGAAGAGCGACATTTGGCTGATCAAGTGTTGGCTGAACGGGCGTGGCAACGTGTAACCTCGAGAGACGCTAGTGTCGGCGAGAGAGCAAGTGCTTGGGCAGTGACAAACATAATGAAGGGGAAAACGAAGCTTGGTTTGGGCATGAAGCAGAAAAAATGTGTTTGCTTGAAGAAAGTAATTGCTGCGGCGAAAAAGACTATGATAAAAAGCGACGATCCTCGAAAAGTTGTCATGTCGGCGTTGAAGGGGGCGCGTGACAGCGTGAAGAATGCTAAAGTANGAAAGCAATAATTCGAAATATATTGGTAACTGGCCTATTTATTTTGTATGGGGTGGTAGCGTGAAAACGAGAGAATCCACGGAGACTCTCGTGTTCGCGCTACAGGGAATTACAAATAGTACTCACGGTTCAGGTGCGCAACGCGTTGCAACCCTCACGGTCCTATAGTTAGGTTCGCTCTCACTCTTTCTCTCACGCCNTCGGGCGGGGCTGCGGCTGTTGCAAGTGCTGTTAATAGTGCTCAAGCGGCAAAGAATGAATTGGCGGAGAGTAGGTGACATAATGCAACTGTTGAGGCCATCGCGCTGGGTAAAGGTTTACATTTTAAACCATACAGACATGGTCTGGGCCTTCATATCAAGTCAAAAAACGTATAATCACGCTACCACATGACATTACCGACAGGCAGTTATGAAATACAGGACATTCAGAAATATTTGCAAGTCGAATTATCGCCGAAAAAGATTCATATCCAGCTGAAGCCGAATAATAATACTCTACGCAGTGAAATTGAGTGTAGTGAAGTAATTGACTTTACGCGGACTGATACAATTGGAGCGATGCTGGGCTTTGCTTCACGCGTGTTGAAACCCAATAAAAGATACGAGTCTGATCCACCTGTCTCCATTCTTAAAGTGAACGCCATACGCGTCGAGTGTAATATAACAACCAGTGCATACATCAACGGGCGAAAAGTTCATACGATTCATGAATTTTTTCCATCTGTACCACCTGGCTACAAAATCATCGAAGTGTCGTCACATGTCATTTATCTACCAATCACGTGTCATATAATCGACAATATCCAGCTTCGGATTGTCGATCAGGACGGGGATTTTGTGAATTTCCGTGGCGAAGTCATCACCATACGATTACATATAAAATCTCCATGGGTATAGTTTATAACACAAATATTAATAAGCCGACATGGAATCGCGAGACAGTATATAGGCTATGCGGGTTCTGAGCCACAGAATGGGGCGTGGGAAAGTGGGGGAGGGAGGTGTGGAATGTCGGCATTGTTGATTTAGAGCCCTTTGACGCCCGCCTTTGGGGGGGAGGGTCAATTTGATATGTCTTTGACGTTGCCGACATTATGTACTAAGTAAATAACTAAAGTAAACAACTTTTCAATGTTGATTTTTCTTGGAAATTGGGGAGGGGGAGGGAGAAAAGTAAACAACTTTTCATTGTTTATTTAGGGCCCTTTGACGCCCGCCTTTGGGGGGGAGGGGGAAATTTGATATCTCTTTGACGTTGCCGACATTTTTGTACATTTCCAAAAATAGGAAAAATGTGGTGTTTTCAAATTCCCCCCCACCATCACCAAACTCCCTCCATTAAAATGCATATAAAAGCCAATCAGTTTCCAATGCATTTCCAAAATTATTACATTTTGAGAAGAGTTGCGTGAGAGTTCACATCTAACCATGGCGCGTCCTTCAAACATTGCTGCGGAGGAATTGCTGCGAGAGCAGGCTGCGTCGTTAGAGAACTTGGGTGACTATTTTTTGTGGGAGCAACAGTGTGACGACCTAATTGAATCGTTGGGCGAGCAAGTTTCATCGAAACGTATTCGATTAAGTATTGGTTATCGTCATTCGATGAATGCTCAAGTAATACGGTTAGAAGGTTTGAAGCTGGCTACGAGACGACGATTTGTACATATTGGTGGGGAAATGAATAATCTTAGATTGACGTGGCGAGAAATCGATACTGCATTCGATAATCTTGTGTGTACTGGAGCTGTGATTAATCAAAATCACATTGTACCGCGAGAATTTTTGCAAGACGCGAGTGAGCTGGTCCTTAAACATGTGACAAATTCAATTAGCAAATATAACAGTGTTAAAGTGAATACAGAGTTCAACGCAGAGTTTACTGCAGGTGATCAGCGTGCTCATAAAAGTATCAATACAGCAAATGTGGAACTTTTCGAAACGTCAGATCTGAATGAGTGGTATGAAGAGCGAGTGATTCAACCAACGTTAGCTTCGCTCGATGAGTTCCAGGATCGTGATAGTGGCTGGACATTAATTTCAATCACAAACTTAACAATTAACATAAATAATGTAACGTTGTGAATTTTAATAAGCCGAGATTTCCGTCGAGGTGGGAGTCGCTGCAACGCTCACCGACGCATATTTTTTTCAGAGAAAATCCCCTCTCCCCCACCAGCCCCAATTCCCTCCCCGCTTTGCCCTTTTAGACCCCGAGAGGCTCAGGAGAGCCGATCCAAAGGAGGCGGCGAGGTCTCCGGCGACCTGTCAAGTCGCGGGGCTTGTCAAATACTCCGTCGACTTCGATTCTGGACGGAGTCTTCCAGATCGAAGGGAAATAAGAGTCCCGCGGCGTCGAGGCAGCCAACAACAACGCAGTCGTCATCGTCGGAGATGCAGGAGCGACGTAGGACAAGTTCGTCCGTCGAACGACTCCTGCGGACTTGCCGTCTCAAGAGAGATTTGAAATAGCCCGGGCGTGACCATCTTGCCCACGAGCTTCGGTATCCCGAGGTGTCCAGGCCGCTCGGCGCCAGCTGACAGCCGCTGTCAGGCTGCCAGTGCCACCTTCGCGTCGGGATCGCGGGAGATCGAAGCTCGATGAGGCGAGCGCCCAATCACCGAGCCCCAGTCCTAAAAGTACGAATTATAATTGGTTGAGGAATTCGGGAGCCTCGTGTAGCCTCGAACCGGGCCTCGCGGTCCGGCAAGGCGCTCGCGAGGATCCCGAGTTTCCTCACTCCTACTCTCGGCGCGATAACGCGAGCATCGCGAAGTACATTTTGACTTTCTTCCTTTTTGCTCGTGGCCATTTCCCTCTGGAATAATCTGGAATAATAGTGAATACGATTTTGGATTTGTCCGTCCGTCTCGACCACATCAAGTAAGTCTTTCGCTTATTGTTTTATCCTGGCTCGCGACTCGGCGACACGTGCCCGCCGTGGCCAGTTTTCCCTTCGCCCCGTACGTTCCCCCCCATACCCAGTTCGATACCCAGTTCCCCGTTTTCTACCCAGCCATCGCGAGCGTTGTGGCTCCCGTCAATTCTTCGTGGTCGTCACCGGGTCCATAAGACGCCGTAAAATTCAGGGACCTTCTGTCCCTGAGAAAAAGATTAATTTTGTTCTCCCTGGCCTAGCCCCGCGAGATTTTTGTAACGGTTGCTGGACCGGAAAACCAGCTAGCGCCCAAACCCGGTTTAAAAGAATAAATAGTATCTTTCGTTTCATTTTAATCAATCCCGTGTGTCAACCTTATTTCTCCTTTTTTGCCCCTTTTTCAGAGCGCGTTGCGGTGACAAAACCGTCACAATAAATATAATCCTATGCGCGCAGGGTGTGAAGTTAAATTGTCGCGAAAAATAATGTTAAAACATGCGACGGTGAATGTCAAGACTGATGATAGTGCATGTTTCGCCTGGGCTGTGGTTGCTGCTCTATATCCAGCAGAGAGTCACAATCAGAGACAATCATCATATCCGCATTATGAAACCGTGTTGAATGTGCGAGGCTTAGACTTCCCCATGAACCTCGATCAAATCATAAAGTTTGAAAAAATGAATAATATTTCAATTAATGTTTATACATCGGTGAAAGATGCTATTCGACCAATTCGCGTTAGTAAAGTGAAACGGCAGAGACATGTAAATTTGTTGTACACTGAGGAGGAAGTAGGCGAAGGAAACCATATCGCTCATTTTGTTTGGATCAAAGATCTCTCTTGACTTGTGGGCAGCCAAATTAATAGCAGCAAGAAACGAAAGTTCATTTGTGATCGGTGCCTTCATTACTTCTATACGGAGGAGAAGCTGAAATCGCATGAAGTGGACTGTTGGCGAATGAATGATTGTGCAATAACACTGCCGGCTGAAACGAATAAATGGCTGGAATTCAAGAATTTCAATAGGAAGGAACGTCTCCCATTCGTCGTATACGCCGATCTCGAGTGCGTTTTGGAGAAAACGAAGGATGAATAACGTGAAAAAAATCAGCACCAACACCTGTTGAACGTATTCTATCAGCCTCCAGGCCAAGGCGAAGAGTAAGAGATCCAACAATGTAGGTCGAAGGAAAAAGTGATTTTGTTTATCGTGGATAATGTGGAACGAACCAACGATGTCCGTAGAACGGCGAGGACACATCAGGTAAGAGGACCGCCAGGAACCCGGACAAGGTAAGCTACTACCTGATTTTTATATTGATTGATTGATTGATTGATTTTTTTTTTTTTTTTT
>JBAJMU010000061.1:0-13645 GCA_037952995.1 Hyposoter didymator
GCGGACGTTAACTGCTGGTGTTTCCAACACCAGTTCCATTCTGCATATAGCGTGGAAAATTTTCCCCCCGACCCCTTTTAGTTCGACCGATTCGTTGACGGCCTCGGTGTCCGGGTGGATGGCACTTTTCTTTATTAGGCAGCATTGTGCGCCTGTATCGCCTTTTAGGGTGAGAACTTTTTCGGCTGCCTGTGGTAAGGCGATGAAGAAATCTGTTGCCGACTCGTCTGGTTTTATTGCGTAAATTTGGATACCTGCGTGGGTCGCGCCCGCTTGGGTGGACCCGTGGTTTTTGAGCTGTCCTGGAGCTCGTTGCTCGATAATTTTGCTGACGGTGAGGTTCTGGGCAGCCTCGACGGAGTTGACCGTGAATGAACCCACTGTGGTTTTCTGGTCACCTGAATTTTCACCTGTCGCGTTGTTATCGCGGGGACCGTTGTTGTTGTTGCCGTTGCGACTATTATTCTGACGATTGTTGTCATGGTTGTTGTTATTACGATTGTTGTTGTTTCGGTTGTCGCTGTTACCTGCTCGCCCATTGTAATTTCCGCGGTTTCTTCCGGAATTTTTATGGGAGTTGTTTTGGCGCTGTCCAGAACCATTTTGGACCTGATTTCTCTGCCGGAGCCTACTGCGACACTCTTTCCAGTGATGGCCAGATTTTTTGCAGTAGGTGCAGGTTATTGCCCCTATGTTACCTGTGGGAACGGGTAAATTGTTTCGTCCGTTTGACGAATTCGAGCTTCGGCAGTCTCTGGCCGAATGTCCTGGTTTTTTGCACTTTTGGCAAAATTCATGGGGCCTCTAGGAGTGCGTCTGTTTGGCTACTGATTCATAGCCTTGCATGATGGTTTCTTCGTCTTGGGCCCCTTTTATGGCTGATATTAGATCGGGGTACCCTTTTGCTTTAACGAGGATTTGATACTCTTTTTTGAGTCTGCGTTGAAAATCTGCTAACGCCATTTTTTTCACATAGCGTTCTACCGCGAGTTTGTCGCTTATCGATGTTTCGAGTTCGACGCTAGCTTCGATTAGTTCAATCGTGAGAATTTGCAATCTTTTGCCAAACTCGGCTATGGTTTCGTTATGGTTTTGTTTGCACGTGTGCATTTCTACTTGTAAGGCTTCTACTGTTCGTTTAACCCCGTATCGTTCTGTTATGTGTTGTCTGAACGCGTCGTATGATTCAATGGTTTTATAGCGAATGTCTTCCCGTGCGTCGTCTGTCAGTTTTGTGGCTAATACCAGTTTCAAAAGGGTTGATTTGTCGCAATCGTCTACTAGGCTGTGGGCTATTTCGTACGCGTCAAGTAAGGTTTTTGCGCGTCTCGGGTTTTCGCCGTCGAAAGTTGGAATAATAGCTCGTGCCTCGCTTAGGGACATGTCTGCTCGCGCCCTTCTTGGAGGGGTTGGGGAGGAGAGAGACTCCTTGCATCACCTCGAATCGCCAGATATACGAAAACTCGTCTCGTTGATTCGGCGTCTCAGGGTCGAATTTTTTATTTAATTTTTTTCGTAAAAAGCGAATAATAATTCCTTCAGGAACCCTATCAACGAGAACTCTTCATGAGGACACGCAGAGAGATTTCCTGCATCACCTCGAATCGCCAGATCTACGAAAACGTGTCCGAGTAACTCGGCACCACGGGGTCGAAATTTTTTATTTCATTTTTGTCGAAAAAAAGCGAATAACAATTCATCCAGGAACGCTATCGGCGAGATCTCTTTACGCGGACACGCAGGGAGACTTCTTGCATCACTTTGAATTGCCAGATGTACCAAAAAGCGTCGCAATAACTCGGCATCACGGGGTCAAAATTTGTTTTTTCGAAAGTCGAGAATACAATTTTTTCAGGCAACGCTGTCGACCAGAACTCTTCACGAGGACACGCGGGGAGATTTCCTCCATCACCTCGAATCGCCAGATCTACGAAAAAACTTCCGAGTACCTCAGCATCATGGGGTCAAAATTTTTTATTTCATTTTTTTTGAAAAAAGCGAAAAATAATTCATTCTGGGACGCTTTCGACGAGAACTGTCGACGAGGACACGCGGAGAAACTCCCTGCATTACCTCGAATCGCCAGATCTACGAAAACACTTCCGAGTAACTCGGCACCACGGGGTAGAAATTTTTTTTTCTTTTTTTCAGAAAAAAGTGAATAATAATTCATTCAGGGACGCTATCGACGAGAACTTTTGACGTGGACACGCAGGGAGACTCAATGCATCACCTTGATTCGTCAGATCTACGAAAACACTTTCGAGTAATTCGGAACCACGGGGTCGAAATTTTTTATTTCATTTTTTTCGAAAGAAGCGCATAATAATTCATTCAGTGACGCTACCGACGAGAACTTTTGACGAGGACACGCAGAGAAACTTCCTGCAGTACCTCGAATCGCCAGATCTACGAAAACGTGTCCCGTTGATCCGGCATCTCAGGGTCGAAATTTTTTATTTCAGTTTTTTTTTTCGAAAAAAAGCGAATAAAAATTTACCCAGCAACGCAATCAACGAGAAATCTCCACGAGGACACGCAGTGAGACTCCCTGCATCACCTCGAATCGCCAGATCTACGAAAACGTGTCCGAGTAACTCGGCACCACGGGGTCGAAATTTTGTATTTCATTTTTTTCGAACAAAAGCGAATAACAGTTCATCCAGGAACGCTATCGACGAGATCTCTTTACGCAGACACGCAGGGAGACTCCTTGCATCACTTTGAATTGCCAGATCTACCAAAAAGCGTCGCAATAACTCGGCGTCACGGGGTCGACATTTTTTTTTTTTTTCGAAAATCGAGAATAAAATTTTTTCAGGCAACGCAGTCGACCAGAGCTCTTCACGAGGACATGCAGGGAAACTTTTTCCCTCACCTCGAATCGCTACATCTCCGGAAAAGCCTCGCAACAACTCGGCACCATTGCGTAGAAATTTCTTGGTTTTTTCCCTGAAAATCGCGAATAAAATTTCCTCCAGAAACGCCATCGACGAAAACTCTTCACGAGGACATGCGGCGAGACTTCCTCCATCACCTCGAATCGCTAGATTTACGAAAAAGGGTCGCAATAACTCGGCACCATGGGGTCGAAACGTTTTATTTATTATTTTCAGAAAATCGAGGATAAAATTTTTCGAGGCAACGCAGTCACTTCTCATAAACGTCAAGGCATTTAATATGAAGGCCTTCTGTCCGAAGACAGATCAACCTGTGCGACCTCGCGTGAACAGGCACACGCTACGGGCTACCACCTACGTTCTAGCGGGGTAAACCATGCCCCGGGACGGGCGGTGGAAAAATCCTTTGACCTTCGCTGGCGTGTTAGCGAAAAGAGCAGTTTGACTACGCGAAGACGCGTGCGTGCACCAACCCGTAGGATGCTGAACGGACGCCTCTTCGCGTACTCACGGGGAACCTCGGGAAGGCCTGCTCTCGTGTTCCCGCCCGGACATGGCCCAGAAATGACAAGGATCGGGGATAGGCAAGGGAAGGGTCATCGTGTGAGTGTAATTATCGTGTTGGGTTGTGTGTGTGTGTCTGGAGTGTATTTGTTTGTGTATCCTAACCAAGCTGTTTGGTCGTGTTCGAGCCTGCCTGGATGTCCCGGTAGCCCGCGAATTAGTGCGGGTCCGGTAGTCCGCCACCGGGCGGGTCCGACGTCCCACCCGGCTAGGCTCGCCTCAAGACGCACGACCGACGACCCACTGCAGATTAAGCTGCGACTCTAAGCGTACCTGCCTATTTTGTAACTCCTGACTGAGCAGCTCCTCCCCCTTATCGATTCAGTCACGTCCCCCCTTCCGTGTGTTAGTGAGAGCATTCTCTTCTTTTCCCTTCCCACGACTTTACAATTCCCGTGACTCTAGCTTTCCCTCTCCAAGTCTAATAGGCGAGACACTTACCTTTTGCTAGTCTTATTCGTATCGGTTTTGTTAATTGTTAGTCCGCGGTCTTCCTTGTTGATCCTTACTCGGCGTCTAGTTATTCCCTGTTCGCTTAAAATTTTTGTTAGAGCTATTAGTGTGTTAGTATTTTATCCGCGCTATTACCCCACTCACACAAACACATAGTCACACACACAAGATCATGCGCCCGTTGAGCTATCTCATTCGGAGGAGCTGTCAGATTCGTCCCGGCTGGCCGCACGTCCAAACGGCCGACCAATCGGGGGTCCCTGCCTGCCTACCTATTCGTTTACACTCATACCGGACTTGAGCCACAAGGACTCGCGACGAAAAGTGGAGAAGACCGAGAAGGCTTCGGCATTGGACGCCAATTGGTGAGCCGCCAATGGCCAGTCCCGGCCACCCAGCTGTTCCCATAGAGCGACTCTCTGCGGTTCGAACTCGGGGCATTCGAGAAGGAAGTGCCGAGCCGTGTCCGGCCGACCACACGAGCATTCATCCCCGTCCGCGAGACCAAGTGACGCGAGACGCGCTTTGAAATCACAGTGACCGGAGACGACTTGCGTCATATAGTAGACCGGCTGGAACCAGCTAGCGTTCATCCTATCCCGAATGGTTTGGAAGAAGGCGTATGTAGTACGGCCTCTCGGTGAAGAGTCCCAGTCGGCCTGCCACATATTGATCGCCTCACCCTTGATGGTCTCCACGGCATCTGGCGCGCCCGCTGGAACCACCCTGTTGTTTATCTCGGCGTCCCTACCTATCCTAATGCTATATCGCGCCCGGCTCTGTTTCAACAGCAACTCCACGGGGAGTGCTCCGGCAATCACACATAAACCCGCGTATGACGCCGTCCTATAAGCCGCAGTGGTCGCTATAAGAGCAAGCCTCCGGGTTGTCCTGAGTACCCTAAGATCAGTTCCCGTGCACAGATCGGACCATCCGGCAGTGGCATATGCCACTGTCGGGAGAAAAACCCCCTTGTAAACCTTGTCCAGTGCTCTATACCACAAACCCCATCCCGCCCCTGCCAATCTACCCAGCTTCTGGAACAGAGCGACGCATTTCCCTTTCAAGTATGAGCAGTGGGTACTGACCCCCAGCTCTTTGTCAAAGTGGACACCGAGATACCTAACGCTATCTTTGAAAGAAATTCTAGTATTCCCTATACGGATGACTGGATATCTACGTGCCAGGTTAGGCCTGACAGCTGCCCTACGTACGCGGTCGGGACGGTCTCCTCCCCGTCTTCCAACGGGAGCTGGCCTCCTCCAGTTCATCTTCAGGAGGATAGCCTCTGTTTTGCTCTCTGAGAGCTCTAATTTGGCCGCCCGGCACCATTCTACTGCCCTATCTGCTATGGCCTGGCCACTCCTTTCGAGAGCGGCCCGCGAGTTCCCCTCTACCCAAACCAGCAGATCGTCTGCGTAAGCTACAAAGTTGTTCGGGGCTGCCTCCTCCAGAATTCGAAGCAACCCGTCGAACATAAGGTTCCAGCAGGTCGGCCCAAGGACAGAACCCTGGGGACAACCCCTCGTCGCCTGCTTGGTAACCTTGTTTCCCCCCCATGAAATCCCTACTTCCCTGTCACTGAAATAATTGCGGATAACCTGGAAGAGGTTCCGCGGACAATCCCTGCTCTTAAGTCCCTCAAGAACAAGGGGCCACCATACGTTATCGAAAGCTCCGGAAATATCAAAAAGAAAACCTATCGCGTATGTACTTTCCGCGGCATCTACCATTCGTCGCATCTCCACTATAGCGTCCTCCGTTGACTTGGCTTTTGTGAAGCCACACTGCCTACCCGAAACCCTATCGTTCGCGAATACCGTTTTCTCGAGGCGCCCCTTGATCAATTTTTCTAACAACTTACCTACTACGGAGAGGAGACAGATGGGCCTATACGACTTTGGGTCCTTCTCGTCCTTGTCCTCACCCTTTAGGAGCACCCGCAGGGAGCCCTCCTTCCAAGCAGAGGGAAAGACGACTACTCAAAGAAACCCGTTGAACAAACGAACCAGCTGACCGGGGATAGTGGCACAGGCAGCCTTGAGAACACTGACCTCTACAAGATCAAGTCCAGGAGCCTTGCCATTTTTCAGGGACCTTGCGGCAGCAGAGAGCTCGTCCGCGGTGAATTCAATGCCGTCAGGGGTGTCTGGCGCGCCGGCCGAATTTTCGGTAACAACCCGCTGTTGGGGGGGTGTCATCTTCTACCCGGTCATCAGGGATTTGGACATCAAGAAGGTAGCTGGCGGTCTCTTCCATGTTGCGCGTGAAACCTTTGGCTCGCCGGAGAGTGCTTAGCACTTTCTCAACGCGGAGTTTGTCATTCTGTTGCTTATATACGAAGCCCCAGGGCTCCGCGTTCCCGTACGGTGAGACAAAGTTTCTCCAGCTCTCAAGCTTGGCCCTCTTCACCTCTCGACTGTATTCCCGCAAAGAAGAGCGGTATTCCAGTTGGAGAGCGAGGCGTCTAAGACCATCTTGTTCTCCTTGGAATGCCCTACGTTTTTGGTATGCTGATTTTTTAAGATTGGTCAAAGCTACTGTCCACCACGGATTGGACTTTCTGAAGTGTCTCTTCCCGGGCATCGACTCGGTGCAGGCGTCCGTGAGAACGCCCGTGAGAGCTTCCGCCATCCTTTCGACTTCTTCCGGAGACGTCAGTGGGAGTCCTTCCAGCCTGTTTGCCGAAAGATCGGCCAGGATCTGAGCGAAACGTTCCCAGTCGGCTTTACTAGTATTGAACCGGCTGACGACGGCCATCTCTTCATTTCCCACGGCTTTCGGAACTCTCAGCGTAACGTCCAGAGCTTGATGATGGCTCGTTGTCCGGTTCTCCCTGACGGTCGAGTTCCCGACAAAACGGGACATGGAGGGAGAAGCCAAGGTAACATCGATGAACGGCGAACCTCTTGCCGTCCAGTACGTGGGCGGCTGTTGGGTATCATTGATGACATCATAACCAAACGCGCGGATCAGGTTTTCCAGCAGCACGCCCCGCTGATCAGCTCGTTGGGGGTCCCACATGGGTGACCGCGCGTTGGCGTCAATCGCCACTAAAACTCTCTGACCCCTCAGTGAACGAAGCACCGTCTTGAGATGTCTGAGGTGCCCCTCGATCTCGCCTCTGCACTGAAAATAGTGAGAGACTACGTAGAACGAGCAGCCGGGTGTCAACACTTCCGCACATGTACAGTGGGCGGTGCTGAGCTGCGAGATGAAAGTCATTTGAAATGACGGGTTGCAAACCGCTACCGCCGCCCAGGGTTTCTCCGAGCGTACAGCGGCAATTCGCATACCGATCCCTAGTCCACAAAAAATGTGGCTCTGACCTTGCTGTCGGACGTGTGGTTCACTACAGCCGATCTACGCATATTCAGCTGCATTATCCTAATATCCGTGGTACGCGCGCGAGTGCCGCCCGGTGCGGCATCTTGAGCGGGGTTGGGGGGATTCGCGGGTCTATCCAAATCGCGCTCGGCCGCGGCTGGCCGGTCTACTTGCCTAACGTTAAGAGCCTGTCTGATCTGCTCGTCACACCTAGTCAAAACGACTCGGGCAGCACGAATGCTCCCCTCGTCACACCTCGCCAGAACAACTTGGACGTCACGAAGACCGAAACCTGCACTCTGAGACCTGGCGCTAGACGCCCGAGCCACCCAAGGAGTGCCTTGGCGAACAGTGTTCGGTGCCAACAGGGACGAAAAACGCACACTGCTCGCCGCAGCAGACCGACGGCTCATCGGACGCGCGGGCAGGCTCCCCATTCTCTCACCACTCACACTCACACCATCGAACCTGACGACTGTCTCAACGAGAGTGGTCCCCACCCGGAAATCCGAAAGGGGGCCTATTTTACTTCCGGAAAAATTCACCCTCGGAGAAACAGCCATTTTTGTAACTAGCGGCTTTTGAGTGACGCCGGGGACCGCTAACCCCCAGCCGTTAAGCTGTGGAAAGAAAAATTTGATTAGTTGTACCTGGAACTTATAAAAGCTATTGGGGTTGGCTGGGGAGGGCCATCTCGGTTCCGTGCGCCGCAAAAACCTCTCGGCCAGTGCAGCGCCGGGCCCAAGTGGGACATGGGAGCAGGAACTTATCGAAAATAGCTGAAAGAAAATATGATTATTGTTTAGAGGGGGATAGGGGCAACCCGGTTCCGTGTATTGCAGAAGTCCGAGGACAACCACGACACCGGGCCCGGGCGAAGGGAACCTGAAAAATAAATTATAATTAGTGGGGAAGGGGCGCTCCCCGGTTCCGTGTACCGCAGCAACCCGAAGATCACAGCGGCACCGGGCCCGGATGGAGCAAGGAAGGAGGGAAGGGTAGAGGGACGAAAGCAGGGCGACGCACGGCACACCGCGCAAAGGCCAGACACTGCGCCCAAGATACCGGGAGAGCTCCCAGCCGGCAGACGGCCATCCATAGTGGCTCCGCGCGGTTTTCGTCATCTGGGTGCGCAGCTGCATTCGCATCATTTGCCCACCCATCCATTCCAAGCGATTCGGCACCTTGTGTCAGTTGGTCTGCACGGCATGGAAGTCCCATCCGATTCGTGGCGAGCGCCCAGCCGGCAGCACGACAACTCCAATCAATATTTCGCTGATCATAAAGGACTTTATGGCAAATATGTCTAATCTAGTACATCTCTATTCATAAATATTTCTAATCAAAATAACTCTGAGACTAAATAAACTAGTAGTAGTAGTAGTAATGGAGTTTTTCCCATGCATACCCTTCTCGGGTTTTTACATGTTCGAGTTTTTTCCACAGTTCTCATTATCTCACAATTTTTGTTATTATCTCCCAATTTTTCTTTTTGTTCCACACTACTTAACTCGATGGACCTACTATTTTACGTGGGTTCCGAACCACAGAGAGTACAGCTTGGGACACTTAGAAAAATCCATTGGTGTCGGCGGCGGGAATCGAACCCGGGGCCCGCTGTGTGGGAGCCGGGCTCGTTACCACTGAGCCACTGCCTCTCTNAGACTAAATAAACTATATTCATAAATAATCCTGCTCTGAAATATCGCTTTGCAAAAACATCTCGGATCATAATCAACTGTATATTTAAACATCTCTATTTTAAAACATGTCCCTTCATATACATCTCTGATCATATTAATTTCCATTCAGAAATACGGGCAAAAAAATCACTCATCCAATACAACTCGAATCATTCACAACTTTGTTCACTACAATTCTGTGAAACAAGTGACACTCGAGTCGCGCTGTTAAGATCAATTAGTCGATTATCTGCAGCCGATATAGTAGAGCAATAACAATTTGATATTATGAAAGTCCGGCAGATTGAATTCTTCTAATCTTGGTGTAGGATGCAGATATTCTTCGATTATTTAAACTAGTTTATTTTCGTGCTTGTAAAAATTGTATCGGTAGGGACAAAAAAAATTCGATTCTCGTTCGAAACGTTGGGACGGTTTGAAATCTGTAGGAGCAGCGCAGCGTGGAGAGTTTACGCGCAGCAGCTCCCAGTATTCCTGTGCGTATAAACGCATTCAGGAATGAAAGTGTATAAATTCGCACGTAGCTGCCCGGTGCGCACGCGCGGAAAAGTGCGTAGATCGTCGCAATGAATAGAGTTTCCGGTGCCCCAGTGTACCCTTGATGAGGTCGCAGATGACTCAAAGAAAAAGATTTTTTCCAACGAACTTATGTGCTAACATTTCCATGCCGACAAAGCCATTGAGCAGGAGCAATCTTCATTATCGTCCTGAGTGATTCCAGAAACCAAGTTGAATTTAAAAAAAAATGTTTCGTCCGAAATAAATCATCATTACAAATGGAAAGTTCTTCGACTGCAGTTATATTTAATATTTCGCCGTTATTTTATGGTATTTGACCTTCCTATTCAGGATCACATTGAACGTTTTTCACATTGAAACTTATTTGAACGAATGCGGAGTTTATAGACAAATTAATCAAAAATAAATCATTGATTGAAAAAAAAAAATGGAGAATAAGTTCGTCTTCCTAAGATGATGAAGTATCTTCTGAGCCGGATCGTGGGTCAGCATAACAGAACGAGTATAAATAACCTGCAAAATTCCATAATAAATCATTACTGCAGTGATTTTTTTTTTTTTTTTGAAACGAATATGTAAGATATCAGTGTGTCGACGACAATTACTAAAATGTTTCAAATGCTCCATATATGTGCCAATTGAGACTTTACCTCAATCTTACATAGAGCAACAGCTGTTTCGTTGAACACTTACACAATTAATTGTAGATGCGTAAGGAATTCTCAACACCTCCTCGACAAACAGGGCATCTCGTAGGTCGTCCTTCATCTTCCTCAGTTCTCTCGAGGATTGCGGAGCAAACTAAACAAGTACATAAATGTGCGCAGGGAAGGTACACCACGTTCGCTGGTGCTATCAGGCAAATCCGGCATATGCTCGGCGCTATGTTTTGCTGTCCATCGTTCTCCTCTACTTCTATAATGAGTATTTGAATATAAAAATCATTTCATCTTATGAAAATGGGCCGTTTTTTGAAGTTCAATGCTGACCGTCTCTCATAGCCCGTCTTCTCTCCACATTCTCGAGAGGTGCCAGCGGATCTCCTGCGTTTAGGGGCTGTTGTTGTTGCTGTTGCTGCTGATGCTCTTGAGGCTGCTGTCCCTCGTGCACACGCTCATTTTGTTGCTGCTGCGGCTGCTGTTGCTGTTGTTGTGGCGGTGCTTCCTGCTCTACCGGAGCAGCTTGAATTTCTAGCCGTGGTCGTCCACGACGACGAGGAGGTACCGGAATGGCAGCATTTGCTCGCCGTTGCCTCCGCGCAATCGCTTGACGGCGTACTTTAAAAAATAATAAATGAAGGAACAAAAATTCCTATTCATACTCTCAACAAATGTAGAAATTGTTTCAAACAAAGTGAGTCAGTAGGTAGATTAGGCGGGTTCTGGATACAGATTCCTGCACCGACACTTACCGACCCCTCTAGTCGGGACACAAACCCCCTTCCAGAACCTTCCCGAACCTTCTAGAACATTCTCGAACGTTCCAGAACGTTCTCGAAGGTTCGATGATGACGTCATCATTTTGATGGCACGTGTAACGAGGGGGAGGAGGGGGTGAGAGGGGGTTTCTGACCTTGACGATGACGTTAGGAGGCAGAGGGGGCGAGAGGAGGGTATTTTTTTCGTGATGACATGCGGGGGGCAGAGGGGCGAGAGGAGGGTGTTGTGATGACATGCGGGGGCAGAGGGGTGAGAGGTTTTTTTTGCGATGACATGCAGGGGGCAGAGTATTTGACCTCGAGGCGGAGGGGAGGGTATTTTTTCCAGGAATTTTCTCGACGGGTTCCAAGAATTCGTGTGCGGTCCTAAGGATATTTACTGTTGCACGTGGGGTATCTGGTATCGCGATGCCCGATAGGGGGGTGTCGGGAATCTGGTGTTAGAGGGGCGGATGTTCTAGAGCGATCAAGGCAGAGACTTGACAAAATGTCTTTTAATAAATAGGAATGCTTCTAGAAATTTCTTTAAAAATTAGCGGAGGGGATGTAGGATATATAAGACTGGAATTTTAACACACAAACGTATTGATCATTCAGTTGTCTAATGAGTCTAACTGCTCTGAAAAATCGTGAACTTCGACAACGAGTAGAGCTTTTATTGAAGAATATTCAAGAAGTTAAAGGCTTGATAAAAACAAAGTCTGAAATCAATCATCTTACGCGAAAATTAAAAAATCTTGCGGTGTAACTTGAAGAAAAAAGTGAAAAAATTTGAACATTCATCAACAACCATGGATTTCACTAAAGTAAACAAAGTCGGCTGTCTACCTGAATATCTACCATTAAAAAAACTCAATGACCTGGAATTGGATGTGCCATACCTGATCACCGATATACGGAACGTTGCAACAAAGTTTGGATCGAGAATCGTTGTGGATGTGGAAGATACGTGCAGTCTATTTTTGCCTGAGAGGTTGGCAAAATTTCTGGATACAGAAAAAAATGTCTTCGAGGAAATGAAAACCGCATCGGGACAGAAGAAACTCCGAATGATTTACCGCGGAGGAGAATATAATCATGTTGAATTTTGTTAACTTGTAACTTTTAAACTTTTGCATTATTTGAAAGATGGTACTTCCAAAATAAACATGAAAAATGTGTTGATTATCGTTCTATGTATGTAAAAAATAAAAACCGATTGAATAACATTGAGAATTGTGAATTATTGAACTAGCAATGAAATAACACGTGAATCGACCCCGTTGTGACAAAATCAAGGTTACAGTTTTACGCAGTAGGTTTTGAGGGAGGGGGATAGGGGTAACAGGCATAAAAGAAAAGTTTTAGTGGAATAACAGTCAGTCGAAATCATGGATAAACTAACGCCGGATCAGTTTAAGCAATTGTGCTGTTTGCCACCATACTTCTGCTGCTACGAAGATGTCGTAGCTAAGCATTTCGGCTTTGATCCACCAGATTGTATCTACGATTTCATCGATGACATAGAAACGTTTCAAGATAATATAAAAAAAGTGGATCGTGGACAAGACGAGACGGATAGCAACAATCAACCACTTTGTGCACAGTGCAAAAAATCACATGAAATAATTAAGATTATTAATAAACACGTTCAATGTTTCAATGATGATACTGTTAAATTGATTGTGCAATTATTCAAACTGAAATGTAAAATTGAAGCATGCATCTCTTCGGAGGAAGAACTCTCTCATGTACTATATTCTGTTCAAAACTTGCGTAATCATGTGAAGAACTTGGAAGAGTTTATAGAGATAATACAAATACCTAAGGAATAATGTAAACATCAAGTCGAAAAATATTTTTTCAAATAAATTTTTATTCATTTAAACACCTTACACCCACAAGCTTTCATACATTGAATATGCATGTGATGCACGTACAAAAAAAAATTATTCTTTTTCATAGGGTTCAAGTATCCATTTTTTTAGATATTGAACATTTCGTTTAGCACAACTGAGAGAATTTTTGTGATGCGGACATCCAGAATCTTCTTTTTTCCTCAGCTTTTGCAGTGAAGGACAATCCAATATTTCAAGATTGACAATACGTTCAGATCCTTCACCCAAAAAGTTTGCTAACCATTCTTTCTTCTCTGAACCCTTCACGTAGATAGTTTTAGCATTATGCAAAATGCTTCTGATGATTCCACTGGTAGCGATGTAAGGTATGGAACCAAAGTGCCAAGGTATTCCATGGAAATTGCGTGTCAGCCATGCATTCGTACATTTGTATTTTGCTGACAACTCATACCACGGACAAGGTGCTTCGAACAGGAATGTCAATGGTGTGGAATCGGTTAAGGAAATAACTGAAAATTCTTTAAGCACAAATTCGTTGATGGGTTTCCGGAAACCCTGTAGATCAACAACGTATTCCATGACTCAAACACGACTGGTCCGAGGAGCACTGAATAATATCTTTATAACATACCCCCACCATAGACAGAGAAGTGATTTTTCATGTTAATTTTTTAACATTTCCGATGATTGGATTATATTCTATTATACGGTCGTGTATTATTAAGCAATAAGCCGGGGTTTGGGCTGGGAAAGGAGTTAACGATTCAAATTCTAGTCTAATGTCAACCGGTCCTGATTTCAACGACTCGTTTTGCTTTGAACAATCAATAACAATAAGTGGTGCGTACTTTATAAAGTCGGATTTGCTCATTAACGGTTCAGGATCCGTTCCATAGTAGAAAC
>JBAJMU010000061.1:14738-40001 GCA_037952995.1 Hyposoter didymator
CGCTCCGCCAAATATTTGGCGATCGTGTGATCGGACAGGGCGGCGTCGAGGATTGGCCTGCGCGTTCCCCGGACTTGAATCCTCTGGATTTTTTCCTGTGGGGTCATATCAAATCGAGCGTGTACAGGGAACCGGTAGCGGATCGGGCAGACTTGGAGGCTCGAATCATAGCAGCTCTGCGATCCGTCACCCCGGAAATGCTCCGGAGATGCGGAGAGAGCTTTTTGCGACGTGCCCGGCTCTGTGTCGAGATGGCCGGCGGCCATTTTGAGCATCTGCTCTAAAGAACGATCACGACTCTGTGGGTCACGTCGGGTTCCGAGGACACTTTGTGTGCCGTTCCCAGTCTGCCTTCACGTTTGTCCGCATTTGCTGGCACGTCCTCGTCGTTGCGGACGGGCAACGCTCCGCAACCAGGGAAGAAGAACGCGCTTCTCTCCTACCTCGAACGCGCGGAAGCGGCTAAGACCAGCACCCTCCAGTCAGTATTCGAACGTGACTTTCTGGAGGGATTTTCCGGGGGTCCCTGCGGGTTCACTGGTTTCTGGTTACGGTGTTCCTGCGGTGTGTGCTCCCGGTGCAGACGGGCTTCGAACTGCGTAAACAGCCCGTCTTGACAGGCTTTGAACTGCTTTAACAGCCTGTCGCGATGCCCGAGATAGTGAGTCACTTCGAGTGACTCTGCTCGGTGGTGGGGGCGGCTTTCGTGTGACGGCCGGCAGTTCTTGCCGGTACCGTCCGAAGTGACAGCCCCTGCCATTGCTATAGCAACATCGCGACCCTGAAGAGGGGGGGAGATGCATCGTGCCTCCTGCGGGGGGCTGGGCGGGCAGCACGACAACTCCAATCAATATTTCGCTGATCATAAAGGACTTTATGGCAAATATGTCTAATCTAGTACATCTCTATTCATAAATATTTCTAATCAAAATAACTCTGAGACTAAATAAACTATATTCATAAATAATCCTGCTCTGAAATATCGCTTTGCAAAAACATCTCGGATCATAATCAACTGTATATTTAAACATCTCTATTTTAAAACATGTCCCTTCATATACATCTCTGATCATATTAATTTCCATTCAGAAATACGGGCAAAAAAATCACTCATCCAATACAACTCGAATCATTCACAACTTTGTTCACTACAATTCTGTGAAACAAGTGACACTCGAGTCGCGCTGTTAAGATCAATTAGTCGATTATCTGCAGCCGATATAGTAGAGCAATAACAATTTGATATTATGAAAGTCCGGCAGATTGAATTCTTCTAATCTTGGTGTAGGATGCAGATATTCTTCGATTATTTAAACTAGTTTATTTTCGTGCTTGTAAAAATTGTATCGGTAGGGACAAAAAAAATTCGATTCTCGTTCGAAACGTTGGGACGGTTTGAAATCTGTAGGAGCAGCGCAGCGTGGAGAGTTTACGCGCAGCAGCTCCCAGTATTCCTGTGCGTATAAACGCATTCAGGAATGAAAGTGTATAAATTCGCACGTAGCTGCCCGGTGCGCACGCGCGAAAAAGCGCGTAGATCGTCGCAATGAATAGAGTTTCCGGTGCCCCAGTGTACCCTTGATGAGGTCGCAGATGACTCAAAGAAAAAGATTTTTTCCAACGAACTTATGTGCTAACATTTCCATGCCGACAAAGCCATTGAGCAGGAGCAATCTTCATTATCGTCCTGAGTGATTCCAGAAACCAAGTTGAATTTAAAAAAAAATGTTTCGTCCGAAATAAATCATCATTACAAATGGAAAGTTCTTCGACTGCAGTTATATTTAATATTTCGCCGTTATTTTATGGTATTTGACCTTCCTATTCAGGATCACATTGAACGTTTTTCACATTGAAACTTATTTGAACGAATGCGGAGTTTATAGACAAATTAATCAAAAATAAATCATTGATTGAAAAAAAAAAATGGAGAATAAGTTCGTCTTCCTAAGATGATGAAGTATCTTCTGAGCCGGATCGTGGGTCAGCATAACAGAACGAGTATAAATAACCTGCAAAATTCCATAATAAATCATTACTGCAGTGATTTTTTTTTTTTTTTTTCTAACGAATATGTAAGATATCAGTGTGTCGACGACAATTACTAAAATGTTTCAAATGCTCCATATATGTGCCAATTGAGACTTTACCTCAAACTTACATAGAGCAACAGCTGTTTCGTTGAACACTTACACAATTAATTGTAGATGCGTAAGGAATTCTCAACACCTCCTCGACAAACGGGGCATCTCGTAGGTCGTCCTTCATCTTCCTCAGTTCTCTCGAGGATTGCGGAGCAAACTAAACAAGTACATAAATGTGCGCAGGGAAGGTACACCACGTTCGCTGGTGCTATCAGGCAAATCCGGCATATGCTCGGCGCTATGTTTTGCTGTCCATCGTTCTCCTCTACTTCTATAATGAGTATTTGAATATAAAAATCATTTCATCTTATGAAAATGGGCCGTTTTTTGAAGTTCAATGCTGACCGTCTCTCATAGCCCGTCTTCTCTCCACATTCTCGAGAGGTGCCAGCGGATCTCCTGCGTTTAGGGGCTGTTGTTGTTGCTGTTGCTGCTGATGCTCTTGAGGCTGCTGTCCCTCGTGCACACGCTCATTTTGTTGCTGCTGCGGCTGCTGTTGCTGTTGTTGTGGCGGTGCTTCCTGCTCTACCGGAGCAGCTTGAATTTCTAGCCGTGGTCGTCCACGACGACGAGGAGGTACCGGAATGGCAGCATTTGCTCGCCGTTGCCTCCGCGCAATCGCTTGACGGCGTACTTTAAAAAATAATAAATGAAGGAACAAAAATTCCTATTCATACTCTCAACAAATGTAGAAATTGTTTCAAACAAAGTGAGTCAGTAGGTAGATTAGGCGGGTTCTGGATACAGATTCCTGCACCGACACTTACCGACCCCTCTAGTCGGGACACAAACCCCCTTCCAGAACCTTCCCGAACCTTCTAGAACATTCTCGAACGTTCCAGAACGTTCTCGAAGGTTCGATGATGACGTCATCATTTTGATGGCACGTGTAACGAGGGGGAGGAGGGGGTGAGAGGGGGTTTCTGACCTTGACGATGACGTTAGGAGGCAGAGGGGGCGAGAGGAGGGTATTTTTTTCGTGATGACATGCGGGGGGCAGAGGGGCGAGAGGAGGGTGTTGTGATGACATGCGGGGGCAGAGGGGNTTCGGCTTTTGTTTTCCCGCGTTCGCCCGTTTAGTGTTTCACGTTTGTCAATTTTAAATTTCATGTCGAAGAGTAATCGTGGCCGTACGCGAGATCTCCAATTTTTGTGTTTGGTATGATAAATAATTGTTTCCGGTTGGCGTACGTTGTTTCCCGGGCTGGAGGATCGCGAAAAGTGTGAAATTGTGTGCGTGTGTGAATGAGATCGTGTGAGTGGGTCGGGATGTTAATCGAATAACGTTCGATAGCTCGGCCGAGCAACCGAATATCGGGGGCTCGGTACTCCGAATTAAAACATTGTTGAAGTATCGTGATTTTGCCATCGTTAAGATTTATTTTCTCAGCCGTGAGTAGAACCACGGAGAGAATAAATTCGAGCTCGGTTTTAGAATGTTGAGTATGCAGGATCCCGACCAATTGTGTGAGTGTGAATTTGACGTGTGTGTGAGTGTGTTCGCGATTCTTCCCCCGCGGTTCACTAGAGACGCGTGATCGTCATTTTTCGTTTTCCCGTTAAATCTTTCCGATTGTATTAAATTTATCAATTTTCTTTGAGAAGCGGTAATTTTTATCCCGAGCGTGCGCATTTCTTTTTCTATTATATTTCTTGTTTGACTTTTTTTCCAATTCATGATTAAATTCTTTGTTATTGTTTTGAAATTAATTCCGTGTTCTCGAATTATTTTCGTGGAGACCCTGCCCTTTCCCGCTGCTAGCAAGCTGGTCAACCGATGTCTCTCTGTCTTCGCCGTCGAGTCGCTTTGCGACTGGCGCCCAACGATAATTTTCCATCTTTTAATTTTGTTAAAAATCGACGGAAAAGAGAGAGTGGCTTTTGTGGCGATTCAGGTCGTAGGGAAAAATTTCTCACAATACGTATAAACGTAGAGAGCGGTGGGTGAACCCCACCCAATCTTCTCAAAATATGACGATGGCATGCTTCACTAATATTATTTGTTCGAATGGTAGATCCGAACACGGAAACAATGCTCGCATGGCGCAACCAAATCCCTCTTAAATACGCAAGAAATGCGTTCACTTTTACCTGATCCAGTGTTAGTTGGCTCGCATAATCAGAGATGACTTCTATTCCTTCAGCAATTCTACCAGCTGGCAATAACGCAAGTGCCCATGCTTTGGAAAGAACATTGTTTCCATGTTCGTTTCTCGGTAGGCGCAACTTTTTCCATCTCCTTGAGAGTGCCTAAAAAACAATTCTTAATGAGATGAGATTTAAACTAACATTTTTCCGCAGCGTGATGTGTGTTTTTCACTCGATACATTACTTGTATAAAATGGAACCAGCAGCCCCTGATGTGAACACCTTCTCCGAAACAGGAGCGGGTGGCCGACAAGATTGCACGCTCATAATCGCAATTCACAAAGCGCAAATGATTAATGAGTGTGGGCACCTGAAGTTTAATAAATTCCCACATCGCTCTATAAAAACTTGCTGTCCTTCGTTCACATAGCACGAATATCACTGGAAAACCCTTTGGAAAGAATTATCGTTGGAAAATTGTTCATTTGTGTTGCAAGGGTCTTTGCACGAATTCGATATGTTAGTATTTACTCACAACATCAGCCCGTCTGATGTGAATTATCAATAATTGAGCCGCTTTCGGTAGTCTCGGAACGCACTATAAATATTAATAATATTATTTGTCATAAAATGGATCTTATTGATAATTGTCATTAACCCTTTAGTCACGCGATTCGATTATTTATTGACATTGAAGCGGCCAAGAAAAAGGACATTGGAAATATGCATTTTTACTTTTTCATGTTAAAAAAAAAATTATGAGATTGAAAAAGAATTGACGCGATACTATAGTGTGACATCTATGACTGAAAGGTTTAAACAATTCTTTGGTCTATAGTTCGTTCAATTGCCTTGAACGTTCCGTCTACGTGAAGTTCAACTGCAACACTCAATCGTTGAAACATTATTTCGTTATAAAATAAAACCCTTACAGAGCCGTCGTCAGCTGTAAATTGGCCTTTGTAAATATCGGTAGCAACCGGCCAATTCTCAAGCATTGCTCCTAGATTGCTCATCAGTTGGGGAATGGGTGGTCGATCGTTTAACCGCTCTCGATTAATTATTTGTTGGGCTGCGTTGCGACTCATGATTCCAACAACGTTCGGAAATCTACAAAGATTTTGTTTATATTGCGATGTTTGTTGAAGAATCCGTGAATGATTAATGAACGATGTACATGAATCATTTGATTTTTCAACACCGTAATTGCAAAAAAAACTATTTCAAGTTTCTGTGACGTCATAAAACGCATACTTTACTGTATATACACGGCGGGCTCGTGCTACGCTTATTTCTTTTCAATACTTGGCGTCAAGCCGGTACTGCGTCTCTTAATAGCGTACTTCACGGATTGACAGTTATTTTCAATCAAGTTTTTAAAATTCTTTTGCATTTCCGATTACACGTGAACGGTGTGAATAATTTAAAATATTTAAAATTTGGAAAGTATATCCAAGTATAAGTGAAAGAATATATTGAGTGGATTGTAACTGAATGATAACATTTGATTATCTGTACCGAATCTCCTGAAATAGTGAAAAAACTTGACGAAACTTACTCGTTGAATACCGAATTCACGATGTCACTTGGTAGCTCTTCATAGTTTTGAGCGTGCTCTTTCAGCGCCCGAATAACAGGCTCACGTACATTTATTGTGGGTTTCGGGTGATTATGCGTTCTATTTACAGCTATTTCTCCATTTTCGCCGGCCAAAATCGACACCGGGCAATTATATTTTCCGGAACTAGCGGCACAAATGAATCGTCTTCCGGGGGAGCGGGGATCTTGATGGTACGAATATTCATCATAACTGTACCGCCAAGAACCTGCCTTTTGACCAGGAATTCTTATCATATCCTTCTCCTTTTTTCGTTTTTTGACGTTCTAGAGTTACTGGGATTTTTTCAGCTCTTCTAAGAGACGTTTGACAACTTTCAAGGGTCCGTCGTATTGATTCGCCGCTGTTTTATCGATTTCAAAAGGAGACGAAATTCAGATACTACGCCAAATAATTACACAAACACGATGCTCAAATCTCTATGAGGAACTACATTTTTTATTTTGGCTTCCTCATAAAGGGCTCTTTAAGCATTGTGCATTTTGAGCATCTTAAGGAAGCAATTTACTAATTTCAATATGCAGCGTTTATTGTATTTCCATTTAAATTATAAAATTTCGACAAATTGTCTAGAAAGCGAAGAGGAAGTGCAGACTCACTCACAATATCTTTAAAAATTTGCAGAAATTAACCCGGTTGGATGATTGTTCGAAAAACTCAGATTTTCGTAGAATTCGAAAAATCATAAAGTTTAAATTGTTCAACCGATATTTCCCAAATTCAGTACCAACTTTCCTATTGTGATACTCTGTTTATAAAAAATAAAATTAGTAATAAATCTAACAATTTGCAGAAGTTGGAGCGTCCACACCCTTTCAATGAAAATTTCGAAATGCCGTAGAATTCGTATTTTTCTAGCAATTCCAACAAAAGTCTCTAAGAATGAATAAGAGCTCTGTGCAAAACGGGAGCCCCATAGCTCAAACCGTTCTCGAGTTATGAACATTTCAATTTTAGAGTGCCAGAACGGACACACACACGCACACATCCGGACATTTTTTCTAGACATGATTTTGGGACATTTTGAGCACATTTACATTAAAAAATGGAAAAAAAATTTCATTGTCACATAGCTTCCTCTGTGAGGAAGCAACATGAAAAATGCATAAATACTGCAGCACGTATGAATAATTTATCCATTCTCATTTTTGCAAGGTATTCTGATATTTGCCCGGCTTAACTGCGATCGCTTAAAGCTTGGGCTACCGGAAATTCTATTCATTGCGACGATCTACGCGCTTTTTCGCGCGTGCGCACCGGGCAGCTACGTGCGAATTTATACACTTTTATTCCTGAATGCGTTTATACGCACAGGAATACTGGGAGCTGCTGCGCGTAAACTCTCCACGCTGCGCTGCTCCTACAGATTTCAAACCGTCCCAACGTTTCGAACGAGAATCGAATTTTTTTTGTCCCTACCGATACAATTTTTACAAGCACGAAAATAAACTAGTTAAAATAATCGAAGAATATCTGCATCCTACACCAAGATTAGAAGAATTCAATCTGCCGGACTTTCATAATATCAAATTGTTATTGCTCTACTATATCGGCAGCAGATAATCGACTAATTGATCTTAACAGCGCGACTCGAGTGTCACTTGTTTCACAGAATTGTAGTGAACAAAGTTGTGAATGATTCGAGTTGTATTGGATGAGTGATTTTTTTGCCCGTATTTCTGAATGGAAATTAATATGATCAGAGATGTATATGAAGGGACATGTTTTAAAATAGAGATGTTTAAATATACAGTTGATTATGATCCGAGATGTTTTTGCAAAGCGATATTTCAGAGCAGGATTATTTATGAATATAGTTTATTTAGTCTCAGAGTTATTTTGATTAGAAATATTTATGAATAGAGATGTACTAGATTAGACATATTTGCCATAAAGTCCTTTATGATCAGCGAAATATTGATTGGAGTTGTCGTGCTGCCCGCCCAGCCCCCCGCAGGAGGCACGATGCATCTCCCCCCCTCTTCAGGGTCGCGATGTTGCTATAGCAATGGCAGGGGCTGTCACTTCGGACGGTACCGGCAAGAACTGCCGGCCGTCACACGAAAGCCGCCCCCACCACCGAGCAGAGTCACTCGAAGTGACTCACTATCTCGGGCATCGCGACAGGCTGTTAAAGCAGTTCAAAGCCTGTCAAGACGGGCTGTTTACGCAGTTCGAAGCCCGTCTGCACCGGGAGCACACACCGCAGGAACACCGTAACCAGAAACCAGTGAACCCGCAGGGACCCCCGGAAAATCCCTCCAGAAAGTCACGTTCGAATACTGACTGGAGGGTGCTGGTCTTAGCCGCTTCCGCGCGTTCGAGGTAGGAGAGAAGCGCGTTCTTCTTCCCTGGTTGCGGAGCGTTGCCCGTCCGCAACGACGAGGACGTGCCAGCAAATGCGGACAAACGTGAAGGCAGACTGGGAACGGCACACAAAGTGTCCTCGGAACCCGACGTGACCCACAGAGTCGTGATCGTTCTTTAGAGCAGATGCTCAAAATGGCCGCCGGCCATCTCGACACAGAGCCGGGCACGTCGCAAAAAGCTCTCTCCGCATCTCCGGAGCATTTCCGGGGTGACGGATCGCAGAGCTGCTATGATTCGAGCCTCCAAGTCTGCCCGATCCGCTACCGGTTCCCTGTACACGCTCGATTTGATATGACCCCACAGGAAAAAATCCAGAGGATTCAAGTCCGGGGAACGCGCAGGCCAATCCTCGACGCCGCCCTGTCCGATCACACGATCGCCAAATATTTGGCGGAGCGCGAGTTGCGCTCGCCGGCTCGTGTGAGCAGGTGCCCCATCTTGTTGGAAATGAGCCCTGTTGAACTCGTCCAACGTCATTCCCGCGCGGATACATAGTCTCCTGAGGCATCCCCTCAGAAATTCGCAATACCTCTCCGCCGTGAGGTTTCCGTCGAAGTTGAATGGACTGATCTGTAAATATTACAACCAAACAAGGGTGGAAGAAAAGAGGAAGGAGTATGGTCTGAGGGTTGAGAGGAGAGAGAGTGAATTTTTCGTAGCTTAGTAGGAAATGATAACAACGGGAGTATTAAAGATAAAAAAATGGAATATATCGTTTCTAAATTAATTGTTGAAAGTTTTCATGGATTTCTTGGATTACTTACCAATTTATCGTCATATATCCCGACCCAAAGATTTAGAGAGGGAAACCGATGTTGGTGATTCCGCTCAACAGCGGCGCATGGATTGTTATCCTTTTCGCTCCAAACGTGAAAATTATGGGAGTTCCATGTTCCATCCCTCCCGAAACTGGATTCATCGGAATAAATAATCCGATTGACGAATCCCGGGTCAGCATTTTCCCTTGCAATGAGGAAGCGACTGAAGCGTAGCCTTGCCGGAAAATCTTCCAGCTGGAGTGACTGGACTCGCGTGTAATGAAACGCGTGCATTTTCTCCGCCTTCAACGTTCGCTGCACCGTGCTATACGACGACTCTAACCGCCTCGCAACACGGCGAATGCTTGTGGTCGGGTCAGCTGCGAACTCTTCCAGGATTCTTTCCTTCAGGTCCACAGTTCGCGCGGTCCTGGGAGCACCACAATTCCTTTTGTCGGGTAATGCCATGCCCGTTTGGTTGAATCGACGGAACGCACTCATTATAGTTTTAGCATCGGGACATCGTGCATTGCCGAACGCCTCGCGATACGCTTCCACTGCCCGCGCACCGACATAGCCCGTTTCAAAGTATTTCGCAACCATCTGTGCGTATTCCCGCGGCTCGTAATGTGCCATTTTGGAAAAATTTTGCCCGAATCTGTCACAGCACCTATGACAGGATGAAGAAGATTGCTAGCGGTGGCTTTTACGCTCATTTGTTCATGAGCATCGCCTACGCGTTTCGTGAGTTGTGCATTTGTTTTGATTTGTTTTGATTTAATTTGAAAAGCTTGTTACATCGTAGTAATCGTCATAGTCGTAGTCGTCATCTCCATCGTTTCCCCTTTGGTCTTCGTAATCTCCAAAAACGTCAAGAAATGTAAATAGTTGAATGATTTTCAAAAAAAAATTATGTTCACTCATATTTTTTTCCTAAAACCGCGAATAAAATCTTCTCCAGAAACGCTATCGACAATAACTCTTCACGAGGACATGCGGGGAAACTTCCTGCATCATCTCGACTCGCTAGATCTACGAAAACGCGTCCGAGTAACTCGGCACCACGAGGTCAAAATTTTTTATATAATTTTTTTCGAAAAAAGCGGATAATAATTCGTCCAGGAACGCCGTCGACGAAAACTCTTCGCGAGGACATGCGGCGAGACTTACCTCATCACGTCGAATCGCTATATCTACGAAAAAGCGTCGCAATAACTCGGCATCACGGGGTCGAAATTTTTTGTCAATTTTTTTTTAAAGAAAATCAAGCATAAATTTGTTTAGCCAACACCATCGACCAGAACTCTTCGCGAGGACACGCGGGGAGACTTCTTCCATCATCTCGAATCGCTAGATGTGCAAAAAAGCGTCGGAATAACTCGGCATCACGGGGTCGAAATTTTCTATTTATTTTTTTCCTAAAGTCCAGAATAAAATTCTTTCAGGCAACGCAGTTTACCAAAAATCTTCAGGAGGACACACAGGGAGCTTCCTCGATCACCTCCCATCGCTCGATTTACGAAAACGTGTCTCGTTGATTTGGCATCTCAGGGTCGGAATTTTTCATTACCTTTTTTTTCGAAAGAAGCGAATAAAAATTCATCCAAGAACGCTATCGACGAGAACTCTTCGCGAGGACACGCAGGAAGACTCCCTGCATCATTATTCCAAAGAATATCGCTGTTCCTTCCGTATTACTTTTAACCCCAATGTCGTGTTTTTAACCCCGAAAATGCAGAGGCTGTCATCGCGCCTGTCACAACACATCGCTAACGTAACACCACCGACAGATACTTTTTGCGCGAAAGTCATGTCGTGTGACATTGTCTTCAAGAAAAACGGCAAAAATGTTTGCTCTGAATGCGAGCGGGAGCCCCATTTTAGCCCCTATGGCAGACGACACTGAGGCGTCGTACATCATGGCCGCAAGCGAGCTTTCTATTATCTGAAAAAATGCAAATTCGATTGCGTACCATTTAAATACTACCGTAAATTTTTCAAAACGGCTAAGTAGGAATTCTTTGAATATTGCTCCGAGGCTACCCGGACGGGAAGTCTTTCTGAATCACCCTGTATACTTTGCAGACCGTGATTCGAGCCCTCATTTATGCCAATCTGAATCCAATGCAGCAATGTGATTCTTAGCCATTTCCCACGATTTTTATTGGAAAATTATTGGGAAGCGACGATTTTTCTTGAAAATTGATCGTCTCCCAGCAACGATTGCAAATTCTCCATTTTTTTCCGTTGACATGGTTTGTTTAGCTCAAACGAAGCGTAAACACACGTCATCGTCTTCATTTTTCGCGAGATTACAATTTTCGACTTTTACCATCAGCTCGGAGAAAACCAAGATTTTTTTATGAATTGGAATCAAGAGACTCGGCAGAGTCTCGGAACAAGTACATTTGACAGCGTCGTCTGCTTGCCCGAGACTCGGACGAGTATATTATCTCTGAATAAAGCGATTTCGACGGTGGGGGTAGACACTTTCTTGAAGTACGAAGCTCAGGGGTAATCTCATGATCTAAAAATTGAACTTCACACTAATAAAGTTGTCCCACTTCGATTGAGCCATAAATCAACCCGATTGATGCCGTAATTGGTGAGAAAAAACTTTGCACGGGAAAAATTATGCGATAATCGAAGTGTGCGTGCGTGTATGTATACGACACAGAGAAAGGCCCCGTGGCGCTGGCGTGTTTCTGATTGGTCGCGACTGACGACACATAAAACGAACAGTGCAGACGAGCGAACGTAAAACGTCAGCTGATCGCGAGGAAAAAATCATCATCGATATTTCGATGGCCCATATGGACGTGAGTGTGAGAGAGATAGCTGAAATAGGCTCACATTTTTCTTTCACATTTCCGAGAGAATAACAGTTACAAACTTGTTCCTTGTCGAACAACAGACGTTGGCTAACCATTGATTTTCTCGAGAATGCAGGGTTATGGAAGAAAAACGTGAAGACTGTGCTTACAGCTTTGACAGCTCGGCATAACCTCACAAATGCTAATTTGCAGCTGGCATTAACGACATGCTCCAGTGACAGGGAAATATGCTTCAGGAATGAATATGCTTTACAACCATTGCCCTATTCCTAAGCCCACAATTTTATTCATTTACAGGATATCTAAAATCGCCGCTGGCATATTAGATTGATTGCGGAGCGACAATAACTCTCAGCGACATAAAAATCTTGTCGCTGATGAGCCACATGAAAATCTTTCCGCTGAGCCACATGAAATTCTTATCGCTGCCAGCTATCCGGAAGCTCCAGATAACTCTCAGTGGCATAAAAATCTTGTCGCTGAGCAACATGAAAATCTTGTCGCTGCGAGTTATCCGGAAGCTTTGTATAACTCTTAGCGACAAGTCGTTGCTCCGAAAGGAAGCAATTATTGTTACAGCATAGCTAACATCGCCGCTGGCGTTAGATCAATAGCAAAGCGACAATAACTCTCAGCGACATGAAAATCTTGTCACTGAGCAACATAAAAATCTTGTCGCTGAGGCACATAACAATCTGGTCGCTGAGGTACATGAAAATCTTGTCGCAGCCCGCTATCCGGAAGCTCTGGATAACTCTCAGCGACAAGTTGTTGCTCCGGAAGGAACCAAATATTATGGAGCGATATATACCGGGTGTCCCATTTTAATCTTACACCTAACTTTTCTCGAAAAATATTGGTTGGACGAAATATTGTCCAAAGTGGAAGTATTGTGTGGAAGAGCACGAAATTGCATATTCAAAAAATCGTGACAACCTCACTGCTCGTCACGCAGCAGATAAAATCCTCGCAGAGAAAGCTTGGAACCGTGTTCTAGNTGCTTGTGGTCGGGTCAGCTGCGAACTCTGCGAGAATTCTTTCCTCCAGGTCCACAGTTCGCGCGGTCCTGGAAGCACCACAATTCCTTTTGTCGGGTAATGCCGTGCCCGTTTCGTTGAATCAACGGAACGCACTCATTATAGTTTTAGCATCGGGACATCGTGCATTGCCGAACGCCTCGCGATACGCTTTTACTGCGCGCGCACCGACATAGCCCGTTTCGATGTATTTCGCAACCATCTGTGCGTATTCCCGCGGCTCGTAATGTGCCATTTTGAAAAAATTTTGCCCGAATCTGTCACAGCACCTATGACAGGATGAAGAAGACTGCTAGCGGTGGCTTTTTCGCTCATTTGTTCATGAGCATCGCCTACGCGTTTCGTGAGTTGTGCATTTGTTTTGATTTGTTTTGATTTGATTTGAAAAGCTTGTTATATTGCAGTAATCGTCGTAGTCGTAGTCGTCATCTCCATCGTTTCCCCTTTGGTCTTCGTAATCTCCAAAAACGTTTCGTCAAGAAATGTAAAAAGTTAAATGATTTTCAAAAAAAAATTATTTTCACTCATATTTTTTTCCTAAAAATCGCGAATAAAATCTTCTTCAGAAACGCTATCGACAAGAACTCTTCACGAGGACATGCGGGGAGACTTCCTGCATCATCTCGACTCGCTAGATCTACGAAAACGCGTCCGAGTAACTCGGCACCACGAGGTCAAAATTTTTTATATAATTTTTTTTCGAAAAAAGCGAATAATAATTCGTCCAGGAACGCCGTCGACGAAAACTCTTCGCGAGGTCATGCGGCGAGACTTACCTTCCTCGAGTCGCTATATCTACGAAAAAGCGTCGCAATAACTCGGCATCACGGAGTCGAAATTTTTTGTCAATTTTTTTTAAGAAAATCAAGGATAATTTTTTTTTAGCCAACGCCATCGACCAGAACTCTTCGCGAGGACACGCAGGGAGACTTCTTCCATCACCTCGAATCGCTAGATGTGCGAAAAAGCGTCGGAATAACTCCGCATCACGGGGTCGAAATTATTATTTTTCTTATTTCCGAAAATCCAGAGTAAAATTCTTTCAGGCAACGCAGTTCACCAAAACTCTTCACGAGGACACACGGGGAGCTTCCTCGATCACCTCGCATCGCTCGATTTACGAAGACGTGTCTCGTTCATTAGGCATCTCAGGGTCGGAATTTTTCATTTCCTTTTTTTTCGAAAAAAGCGAATAAAAATTCATCCAAGAACGCTATCGACGAGAACTATCCACGAGGACACGCAGAAACACTCCCTGCATCACCTCGAAACGCCAGATCTGCCAAAAAGCGTCGCAATGAGTCGGCATAAATGAGTCGAAATTTTTTCAAAATGTTTTTTCGAGAATAGAGAATAACATTTTTTCGGGCAACGCAGTTTACCAAAAATCTTCATGAAGACACGTGGGGAGCTTCCTCGATCACCTCGCAACCCTCGATTTACGGAAACGTGTTTCGTTGTTTTGGCATCTCAGGGTCGGAATTTTTCATTTCCTTTTCTTTCGAAAAAAAGCGAATAAAAATTCATCCAAGAACGCTGTCGACGAGAACTCTTGGCGAGGACACTCAGAAAGACTCCCTGCATCATTATTCCAAAGATTATCGCTGTTCCTTCAGTATTACTTTTAACCCCAATTTCGTGTTTTTAACCCCGAAAATGCAGAGGCTGTCATCGCGCCTGTCACAACACATCGCTAACGTCACACCACCGACAGATACTTTTTGCGCGAAAGTCATGTCGTGTGACATTGCCTTTAAAACAATCGGCAAAAATGTTTGCTCTGAATGCGAGCGGGAGCCCCATTTTAGCCACTATGGCAGGCGACACTGAGGCGTCGTACATCATGGCGGCAAGCGAGCTTCCCATTGGCTGAAAAAATGCAAATTCGATTGCGTACCATTTGAAAACTACCGTAAATTTTTCAAAACGGCTAAGTTTGAATTCTTTGAATATTGCTCCGAACCCGAGGCTACCCGGACGGGAAGTCTTTCTGAATCACCCTGGATACGTCCAGATATACCGGGTGTCCCATTTTAATCTTACACCTAACTTTTCTCAAAAAATATTGGTTGGACGAAATATTGTGTGGAACAAAACTTTCAGGGGTTGAAGGGGGACGTTCGAAAAAAAAAAATTTGTTGAGCCAAAATTAAAAATAGCGGCTTTACAATGGCCAACATGTTTTTTTTAAACAGTAACTCGACTTTTTTTCATTGCCAAAAGTTTCGTCAGCTTGAAATTTCAGACTTTCGTTCGAACATTTTTTCGATCAAGTTCATAATTTTTGAGTGGGAACATTATTTTCATTTATTTTAGAGATATCCAGCATTTACCGCATGTTTGTGCGCACGCGGAGGTGCGTGTGTGTTTTTTTTATTTCTATTTTATTTGACATTTTTTTTTTCAATGAGGTGTGCGTGTGCGTGCGTGCGTGTGTGTGTGTGTGTGTGTGTGTGTCTGTGTGTGTGTGTGTGTGTGTGTGTGTGTGTGTGTGTGTGTGTGTGTGTGTGTGTGTGTGTGTGTGTGTGTGTGTGTGTGTGTGTGTGTGTGTGTGTGTGTGTGTGTGTGTGTGTGTGTGTGTGTGTGTGTGTGTGTGTGTGTGTGTGTGTGTGTGTGTGTGTGTGTGTGTGTGTGTGTGTGTGTGTGTGTGTGTGTGTGTGTGTGTGTGTGTGTGTGTGTGTGTGTGTGTGTGTGTGTGTGTGTGTGTGTGTGTGTGTGTGTGTGTGTGTGTGTGTGTGTGTGTGTGTGTGTGTGTGTGTGTGTGTGTGTGTGTGTGTGTGTGTGTGTGTGTGTGTGTGTGTGTGTGTGTGTGTGTGTGTGTGTGTGTGTGTGTGTGTGTGTGTGTGTGTGTGTGTGTGTGTGTGTGTGTGTGTGTGTGTGTGTGTGTGTGTGTGTGTGTGTGTGTGTGTGTGTGTGTGTGTGTGTGTGTGTGTGTGTGTGTGTGTGTGTGTGTGTGTGTGTGTGTGTGTGTGTGTGTGTGTGTGTGTGTGTGTGTGTGTGTGTGTGTGTGTGTGTGTGTGTGTGTGTGTGTGTGTGTGTGTGTGTGTGTGTGTGTGTGTGTGTGTGTGTGTGTGTGTGTGTGTGTGTGTGTGTGTGTGTGTGTGTGTGTGTGTGTGTGTGTGTGTGTGTGTGTGTGTGTGTGTGTGTGTGTGTGTGTGTGTGTGTGTGTGTGTGTGTGTGTGTGTGTGTGTGTGTGTGTGTGTGTGTGTGTGTGTGTGTGTGTGTGTGTGTGTGTGTGTGTGTGTGTGTGTGTGTGTGTGTGTGTGTGTGTGTGTGTGTGTGTGTGTGTGTGTGTGTGTGTGTGTGTGTGTGTGTGTGTGTGTGTGTGTGTGTGTGTGTGTGTGTGTGTGTGTGTGTGTGTGTGTGTGTGTGTGTGTGTGTGTGTGTGTGTGTGTGTGTGTGTGTGTGTGTGTGTGTGTGTGTGTGTGTGTGTGTGTGTGTGTGTGTGTGTGTGTGTGTGTGTGTGTGTGTGTGTGTGTGTGTGTGTGTGTGTGTGTGTGTGTGTGTGTGTGTGTGTGTGTGTGTGTGTGTGTGTGTGTGTGTGTGTGTGTGTGTGTGTGTGTGTGTGTGTGTGTGTGTGTGTGTGTGTGTGTGTGTGTGTGTGTGTGTGTGTGTGTGTGTGTGTGTGTGTGTGTGTGTGTGTGTGTGTGTGTGTGTGTGTGTGTGTGTGTGTGTGTGTGTGTGTGTGTGTGTGTGTGTGTGTGTGTGTGTGTGTGTGTGTGTGTGTGTGTGTGTGTGTGTGTGTGTGTGTGTGTGTGTGTGTGTGTGTGTGTGTGTGTGTGTGTGTGTGTGTGTGTGTGTGTGTGTGTGTGTGTGTGTGTGTGTGTGTGTGTGTGTGTGTGTGTGTGTGTGTGTGTGTGTGTGTGTGTGTGTGTGTGTGTGTGTGTGTGTGTGTGTGTGTGTGTGTGTGTGTGTGTGTGTGTGTGTGTGTGTGTGTGTGTGTGTGTGTGTGTGTGTGTGTGTGTGTGTGTGTGTGTGTGTGTGTGTGTGTGTGTGTGTGTGTGTGTGTGTGTGTGTGTGTGTGTGTGTGTGTGTGTGTGTGTGTGTGTGTGTGTGTGTGTGTGTGTGTGTGTGTGTGTGTGTGTGTGTGTGTGTGTGTGTGTGTGTGTGTGTGTGTGTGTGTGTGTGTGTGTGTGTGTGTGTGTGTGTGTGTGTGTGTGTGTGTGTGTGTGTGTGTGTGTGTGTGTGTGTGTGTGTGTGTGTGTGTGTGTGTGTGTGTGTGTGTGTGTGTGTGTGTGTGTGTGTGTGTGTGTGTGTGTGTGTGTGTGTGTGTGTGTGTGTGTGTGTGTGTGTGTGTGTGTGTGTGTGTGTGTGTGTGTGTGTGTGTGTGTGTGTGTGTGTGTGTGTGTGTGTGTGTGTGTGTGTGTGTGTGTGTGTGTGTGTGTGTGTGTGTGTGTGTGTGTGTGTGTGTGTGTGTGTGTGTGTGTGTGTGTGTGTGTGTGTGTGTGTGTGTGTGTGTGTGTGTGTGTGTGTGTGTGTGTGTGTGTGTGTGTGTGTGTGTGTGTGTGTGTGTGTGTGTGTGTGTGTGTGTGTGTGTGTGTGTGTGTGTGTGTGTGTGTGTGTGTGTGTGTGTGTGTGTGTGTGTGTGTGTGTGTGTGTGTGTGTGTGTGTGTGTGTGTGTGTGTGTGTGTGTGTGTGTGTGTGTGTGTGTGTGTGTGTGTGTGTGTGTGTGTGTGTGTGTGTGTGTGTGTGTGTGTGTGTGTGTGTGTGTGTGTGTGTGTGTGTGTGTGTGTGTGTGTGTGTGTGTGTGTGTGTGTGTGTGTGTGTGTGTGTGTGTGTGTGTGTGTGTGTGTGTGTGTGTGTGTGTG
Source organism: Hyposoter didymator (assembly GCA_037952995.1). NCBI lineage: Eukaryota > Metazoa > Arthropoda > Insecta > Hymenoptera > Ichneumonidae > Hyposoter > Hyposoter didymator. Next base: position 32,396 of record JBAJMU010000061.1, read on the forward strand.
TGTGTGTGTGTGTGTGTGTGTGTGTGTGTGTGTGTGTGTGTGTGTGTGTGTGTGTGTGTGTGTGTGTGTGTGTGTGTGTGTGTGTGTGTGTGTGTGTGTGTGTGTGTGTGTGTGTGTGTGTGTGTGTGTGTGTGTGTGTGTGTGTGTGTGTGTGTGTGTGTGTGTGTGTGTGTGTGTGTGTGTGTGTGTGTGTGTGTGTGTGTGTGTGTGTGTGTGTGTGTGTGTGTGTGTGTGTGTGTGTGTGTGTGTGTGTGTGTGTGTGTGTGTGTGTGTGTGTGTGTGTGTGTGTGTGTGTGTGTGTGTGTGTGTGTGTGTGTGTGTGTGTGTGTGTGTGTGTGTGTGTGTGTGTGTGTGTGTGTGTGTGTGTGTGTGTGTGTGTGTGTGTGTGTGTGTGTGTGTGTGTGTGTGTGTGTGTGTGTGTGTGTGTGTGTGTGTGTGTGTGTGTGTGTGTGTGTGTGTGTGTGTGTGTGTGTGTGTGTGTGTGTGTGTGTGTGTGTGTGNCCCACCCTACTATTTTTTTTTACGTAAGACATAATGAACAAGAAATTAAAAAGAAGTATACATAACGTAAGACGTAACAAAATTCGCCAAATCAGGCCAATTTGGAATTCGAAACCCGCCAAATATCGCCAATGTGCTAACACGATTTTCACGCGCCAAACAGTTTCAAAAATCGCCAATTCGGCGCAAAACTGCCGAATCTGGCAACGCTGTGCAAGAGACCTCCATAAAGGAGAAAAAGTTTCTGAGGAGGAGAAATGTAAACGATTGTCCAATGACATTCTAAATGTCTTGGGACATGTATTTGGCGATCATGCCAATTGCAACACTCTTCCATTCCCTTGTGAACCTGGAGAGAGAGAAATCAATTTCATGCCTGCACTGCACTGGACCGGTGTTTACCCGGCCGTTTACGAACCAGTGCGATATTTGAGCTGCTATGCCAAGAGTTTGTTGAAGGGAGTAACGAACAACGTGGCGGAACAATGCAATTCATTAATAAACAAAATAAATAGATCCAAACGGACTAATAATTGCGCAAGAACCGGCTTTGAAATGAGAGCTTTTACCGCGTCGTCACAACACGGCGACCAAAAGGGATTGTCGAAAATGCACATACAGAGAGGTTTCAAAGTACCTATCAATGTAGCAAAGCTTGAAAAGTGGAGGCATTGGAAAAACTTATGCAACCGCATCAGCCGACGAACGAAACGTCCTCGCAAGTTTCGCAAGTTCAGAGGAACGAACAAGGACTATGGTCCATCAGCTCAAAAACCAGATCTTGATTAATATGTGGTCAATGTTCTCGCTGAAGATTATTTGAAGCAATTGAAGGCTCACCAAAGTAACTGGGAGCACATTGAGCGAGAAACGGTATCGCAAGATTCTTCGCAGCTATGGAATCAGCTGCGTACCAAAATTTTGACGGCTTCGAGATTCGGTCCTGTATATCGAATGTTGGCAACGACATCATGGGCAAACATGGTTTCGCATATCTTGTATCCACAGATATTGGATACCGCAGCGACTAAATATGGTCGTGATCACGAAGACGAGGCCAGGAAAACCGCCGAAAGACAGTTGGGAAAAGAAATTGTCCCTTGAGGCCTTTTCATTGATCAAGAGTTTCCGTACTTGGGAGCATCGCCTGATGGTTTGATTGATGACGATAGGATTGTTGAAATCAAATGCCCTTTTTTCGGCTCAAGATATCGACTTGTCGCAGGCAATACAACAAAAGCTCAACCTCAAAAGCATTTTCGACAAGAAAAATCTTAATCTTTTGAACAAGTCTCATGTGTACTACTATCAAGTTACAAGGACAACTGCACGTTACCGGGCGACGGTACTGCCAATTTGTGCTGGGGACTTCGGTCGATTTGAAAGTCGGCACTGTTCAAAGAGACGATGTCTTTTGGGAGACAAAAATGAAACCTCTCCTCTGCAGGTTTTATTTGCATTGCTTGCTTCCTGAAATTATTGATAGTCGGCGTCACGAAGTATGCCGATGTGAGATCCAGAATACATTCTGGAAGCTCGCCAGGAAGCACTGCTTACAAAAAGTTGTAGGAAACGGTCTCGCATTCAGTCGGTCAGTGACGAATGTATTCAAGACGCACCCGGAGTGCTCGAGCCGGTCGGAACCGAGAAATCACCTCGTCCCGAAATCAACGACAAGTTTGGAATTGTCATCCGACTATTTGGGGATCTTGGGTCCGTAGGATCGCCAGTGCCTGAGAAAGCAGTCACCACTCAGTGAATGCAAAGGAAACGTGGAACAAAAATAGTGCAAAAGTAAGAAAGTATTTATTGGATTGGTACAGAGGGTACTCCGCGTGCTTTCGCGTCTCTCGATCTAAGTAAGTAGACTGACTCTCCTTTTGGCCTCTGGTCATGTCTTTGGTTCCCCTGTCATCCCCTCCTTAGCGATCCATGGGGGTAGGCCGTGAGGTTCGGGTCGGTTGCCGTCGATGCTCAACCGAGGGTTTTTTTCGGGGGTGTTGTGTCGATGGTCGGACCGAGATCGGGTCCAGATGTCCGGGACGCGTCGCCTCCTTCGTCTTCGATAGTCGAAATGTTCAGGGTCGAGGCGTAAAACGAAGGATAGCCGGGAATGGTTTTATGGCAGGTTTTGGGGAAATAGAAAGTAGGAAACGGGAATTAGAGATAGTTGAAGTGTTTATGAGGACCGCTGCAGCGCTGCAGAGGATAATTTGTCGAGGAATGTTTTTGTGAGTTCAGTCGGGTCGTATAATTTTGAGATTGGGTTCGGGGGCAAATACGAGCTGTTGTAGAGGGATCGGAGGGCTGCGGATTTGTAGGAGACTATGGCGAGGATATGACACCCCCCTGGTAAGATAGAAGAACGTCCTCGTTTCAATCTTCCAATTCCATGGCTAACTCCTGGTTGGTCTTTCGTAGCTTTCTTAATCGTGCTCTCTCTTGCTTGAGCTTTAGTTTAGTTGCTTTCTCTTTGCTGCAACATTCTAGGAATCCTTTTAGCATCCACAAGCCTGCTCTCAGTGCCAATGCTATAATACCGATCAAGAGTATTCCCGATGCTAATGCCTCTAAACTAGGTAATGCGATCCCTTTAAAATTAGCCGTTCGTCCGTTAAAATTCGTTATTGACAAGTAAGTGGGCTTTATTATTTTCTAGTTCCCGATTGATTGCTTCAATGGTTTTGCTATAATCTTTCAGAGTCTCGATACTAAGCTTATGTAACATAATCGGTTTTTCTGTTAGCGTTGGTAACGTGTAATTTATCATGCTTTCGGTATTGAATATTTGAAAGGAATTTTGGTCCGTGTTTGCAATAATTCAACTCGGGATGTATCGGTATGAATTTCGCATTTTTCGTTAGTCTCAATAATTGATGGTTTCGTTAATTGAAAGATCTAATGTGCATTGTTGCATACTAATGTCAATATTTTCGGGCGGTTACTAGAAAGTAGTATTTGTGCCTGGCGAGTGGTTATATATCCAAAATCGCGAACTTCGAAGTTAATTATTCTACATTGTTTCGCGGTGTTGTTTGGATTTTCGCAAAGAGGAATGGAATTCGACGTATGTTCTATCCCTCGGTATTTAATAATGAAGTCGCCATTAATCTTCAGTAGTTCCTCGGGTTTTACTTCTCTCGTAAAATTTTTGCGCTCGATTCTTTCGGTGTATAGTGGTAAGATGGCAAGATACGTGTCGTTCGTCGGTTGTGGTATTTGTGTATTTCTGAAGAGGGTCCAGGGTTCCTTTTCAAGGTTGGGTATCGTGATGATATAGGCGATTTTCCTCTCAGACGTGAATATGGCTATTTCAGACATATCGATGAATTTCTGATAGCTTTCTTCCGTTGTTTCTACTATGTGTTTTCCATACTGATTTTCAAAAGCTCTGATCGATTCTATCAATTTTTTGGGCGAGAAAAGTGATGGTTGTATGATCCCATGCTTGCCAGCTTCGATGGCAAAATTAATTGTTGTTATGTCTCTTTCCAAGCTCCGTTGTAGTCCGCCTATGTATTGTTGTTTGTTGTCTAGCGGTGTCATGTACCGTAATTGGTTCGTTTCCTTGACAGCTTTTTCTAATTCCTTATTCATTGTTTTAACATATTGCGTTATTGTCTGTTGGTTCGTTTCCAGAGTGTGGATCTGGTCTTGAGTGATCTTCATCTGCCTCCTGACCATGAGATTGATTTCTTCTGTAGAGTTAGCGAGACTTTCGATGTTCGCGTTGATAATATGCAGATCCTCTGCATCCGCGGTTCCATAAAGGAATTTCTGGATGTTTAATAGTCCTTTTCTTATACGGTGATTGCGTTGAAGATCTACTGGTAGGTCCCCGGAAAAGACGTCTTCTATCTCGACATAGTGTTCATTGCGGTGAATGGCCGCCATTACTGCTGCGGCACCGAACAATTGTGCATATGTGTCGAATTTGTCTCTGTTGGCATCTTGGAGCCTCAACGTTTTTGGTGTGGTAGTGATCGGACTCGGTGTCGTTGTTGCGATGGAAATTGTGCGTGGTTGGTGCGTCGGAAAATCGGAGAGACCCAGAATCTTATTAAGGGTTTGCAGAGAGACTCGCAGTCTTTCAGTTTCCACCGCGAGAGCCTTTTGGTTAAGGTCTAGACTCCCTGTAGGGGCGTTAGTCGATTCCACTCTCTCCTGCAGTTGTTCGACGGCCCATTCTATTTCGAAGAGGCGGCTAAAGACGGATTCCGCGTTGACGGCGTGAATTACCTTCCATTCTTCTCGGTATGCATACACCTTGCCGATTATTCCCTGCAGAAGCGTTCCCTCGATCGGTTTTAGGGAATAATGTCCATCTGTAAGTGATAGCAGATTAAGAGAAATTGTGACACTTCTACTGATCCTCTGGTGGAATATAAAATCCTGTTTTTTCTTTTCGTATTGTTAACTTTGGCACCGTTGAATTGGTGTTTTCGTAGTGGACGTAAGGTTTAGTATGGGAGATATGGATTTTGGACCATTTGGGTTCGTTGTTATACAGGATCATTACGTTGTTTTTGATGATGTTGATGGCTTTTACCCTGTATGGGCCTTGTCATTCTTTGTCAAGAGCATGTTTTTTCGCGTTGTTGTGGATCAGTATTCCGTCACCCTCAGCATAGACCGGCAGTAGTCGAATTCTTCTGGCATCTACCTGTCGTTTATGTTTGACTGTAGCTTCTCGAAGTCGGAGATGTCCTTGGTAAATTTTTTTCTCGAGTTCCTTAGCCTATGCTAACGCCATTGACTTTATTCGTTCGTGCTCTGGTTTCGTGAAGTTGTTTGGCGTGTTTGGTGCATGGGGAAACATGAGGCCGTGAGGCGTCATCTTGAGTGTCGAGTGAACGGTGGTGTTCCATAATTTGCACATTATGGGTAAAACGGTATCCCATGTATTAGGCCTATCTTTAACCGTTGTTCGAATATTATTTTTTAGAACTCCGTGCATCCTTTCGATGGCTCCGTTCCCTTGAGGGTGATATGCAGTGGTGGTGATGTGCTTAATACCATATAATTTCTCGAATCTAGTCATTAACTCGTTGTTGAATTCTGTACCCATATCGCTGAGAATTTGTTTAGGGAATCCTATTACACAGAACCATGTGTCGTGTAATGCTCGAAATACTTGCGTTGCTGTTTCCTTTGGTAGTGGCGCAATTAAGATGAATTTTGTTAGTGTTTCTTGCATGTGTTACGTCCCGAGACGTATTAAATATTTAAATATCAATAAATTTCTTTTGCTGATATGTTTTCGCGACTGCATCCGGTGTAGTTTTCATAGCTGACATGCAGGCGCGACGATTTAGCGGGAAGGCTTGGCCTTGAGTTGCACCGACCGTTCTGCCGAAAATGCTGACCGAGCGTGAGCACGCCTCCTGTTGGATTTTCTCGCGAACAGAAAGGCTCTGATTTCCTACTAGACGTTTGCGAACTCTCCCAGCGGGGAATCAGAATAATTAGTCTCTATCGAGCCTGGACAGCCAAAGCTTTTCGGAGAGTAGCTCCTTGGACAGTTCCCGACATAGCGTCCTGAAAATCTTCGACCAATCCGCGATCACACAAATGCGCTTCGGTAGGACGTAGTGATCGAAAGGCGCGTTGCAAGAGTGTCGCGCCGCGGTGATAAATCTGTCCTCGATAGTTTAGTGTTTTTCTTCCTGCCACGAACTATACGAGTCATGTAGTTTAAGTTATCATGTGTGTTGTGTAAGAGACTGTGTGAGAGAGTGTGTGAGGGAGAATTGTGTGACCTTATAATTTTAGCGAATAAATTGTGATCCGTCGGCAACGCGTTGCCGAACTCGATCGACGATTGTAAGTAAATTTTGCATCTTCCTGTAGCGCGAACACAAGAGCCTTCACAGCTTCTCTCGTCTTCACGCTAAAGCTACTTCCATAATAAATTGTCGAGTTGAATTGCAATCCTCACTATGATTATTATTATTCCTGACAAACCCAACCTCCAGAATCGTCCTGTAGAGGACGAGATCCGAACTAACCCACATAAAAATAAATAAAAATCGTTTGCGCTTCTCGCAAACGAGATGTAAGATGGAACTATTGTTTGAACTTGTGGTTGGGAGCGGTCCGACTAAATCGATGGCTAATTTCTCATTTGGTCGAGTAACATACTCCATCTTTTAACCTTCCGGTTTTTGTCGGATATTTTCCTTTTTGAAGCGCTGGCAAGTTTCGCACCCGGCGGCGTTGTCTGCGATATCTTGGTCCAAGCCTTTCCACCGTGCTATCTGGCTGATTATTTCTTTCATTTTCAATGTTCCGTTATGTCCTGTAGCGTCACTGTGGGCTGTTTTCAATATGTCCGCTCTTTGTTCTAGTGTTGGTGGGCCTTGCGTAGTACGACAAAATTGTATTGATGTCGGGCGATCTCTGATGAAATCGCGAAGAATTCGCTCAATTCTCTCGATCCCCAGAGGTGTGAATTCTTTCGGACGTATAATCGGATTTTTTGTTCGTTTCTTCGCTGTAAATCTAACCATTCGATCAGTTTTTTTTGAAGTCCCCATTGTCAATAAACACCATTCCATCTTTATTTTCATTCTTCTTTTTTGATGTTAGACGTTTCCATTCCGGGTATTCAGTTCTATTGGGAAAGAGCTTGATTCCGCGATTTGTTACGTCTTTTTTCTATTAATTCGATTTCCTCTTCTAAATTATTGATGTTATTTAGTACTTGTCATTTAGAGAGGCAGTGGCTCAGTGGTAACGAGCCCGGCTCTCACACAGTGGGCCCCGGGTTCGATTCCCGCCGACACCAATGGATTTTTCTAAGTGTCCCAAGCTGTACTCTCTGTGGTTCGGAACCCACGTAAAATAGTAGGTCCATGTGTGCGTAGTGGAGAGGAGACGAATGGGGAAGTGTGAATGGTGGAAAAGGGATGAGAGAAAAAGGTGGAACGGGATGAAAGAAGGGGTACGGGAAGCACACCATGTACAAACCCGCCAAGGGTATGCATGTAAAACTCCACTACATACATAGTACATTTAACGCCGAACGCGGTGTTTTCAGGACGAGTCGCAGCCAAGCGCGCGAGGTGGAGATGAGGACTGGAAACAGCGCGTTCGGCGTTGCCTG
>JBAJMU010000062.1:0-23597 GCA_037952995.1 Hyposoter didymator
GTTAGTGAGACCGTAAGGCATTCTTTTGAATTGAAACAACCCTCTACCAGGGACCGTAAATGCGGTAATTTCCCGGGATGCTTCTTCAAGCGGTATTTGGTGGAAAGCTTGACTGAGATCTATGGTCGAAATATATTTTGCTAACCGTAATTTGTCGAGTATGTCGTCCATGTGCGGGAGAGGATACGCGTCCTTCTTGGTGACATTATTTACGCATCGAAAATCAAGACAAAACCGATAGGTGTTGTTCGGCTTCTTCACCATCACGATGGGAGTGCTCCAGTCATTCTTAGAAACTTCAATCACGTCTGCCTCGAGCATCCGATCTACCTCCTCATAAATCGCACTTCGTACAGCCGGTGTTACAGGATAATATCGTTGTTTTATGGGACGACTGTCACCTACATCTATTCGATGCTCAACTAAAGAAGTTTTTCCCGGGACTTTAGCCATTAATGGTATTTCTACAGCCAAAAACTCATCTAAACGCCGGGCTTCATCCGCTGAGAGATCGGAAAGTGCCGCGCAAATGTCTACTCTATCTGGCCCCTCGGTTGGTTCGAACTGATATTCAATCTCTGGGCGACCGGTAAAGCTCCAAGTACGATGACGATGGTCTACAACTATCCCGATGAGTTCCAACGAATCCAATCCCAACAATAAAGGTACCGCGAGATCTGGGAATACACGAGCAACAATCTTACAACTTTGACCCTTAATTTCAATTGGAAAGTCGACCTCTTCATCACAGAAAATTTGTTCGCCGTTAGCTATTGTGCTTGGTCGTTTTGGGACTTTCTTCCGCACGAATCCTAATCTCGCGACTGATAAAACCCCTTCCGAACCGATGTAAGTGCAGGTTGATCCACTGTCAACCAAAGCAGGGACCTCATGATCGCAAATTTCTAAGAGAATGATTAACGCCGGCCGGGATTGGCCGTCTGACGTTTGTCCACAAAAATCACCGAATGGCCTACACTCACGATAAGAAAACAGCAAAGGGCTAAGTGAAGGAGATACAGGAATCACTGCGGCCCTTAACGGCGATCCTGATTTACGTTTCCCGGACACTCGTGCTCTTCCCGCAAGGTTACCCCAGGTTTCCCACAACGATAACAATGTAGTGATCGAGCCGCCGTGCATTCTCGGGAACGGTGACCGGTCTTGTGACAATTCCAACACGTAATTTCTGTCGGATTAGCTCCCGCATCTCTCGGCGTATTCTGGGGTTGCGAATTCGTTGTTACGGCTGGAGTGTTAACTGGTCGCGCCATCGGTGGAACAGGCGTCGGCTTTCTGACTTTCGGGAAGTGTGGTTTCGCACCACCCCCCGCCTTACTTGACGTAACTGCGAAACTAACGGATTTCTTAGCTGGAGCTGACTCCGGAGGCTTGTATGCTAAGTCGGGGAAAACAAACTTTTCCGGCGGGATCGGTTCCATATCTCCCGTCTCATAACTACGTTCCAATTCAACCGCGATCTCCTCAAGCTCATCTACCGAATCCAAATCTCTCCTAAGTATCAAAATCCTGAGTCGAGCTAATAAATTATGGTGAACGTAGCTCACTCGCTCCGGTTCTCCCATTGGAGGCTCAACCCGATCAAACATTGTCCGCATGCACGTTAAATAATTCGCGACAGGCTCGTGTTCCCCCTGACAGCGACGCGTGATTTGATCTCGTAAAGTAAATTGAAAGTTTCGGTTCCCAAATCTAATTCGTAAAGCCGAAACGCACTCCCGCCAAGTTGTCGAAGAAGCTTTTTTGTTACGGAACCAATGGATTGCGAAACCTCTCAAGAATGTCGGAAAACAGTTGAGCAAATCGTGGTCCGTCACCGTGACCATCGCACGACGCTCCTCAATTTTTACTAAAAACGTTTCAATATCTTCGCCGGGAAGTCCTGAGAATTTCAAAGGCCACTTCTGCATGATATCGTATGCCGAACGAGACGAAATCGTAAAAGGGGGAAATTCGGGGATTCCTACGGGAGTAGAGCGATGGACAGGCTCTGACTCGTTTCCCGATAGTATTTGCTGTGCTCCTTCCGGGGCTTCTTTGCGCCGAGCACCTTGCGATGTGTTAGGGGGCAACTGGCTACAAGTCATTGTGGTAGCATTAGCTTGAGTCATGAACAGTTGTTGTGTTCGACCCGCACTGACATATGTTCCCGTGGACGTACTTCTACTGGTGAACGGGACTGAATTAACACTAGGCCCTAACGTTCCCACTCCCGAATCCTGAACTTTAATGGGCTCTGGTTTTCTTGGGACCGAAACGTTCCCGGTTTCCTGAGACTGCGCCTCACTGACTGATGACGGCGGGTACACAAAGCTAACTCGATAGTGAGAAGCTGCGGTTGACTCCTCCGTACTAAGGTCGGAAGGACCCGCAAGAATACTGGACTGAACTCCCGAATGAACTGCTAGATCTAAACTATTCCTCGCTCTCCATCGTGAAAATCCCGTCTCGTCATATTCAGGGCTAAAGGGTCGACGAAGAACATAATGAAGTCGGGACAAAATTTCTTCTCGGGTTCCCGTAGTATGGGCTTTCCGCCGGGCCAATTCTGCGCGAATAATTTCATCTGGCAGATCCTCCAAAAGCCTTACCGAATGAATCCCTTCCCGTTGGGACATGATAAATTAGTAACAAACAATGTAAATGAGAGTAAAATAATTACAATATGTAACAGGGGAAATGCAATAACCGCAAAAGCAAAAATCCTGCCGTGGTTGTGAGCCGGAAACCACGATGTGAACAATTGAAATTGAAAAAAAAACAATAAATAATCGAAATACAATGGAGAAATAAATAATCGGGGTTAAAAACAAAATAATTCCCGAGACACAAAGTTCCTAGGCTGCAAGAATCGAGACTCGCGCCACAAGGAAATCGGTAATCGGGCACCGATGAGCGTAAGCAAATAATTTACAAATATAACCCCAAAAACCTAACGCTAGCTAGCTAAATATTTACAAAATTTTATTTTCCCGTAATTTAATAATTAATCTAGAGGCCTCTTAAACTAACTTGCAAAATAAAAGAAACAACAAAAAAAAATTGAGTACTCTCCAAAACGAATCGGGATCACTAGGATTCCACGACTCTAATCCAAAATATTGGCCAATTTAGAATAATTGTTCTGCTCAATTAACTATTTTATAGCCTTACGACACGCGATTGTCCTTCCCGAAATATTGCTAACAAACAAAACGTGAGAAAACAAATTTAAAAAAAGAAAAATATTTATTTTCTCTACTAGAAATTTCGCGGACTGATAATTAAGAATCAAGTAACCGTTTATTCAAATCTTCGCGAATAATTCCCGTTTTGAATAATCAAAAAAAAACTTAAAGCTTCCTTGTTTGAATTCAATTCATAAATAATAATTGGAAAGGGAGAAAACAATAAAGAAATTAAAGAGAAATTGCGGGACTAATATTCTTCTGTCACGTTTAATAATTTTTCTTTTAATCGATGATAATTTCTGAGATTACGGAAATAATTATGAATGCAGCGAATCCCCGTTCTAGTCCCTAACTATTGTCAAATTTTCCTTTAAAAAAAAAAAATAAAATAAAATAAAATTGTGAAATATAATTTAATTGAAATATTTGTCAGACCGTTAAAAATTCAAAAATTCTCCAAAAGAAGCTTCGGTCAAAAATTAAAAATGAGGGATTACGTCAGAGGGAAAAGAAAAGAAAAAAAAACAATCTGAAGAAATATTCAAAAACTTACCAAATTTTCAACGGGAAATAAAAAAACAATTTAGGGAAAGCGGGATGTCGCGCTCTCTTCTCTTTCTCCTTCTTCTCTCTCTCGCAATCTCTCCTCGCTTACTCTTCTCGCAAACTGAAGTTCGACTGGTTGTTGGGAAAAATGGAACGTTTATTATTTAAATCGAAACGTTAGCATGCAAAAATTTTCCTGTAATTACCAAAAAAAAATTGATAATAAAACAAAAATACTATCGAGAATAAATAAATAATTTAAAAAAAGAAACTAGAAAAGGAAAAGAAAACAAAAAAAAACATAAAAATAACGAAACGACAATCAACTAAACAACCAGACAAAACATCAAATAAATAAAATGATAATAAATAAATCGAAACCAAATCTTATATAAAATACAAAAAAGGTTGGTATTGAATTTGGGAATAATCGGTGGGACGTTTTAAATTTTATAGATTTTCGAATTTTTCGAAAATCTCAGTTTTTCGAAAATCTCAGTTTTTCGAAAAATATCGAAATCTTGTAAGATATTATTCATAAGTACTCCCTCCGTACTTTCGAGCAAACTTGTCGGAATGATTGAATTTAAATGCAAATACAAAAAAGTAGAAAAATGCTGCAAATTGAAATTTGCAAATGGCTTCCTCAAGTTGCTCAAGATGCACGATGCTTCCTCTATGAGGAAGCCAATTGCAAATTTCATTTTACCGCATTTTTAGGATTTGCTATCGCGAACATCGTTTTTTTTATTGCCACAGAACTCAAGTTTTCAGCAATAAGCTGACCCCCATAAGATCCATCATCATTGGCAATTCAAATTCAAGATCTCGAATACCTGGACATAATAATGGATTGAAAGCATAGCGTTTCCCTATAGGTAACAATTCTCGAAACATAACATGTTAAATTTTGGTTCGAATTATGAGTTGAATAAAAATTGTATTTCCTATAAATTTTCATTCATAAATTCACATATTTCTAAATAAAAACTTTTATTTCCGTTTAAAATTGAATAATTATAAAATAGTCTTATAAATCAATGCAAATTGAATGGAAAATAATATATTTTTTGAAAACAATGAATAATTTGATCAATCGATTTAAATTCATTTAAAAACTGTTTATTTTCATGAAGAATTACTTTCAATTCAAAAAATGTCTCTTCTGTAATGCAGTTTTCATTCATTAATCAAATTGTGTCAGAATTAATCAATTTCAAATTAAAATCAAATTCTTAATAAATTTCAATTTCAAATTTAATTATTTCGAAACAAAAAATTCTATATCCATTAGAAAATAGATGATTGGAATACTTTGATTAATTAATGAACATTTCATAAAAAATTATACATTTAAAAGAATGAAAGAATAATTATAAGTAATTCTCCACAAAAATGAATAGTTTCCCAATAAATTTAAATCGATTGATCAATTTATTCATTGATTTAAAAAATGTCTAATTTTCCATTTATTTATAAAACTATGTTACAATTATTCATTTTTGAATAAAACTTGTATTTCCTATAAATTTTCATTCATAAATTCAAGCAAGGGTTAAATAGCCTGATAAATATATGGAAATTAAATGTACAATTACACATCTTGTAAAATCAAAGATCAATTTGATAGATCGATTTTAATTTGTTGAAAAACCGTTTATTTTTATGAAGAATCACTTTTAATCATTCTTTCATTTAAAAAATGTATTATCTTTCATGAAATTTTAATTCATTAATCAAATTATTTTAATCATCTATTTTTGAATAAAAATCGAATTTTTCATTTTGAGGTAATAGAATTCGTAATGGAAATTTACTGAGAAACTGATTTTTATTTATGAATGAATGATTGTGATATGATTTGTTTAAGGATTACGAATTTGATAGACAATTATGCATTTTTTGAAATAAAAGAATAATCGAAAGTAGACCTCCGTAATAAAAATAAACTGTTTCTCACTAAATTGAAATCGGTTGATCAAATTGTTCATTCATTCAAAAGAATGTATACTTTTCCATCAAATTTCCATTCATTCATCAGACCATTTCACAATTATTCATGTTTGAATGAAAATCAACTTTTCAATAAATTTTCATTTATAAATAGAATTATTTCAAAATAAAAAAAATTCTTTTGTGTGTGTAACAGAATGTGTTGAAGTATGATGCAGAAAGTATATGATAAGTTATATACATAAAGTTTATAAGGTAAAAATTGGATAATCAAAAAGATAACCTAGATATGCGGGATAAATGAGTGTAAATGAGTGGAATATATAAGGTAAATGGGTCAAATATATAAAATATATAAGGTATATGAGCAATTGGACGAAGTACATAAGATATATGTCAGAAACGTATGTTTGAAAGTAATCAAATGTATAGAGTAAATAAAATCAGCATCAAAAAAGATACATACAAGGTATATAAATAAAGTATACAAAGTATGAGGTGAAATGGGGAAAATGTAGAGAAAGAAAAGTAAAGAAATATAAAAGAAAGCTAATATCGCATTGCAAGCGGATACCAAACGATAACAAACGATTCCATTCGATTCCATACGACCACCAAACGATTTCATACAATTCTATACAACTACCAAACGATTCGATACGATAACATATATATATATATAAATAAATAGACGGTACAAAAAAATCATTATTTATTCATTTATTATATTACTAAGATATCTCATAATTTGTTAAGTTCGAGTTTAAATCGTTTAAATTTAAAAAATGAAAAACGAACGACGAAACGCGATGACGTCACGGCAGGACAAATGTCCCCTTTTGTGAAAAATGTCGAGAAATTTTTCGCTAACATCATCGATCTCAGAATGGACGGAGTCGATTTTGTTGCAACATGGACCAATCGAAAGAGAAAAATCGAAAAAAATTCAATAGAGAAAACTACATTGTTCGGTCCAGCCGTTTATCTGTGACATCAATTCAAAGTCGCTGTGACGTCGTACTTCCGGCATATTCGCGTATATAAGAGTGCGGTAGGCCTCGCACTACGCTTTCCTTTTAATATTAATACTTGGCGTCGAGCCGCTACCGCGTCTCTTGATTGTTGCGCATGTTTCTTGACCCTTCAATATTCTTTCTATTTTCTTCTTCCCTGTATACCTTGTTATTTCTCATTTTTGCCATTTTCTGGCTGTCCTTCTTACGAATTTCATCAATTTTTTTTTTATATTTGTATCCATCTCATCTTCATCAGACGCAGAATGATAACATTTTAATGTTTTTTTTTAATACTCTTTCGTTTGTTCACTCGTTCTTTTCCTTTACATATTTTGCCAGATCTTAATTGACGTTTCTCATTTTTATCTGAATTCTTTCTCATAATTGTACTTTTACGCTTTAATTTTGGCATTTTGATGAATTCAGCAACAAAATCGAAATTGAAATTTATACAAGTCCAATGTATAGATTCCAACGATGTTTTCCGGCTCTATTATTGTGATAACCTGTAGTAAAAATGCAATGCATAGTTACAATGCTATATTTATGGTAAAAAAAAATTACTGATCAAAATCATTGCATGGTGAGCAACTATGTTATCGTCGATGTCATAGTTGACGAAAACAACAAAAACGTCTATCTAATCGACAAAAACTGCGGAGGCGTCGACGTCGTTGATAATAACCATATTGATATCGTTGATAAAATGATCGATCAGTTGACCTTTAAGACGGAAATCATAGAGTCGTTGACGATCCCAACGGAAACCACGTTGTCGTTGATGTCGTGGTTGCCGAAAACTACAAAGACGTCTACGTTATTGACAAAAACTACGAAAACGTCGACGTCGTTGACAAGAACCATAAATACGTTGATGTCGCTGAAGAAAATAATCGATCAGTTAACCTTTACGACGGAAATCATGGAGTAGTTGACGATGGCAACGAAAACCACGTTGTCGTTGACGTTGTGGTTGACGAAAACTTCGAAGACATCAATGTAATTGACAAAAACTACGAAGACGTCAATGTAATTGACAAAAACTACGAAGACGTCAATGTAATTAACAAAAACTACGAAGACGTCAATGTAATTGACAAAAACTACGAAGAAGTCGACGTCGTTGACAAGAACCATAAATACGTTGATGTCGCTGAAGAAAATAATCGATCAGTTAACCTTTACGACGGAAATCATGGAGTCGTTGACGATGGCAACGAAAACCATGTTGTCGTTGACGTTGTGGTTGACGAAAACTTCGAAGACATCAATGTAATTGACAAAAACTACGAAGACGTCAATGTAATTGACAAAAACTACGAAGACGTCAATGTAATTGACAAAAACTACGAAGACGTCAATGTAATTGACAAAAACTACGAAGACGTCAATGTAATTGACAAAAACTACGAAGACGTCAATGTAATTGACAAAAACTACGAAGACGTCAATGTAATTGACAAAAACTACGAAGACGTCAATGTAATTGACAAAAACTACGAAGACGTCAATGTAATTGACAAAAACTACGAAGACGTCAATGTAATTGACAAAAACTACGAAGACGTCAATGTAATTGACAAAAACTACGAAGAAGTCGACGTCGTTGACAAGAACCATAAATACGTTGATGTCATTGACGAAAATGATCGATCAGTTGACCTTTTCGACGGAAATCATGGAGTCGTTGACGATGGCAACGAAAATCACGTTCTCATCGACGTCGTAGTTGACGAAAACTACGAAGACATCAATGTAATTGACAAAAACTACGAAGACGTCAATGTAATTGGCAAAAACTACGAAGAAGTCGACGTCGTTGACAAGAACCATAAATACGTTGATGTCGCTGAAGAAAATAATCGATCAGTTAACCTTCTCGACGGAAATCATGGAGTCGTTGACGATTGCAACGAAAACCATGTTGTCGTTGACGTTGTGGTTGACGAAAACTACAAAGACGTCGATGTAATTGAAGCAAAACGTGTCGTACCCATTCGACGTGCAAAAATATTAATGAAATACCTGTTTATCAATGTAGAACTCGATAGTCCAAAATATATATTTTTTTCCAATCCAAATCCGTAAAATTTTTGTTGTCAATTCTTCAGCGATCTTCATGAACGCATTCTATTTCCGTCAAACGAGAACGTCGAATAAAAATATCCAGCACATCTCTTTTCCGTGACGTCTGAATACGAACTGCCAAATTTTTTTTTCGATTCCGTTGCTATGACAACTCATCAATAAATTGTGATCGTCATAGAAGAGTGGTATCGAGTTGGCTGTTCAAGGACTCGAGCGAATTCGTATTAATGAATAAGTATACGTGATCGTATCTATTCAAAAATGTGTCTCGTGGTTTAAAAAGGGTCTCATGGTGGAGTGAGGATGAAGTATCCGGAAGGGATCGTAAATACCCAAAATTTTAATAAGGGTACAAGATTTAATAAATATTCGGACACTATAAAACGGTATTCTATATTTTTCATTTATTTCTTTAGGTATACAATTATATTTTCAATTATATTCATTATTAAAGAAGTGGTTGTCCGTTGTCTCTGTTGTCGTCCGTCAAAAGTAATTTGTCCCGTGTCTTTGTTAACGTCCGTTAAAAGTAATTGGTCCCCTGTCCATGTGCTCCGTTGCCCCAATTTTGTGGCTGGTGTTGCCCTGTTTCCCATCCGTATCCGTCTCCCGTCCATGTATTGTTATTCCCCCAATTTTTGCTCATTCCTTGTCCGTATGTTTGTTGTGGTTTATAAAATTTATGTTATTTGTACCCCCACTCTTCTTGTCCTTGTCTCCGTCCATGTGCCCACCCCCATCCTTGTCCTTGTTGATTTTCCACCCCTCGTCTGCGTTGGTCCCCCCACCATCTCCTTTGTCCCTCTGTGTTCCCCCACCATCGTCGTTGTCTTTGTCTCCCTCCCCTGTCCTGTCCAGCCCACCCCTGTCCTTGTCCAGCCCACCCATGTCCCTGTCCTTGTTCCCAGTATCCCTGCTGTCTCTGTTGTCTTTGTCTCTGTCCATATGTCCACCCTCGTTCTTGTCCGTACAGTTGTCCTTGTCCGTTTTGATACGCCGACTCTAGTCGTTGTGCTTGTCCGTCGTCTTCCTGTTCCTTTCCGTCCTTCAAAAATTTCTTTATGTTTCCAAAATTTGTTTTTATAATATCAATATTTTTGTTTAAAATTGTTATTTTCTTTTCCAAATCTCCTATTCTTCCTTCAGTTTTTCTCGCCGTTCTCTTTCCTTGTTCTTCTGTCTGCAAATGATGTCGCTTTCTTCGCTGGTTTCTTCTCTTCTCTCTCTATTATATTCCGTATCCATTTCCCTTTTAATATGAACAGATTTTTTTTTCATTTCTTTTTTTCCATTTAATTTTATTCTAGTTAGAATAATTATTTCATTTTACTTACTTCTTCCAATTCCTTTCATTTCTCGTTTTCTCGCTTTCCCTGTCCGTCCTCCTCTTTCGACGGCGATTTTCCACCTCGTTTCTCTCCGCTCCGCTTCTTTTCCACTCTACATCGTAACGACGCTCCATTTCCCTTTCAAAAAAAAATGTATATATGTAAAACTCTACTACAAAATCGTGTTCGTGCCCTTTTTACATAAAAAAAATTCAAAAACTCAACAAGCCCAATCAAAAGAAACGAGAATGATCCTAGATATTCATTGTTTAATAAAATTCACTACTTTACGATGTTTGAGTTCGCATCGTTGGAATGCAACGAAAACTGATTATTTTTTATAACAGAGCCCAAAATTTTCATACAGTATTTGCCAACGATAATGGGAAAGTTTTTTTTGCCATTAAAAAACTAAATTAACTAAAAAAAAATCGAACGATCGCGTCAATTTTCAAAATAATTAATAAAAATAGAATTTTTCGTCGAATTTCAACGATGGAAAGTATAAAGGAAGTACCGACTTATTCAAAATATCTTACAAAATTTCGATATTTTTCGAAAAACTAAGATTTTCGAAAAATCCGAAAACCCATAAAATTTAAACCGTCCAACCGATTATTCCCAAATTCAATACCAACCTTCCTATCAACATACTCTATTCATAAAAAAAAAATTAATAATAAATCTCGAAATTTGCGAAAGTTAGAGTGCCGACACCATTTTTTCGAATATTTCGAAATGCCGTAGAGTTCGTATTTTTTCAGCTGTTCTGACAAAATTGTCCGAGAACGAAGGGCTGGTCTAGATTGACAACTGTGCAAAACGGGAGCCATGTAGCTCAAACCGTTCTCGAGTTATAAGCGTTTGAATTTTACAGTGCCAGAACATAAACGCACACACACACACCCACATACACACACACATCCGGACATTTTTTGTAGATACGATTTTTCGACGTTTTAGGACATTTTAAGCACATTGACATTGAAAACTGGAAAAAAAAAATTCTACCTTCACATAGCTTCCTCTATGAGGAAGCAAAAGAGAAAAAAAATCAGAGAATAAATACGGGATAATTCGACCGAGCCGCGTTTAAAATTCTATGAGATAATTATTCCCGAATTACTTACCAGCAACCCAGAGAATAAAGTTTCAAAATATAATTTCTTCGAAAGATTATTTGTGTGGGAATATTATTTCGATTCCCTATGTTAAAATTATTCGGCTCTTAAACGCGACACAATCCACAAAACCTTGCGAACACCAAAATGTAAACAGTCCGAGCGGCAAGAGCGAGAGAGAAAAAACATAAACACGGGCCGCGTTTAACGCTCTGCGAGGCGAAACCGCTCGACGCTAGACAAAGCGTTCTCGACGAGAAAGGAAAGAAAATATTTTTCGCTGTTTCCAACACGAAATTCCTCAACCGAGGACAAATATCTTATGATTTTCACGTTATTTTCAGCGCGAACTTCCCGGATTCCCGCGATCACAATAATTTTCATACGATGTTCCATTATTCTCGGGACGAAATTAACTAATTAAATTTCAAGGCGTGGCCCCACGTTGGGCGCCAAATTTGTGACGTATTTTTCATCAAACCCCAAGTCACAAAACCCCGTCGCCTCGTGGTCAATTTATTCTTTTGTTAACAATGGGCGCCAGTCGCCGAAACGACTTGACCACGAAACGGCGGCGATATCTTTGCCAGCTCGTCTCAGCGGGATAGGGGGAGGTTTGACCGGGAATAATCGAGCGAACAAAAAAAAAAGTACGAACTCACTGATCACGTTGTACTGCAGTTTTAATACACTTATTTTACATTTCGATCGCGTCAGAATCCGAACGGGAGTTCGCAAGTTAAATTAGGCAACAACAAAAAAAAACAACTTAGTCCGGGATAGAAAAATTCGCGCGTCTCTAACGGAACGGAGGAAGAAAGACCGCGAACACTCACGCAATTCGCCAAACTGGTCGGGACCCTGCACACTTTATTTTACACACTAAATCGCGAGCTCGTTTCCGAATGCCGCGGATCTACTCGCGAGCAACGGGAAAAAATAATATTTAATTCGATGGAAAATCAAAAACCGAGCCCCCGATAGTCGGTTACTCGGCCGAGCTTTCAAGGTCTCGCACGATCGACGTCCCGACCCACTCACTCTCTCTCACTCGTACAATCCTCACACACACGAACACACTTTTCGCGACCTTTCTTCCCCGTGTCTCAACTTGCGCTAACGAGAACAATTATTACGACAAAAACACAAATGAGATTTTCGCGACCGGCCACGACTGAAATCTTTCCCAAGGAAAAAAAATGATTCCCCACGATTCGCCTCGCGGGACGATTAAGTTCGCGGGATTTTCCGAGAAAGGGCGGACTCTTACTCTCGGAGAGCCACCGCCGCGACCTTATTTCTCGATTTTATTTCGCGATTTTAATGTCGAATCACGCGAGAATTGTTAAATTACAAAAACCGATTACGCGGGAGCTCGCTAACAAGTCGGAAAGAATTGAGAGGGAGAACACTTACGCGCTTACGATGATCGACCGCCTCGCTCGATACTTCACGAAAATCTAACGAATTTCGGGATCGACAGCGAGGTACTTGGCTATCCCTTCCGCCGCCCCACTTTACTCGAAAAATCCCACTACGATGACTGACAGGTCCGTCGCGTCGCGAATAATCGGGAGCGTTAGACGGGGTTCCGATCGATTATAAATATCGGGAAATCTTTTACGATGGCCTAAGCCCAATTCCCCTAGCTCGATATAAAAAATGCAATGGATCGCGGGACCTGTCTTGGGCGCACTAACAATTCTCGTACTGTCACGATACTTGAGAAAATACGCATCTCGGGAAATGCAGTTTGTTTCGAGATGGTGATTACGCGGGGAAAGCGTGGGGCGCCAATACTCCCTTCGCATGGTGCCGCCCTGGAATTTTGAACGGGACGAGCATCGACGTTGTCAACCGAAATCCGCCTCCTCTCCTCTCGAAGCTTCCAGAATTTTCTATGTTCGATAATTTTCCCTGACCGAGTCTCCGACGGGACGAATTCGGCCATGTTGTTTTCTCGAGCCTGTAACGTCCTTGAAAATGGAAAATAAAGGAAAGAATAGCCAACGTATGAGCCTCGCTCGAAATACGTCATGGTTCTTCGACGATTTGGCTTTCCTCCTTCCTCTCCTCTCGATCAGCCGACTCAAATGAAAAACATCGGAATGCTTGGAATTCTCCCGTTCTCTCTCTCTCCTCTTCCTCCGACGTAGCTCGATATGAAAAATAAAATTACAACATTCGGGACACAATTACAAAATAATTCTTGATAAATTCAATTCCAACGCAGCCCTGTGAGATTTACGTGTGGCCGGTGCATCGAGCGAGGAGGTCGAGTTGCGCTCGTCCTCAGTTTTAGGGACGGGAATAAAAAAACCGTCACAGTGCATAGATTATTATATTCATAGTTCTCTCCCCCCATATCCTCTCACTGTATATGCTGCTCTCCCACAAATCGCGATCATGCCCACCAACTGTAATAAATGCAGCAAAAATATTGCGGGAGCTATGGCTTCTTGTCCCGGGTGCTCACGCTCATTTCATCCCAGCTGTGCATCGTATTACCTGGACACTCGAGCCGCGCTTGACTGTTGCACTACCAACTTACCGCCTATAATTCTCAGCTTCTCTCGAGCCAATGGTCAGCGCTCTGCTCTGAATACCTCTCTACCTGAACCTTCTGTCTTGACTCCCACTGATTCCCAGTCTACACCAAATGACTCTCAGGCGAGTACCAACTCGGATGCAATGCTTGCTCGAATTTTATGCAAGCTTGACAAGCTCGATTTAACCGAAGCCAAAATTGATGCACTCATCCAGCGCCAAGAAGCTACCAATAATGAATTTCGGGATATCTTGAGTCGCATCCCAACTATCGAGGGCAAGATGGACGAGCATGCATCCCAGTTGGTCCAGCTTAGAGATGAAAATGCCTCCTTGCCAAGGGAAGTTGAGATTCTCAAGAAGAGTGTGAGCAAATCGACGGGTGGTGCGAGTGGGAATGAGTCGGGAAATGAATTGAGAATGACTGGCGTTCCTTCTGACGCAACGATTTCGCCGCTTGAAATTGTAACGCGCATGTTTGAAATCCTCGACTTGTCTAAGCTTACTCCGCACATTATCGCGGTTCGTCCCTTGCCACGGAAGAACAATTCAGAGGCGAGTGCCTCGGGGACGAGTACTAATTTATCATATGCCATTGAGTTGACTTGTGGCTCTGTCCGGAGGATTGTTCCCGATAAAAATCGCAACAAAAAATACTTCCTTAGATCTGAAATCCTTGGGGATGGAGCACCGAGTCCACTCAATGCCGAAATTTATTTAAACGAAATGCTGTCTTCTGACGTTCACAAACTCTTCATCGCTGCCAGACTCCGGGCGAGGGAACTGGGTATTCAACAGGTGTGGACAATGCATGACTCTGTCTTTGCACGCAGAGAGGATGGGGGGGCTAGAAATAGAATTACGTGTATTAGTGATCTCGATCACATAATCTGACGTCGGTCGGAGAGTGCTCGGGATGCAGCGCCTCGGTATCAATGCGCATGTGCGTCTAGTGGTCGCAGGGTTGCTCCGTCTTCTGGTATTTTAAAAATTGCTCAATTTAACGCGTGCTCACTCTTGGCGCACATCGACCTAGTGCGTAACTTCTACGATAATTTCTTCCATATTATCTCCGTCTCCGAAACGTGGCTGCATTCTCGAATTACTGATGATTTAGTCAAACTTGAAAACTATTTCCTCATTCGCAATGATCGCGAGGGCAAAACAGGTGGGGGAGTAGCTTGCTACGTTCACGTGTCTCTAAGGGCGACGATTCTGGATCGTTCACTGAGTTTATTCTCTAATGCTCCTGAATTTTTATTGTTTAGCATTGAGTGGGCGGAGGGAGAATCGACTCTGTTAGCGTCCATCTATAGACGACCGAAGGGCCTACTACTTAACTCTTTCTTTGACGCTTTCAGCAGGATATTGCACGCATTCAAGAACATTGTTATCATGGGTGACCTCAATTGCAATCTTGCATCTAATAACTTTGAGGCTAACTACCTGCGCAACCACGTCCACTCTTCCGCTCTCCACATAGTCGTTTCGGATACTACGTTTCATACAGCGACCTGTGACTCTTGGCTCGATGTGATGATAGTCGACAGCGCTGACAAAGTCGCAAGCTTCTCTAAGTCGGATTCTCCTTTCATCAATGGGCATGACCTGTTGATGCTCTCCGTTCGTGTTGGCAGGTTAGTCGAAAACGAGCGCGTTATCGTCAGGCGTTCGCGATCAAATTTCAATGCTGGGGAGTACGCTGCCTCAGTAACAAATTCTCTCCCCGTGCTCGATTGCTTCGCCGGGCAATGCGCCGTTCTTGATTCATCTGTGGATGAGCGTGTCGCCTTTGTGACGCATGCTTTAAATGCCGCCATCGATTCCCATGCACCGACACGTCGCTTTTTAGTGACTCGGCCTCCCACCCCGTGGTTCTCTGAGGACTTCCGGCGCAGGATTAGAGAAAAAAATCTTCTTTTCAAACGAGCGAAACGCTCTGATAGTCTCCTCGGATTCTCTGTATACCGTAATTTTTGTAACAAATTAATATCTGATATCAGAAAAGCGAAACAGGACTATATTTTCTCGAGGCTAGCAACTATCAATGATCCGAATGCACTATGGAAGGAATTAGCTGCGCTCGGGCTGGTCAAGTCTCGCATGAGCTCACCCCTGAATTTCTTTTCCAAGGAGACACTCAACTCTTTCTATGCTTCGATCTCCTCGTCCGTCATCACCGCTTGTGGCACCAGTGACGTCTTTCTTGCTTTATCGAGGAGCCATCGGGGCGAACATGTATTTACTTTTGCACAGATCTATCCTGCCGACGTGGCGAAGCAATTTAATCTATTATCAACTTCCTCCTTAACGCAAGGGCCTGATGGTATCTCTGACTTCTCGCTGCGCAATGCTGCCCCCCTGGTAGTAGATTATTTGGTCGCTGTGTTTAATATGTCCATTGCTACGGGCTGTTTTCCACGGAATTGGAAAAAAGCGTTTATCAGGCCTCTCCTCAAGATACAAAACCCACTCTCTCCTTCCGACACGCGCCCGATTGCGAACTTGTCCGTTGTTGCTAAAATTCTGGAGCGCATAGTGAAGGATCAAGTGATGTCTTTCCTTGAAGGGCATAAATTACTTGATCCCTTCCAATCAGCTTATCGTCAGCGCATGAGCACTCAAACACCGTTACTGCGTGTCTGTGACGACGTCAGGAGAGCGATTGACGAGGGTCTTCATACAATTTTAGTATTATTTGATTTCTCNCTCCTTCCCAATCTAGACAGGTACCTGAAGTATGTTTGCAACGAGTTCCTGATCGTAAAATAACTTCGTTTGTATCAAGATTTACTTCGGCGTTGTATTCGTAAATACTGATGAATAATTGGCCTGTGACCAATACATTATTCCAGTTACCGTAAGGGTCTGAGTAAGATCCTCCTCTACAGTTCCCTTCATAATCCACTGATCCTGTTATAACGACTGGTCTCGAGTTAGATGAATTCATGATTAAGTTGTCGAACAGAATGTTGTATGCCTGATATGCTTTGGTGTAATGTACTCTGAGACATTCTTCTGGTGAAATTTCATGAATATATTCGATTATACCATTTTTGACTTCTGAATTGTACGAGTTCATTCCGCAATATTTGATTGTTCTGTGAATTTCTATCTTGCATTGTCGTACTTTGATTTCTGACAATTTTACTAATTGTAAAAGTTGAATTTTCGTAGTTGTTACTATTGGTTTATGAATAGGAATATCGCAACCCTGAATATCCAGTAATGACAAGGTTGTAATATTCATCACTGGTGCTCCGCAGTCGTACGCAATGAGCGCGTAACCCGGTTGGATCAGGTACGCCAGGAAGGCGATGGTCAAAATAATCCTGCGTGTGTTGTCCATGGTCCCTGAAAAGGTTCCGAGACTGTGAGAGTATGCCGAATTATATGGCGTATTTAGTGTGCTATTTTGGCTCTGTCACAGTGTATGATTTTACGTTTTTTATTCTCGAGTTCGATTTCTATATCGTTTTGATCTTCGAATGTTCTTGTAATTTCGTAGGGGCCTTTGTAATTATCGTCAAATTTCCCTACTTTTGGATTTTTTACCAAATAGATTTTATCACCGACTTTGAATTTTACGGGGTTGATTTTCTTGTCGTAATGGACTTTTGATTTTTGTTTTGCATTTTCTAGATTATTACGGGCTAACTTTCGTACTTCTTGTAATTGCGTAGCGAGATTTTTGACGTGATCGTCGTATGTGAGAATTTCGTTCATGTACGCAAACTGAGAGGGTAGACGAGCTTCCCTACCTAGAACGATTTGGTATGGAGTGAATTTTGTTCCTTCGTGCACGCTTGTATTGTAAGCGAAGGTTGCGAGCTTAAGCCATTTATGCCAATCCTTTTTATTGGTATAATGCTTGAGGTAGTCTGTGAGTACCTGATGACTACGTTCAAGAGATCCGTTCGATTGCGGGTGAAAGGCTGTCGTTTTTATTTGTTTGATTTTTAAGACTTTCGTGAGTTGTTTCATAACTCGGCCGATAAAAGCTGCTCCTTGATCAGTCAAAATTATTTTTGGGCAGCCGAACAGACAAATGAAATCTGTAACTAATGCAAAAGCGATTTCATTCGCAGTTGCGCTAACGAGAGGGATTGCGAAAGAGAATTTTGAAAGATTGTCTTGAATTGTGAGGATAAAACGATGACCTTGGTCAGATTCTGGAGTTATCGGTCCAACTATGTCCATTGCGATTTTGTCGAATACGTTGAGAGGTGTATCCGTGATGACCATAGGTTGTTTCGTTTTTACTCGAACTAATTTTCTTCTTTGACAACTTTCACATTATCTGATGTAATCTTCGACCTGTTTCTTGAGATTGTCCCAAAAATATTTCTGACGGATTCTGTTATAAGTTTTGGTGACGCCTTTGTGTCCTGCAATCGGGGATTCGTGACATTCTTTTATTATGTCTAGTCTATCCTCGACTGGGGGAGTGATAATCTCGTCTTTGCAGATTTTGATTTGAATATTAGTATTGGCGAAAGTTTCCCGGATAATGTTTTTAATTTTCAGCCATGTTGCTTGATCGAAATTAGTTCTTTTCTCGGAAACTGCTGCTGTTTTGATTTTTAATTCAATCATTTTTGATTCCAAGTTCTGAATGGTTTTTACAAAGTTTTCTTGGAGAATGTGTGTGTTGGTGTGAACCGAATGTTTCGATTCACAGAGTCCGTATTTTTATGAATTGCACGATCACCAAACTCAGTATTATTATTAGAAAAACGTCTTGCGTGCCAATTTATTTGACGATAATTTCGAATTGGTGTAATTTTATTATTTTCATTTCACTGATTTAATTGTCCGATGAACGCTGTTCACGTTGGTTTTTGCACTTTTGATTGTTCAAGAATTTTACTAACACAGATTTAGTATAATATTGAAGACGTTGCACAATATTATTTATCGCGATAATTGTCCAAGTTTAGTTCGTTGTCACAGTTTTAATGTAGACTTAAAACTGCGTTTTTGTTTTTAATTTATCAAAATTTTATCGATATTTCGATGTTTTACCAATTTTATTGTGAATTAAAACTGGTTTAAGGATTTTGATTCGAGATTTTCGAGATTTCGGGATTTTTGTTGATTTTAGAGAATTGTCCGTTGCTTTTCCGCTGCCACCAGTTTTAATATAGTGTTAAAACTGGTTTGATTGGCGATTTAGTTGATTTACCGGAATTTTTCCCGGATTTAAAATTTAAGTTTTTGAGATTTTTGCGCGTTGGTTTTCCGCTGCCACCGGTTTTAATATAAAATTAAAAGTGGTGTGATTTTCGCGGACTTGGGGTTCTGATGATTTTTTTTTTAAAGATTCTTCGCGAGTTTTTCCGCTGCCACCAGTTTTAATATAGTAGTTTGTTACGTCCCGAGAGCAGGGTCTCGAAGGGATCGTATACGTTCGGCTTGCTTGCCAATGATTGGAACCGACTTACCGACTGATTGACGTCGTTGACTCAGGAGTCTCCGGTTACCGGCTGCCGAATACTATATTTTAACAAATTTGGTTCGGTAGGTGTTGGTTTGAGTGGGTCGTTAACCACAAAAGTCTCGTAGACCCTTTTAAGAATGATATTTAACACCTTTAACTTTGTTATAGTTAACAAAATGTAAAATGGTTTATTTGAATGAAATAGTTTGTTTGGGTTACACTGAGTTTACAGTTGGTTGTTGATGAAGTTTTACACTTATTTTAATGTGATATTATTCTCGGAGTTAGCTATTATTTTATTATCACAATTGTTCGTTTGAGAATTTTACAAGTCGAGTTTTAACACTTTGAATCGCGTACAATGATTTGTCGCGGAAAAATAGAGTTGAAGATTTGATGGACTTGTTGACTCGGACTCTCGATGCTAACTAACTTTTGAGTTCGACAATTTGTGTGTCCTGAGCTAAAGGTTCTTTGGATTTTCTGGGGGTAGGATGCTGTGGAAGGGACTGATTTTGTTATAGTAAAAATTGAGGATTGGTTAAGAGATCGTTAAGAAAGTGTCGTTAATTTGTGATTGGGCTGAATTAGTGGGGAAGACTTTTCTGTAAAGATGATTGGAAGAAAAGTCGTTTAGTATTTAGGCGTAAGAAAAGAACAGGATTCTGATTGGAAGGACAGTCATTAAGATTAGACTGTCGCTTTGGTTTCGAGGAAAAAGGGCGAGATTGTTCTAACTGCAAGTGGTTGCACGTGCACATCTCGACTTCTGAGAAAAAGAGGGATTTTATGACTTTAGGCGTATGAGAAAATTTGTAGATTGCTCGAATTTGGATATTGATAATTTATAGTTTTTCGGAGAAAACATATTAAAAATTTTGAAGATTGCTTTAGTGAAACTATTTATCTTTGGATTTTATGAGTTTTCGAGATTTCCTGTGGGATGCAGCTGACGGGTGTTAGGTGACAAAAGTCGGGTCTGCTAGAGCGCACGTGTGCTCTTGAGTACAACGGGCGCGTTGTGGGGTTTTTTCTATTGCATTCTGCTTATGTAATATATAAGAATATGTGAGAGTTAGAATATATACTAAGCTCTATGCTTAATAATATTTATGAATTAGAATATCGACGAATGATGATATTGGCAAACTAGTGTACTTACTGTTGGTACACATTTAATGAAAAATTTTATGGGGGGCTAGCGTGAGGGCTAGAACGTAACACACTCTTGGCGCACATGGACCTAGTGCGTAACTTCTTCTACGATAATTTCTTTCATATTATCTCCGTCTCCGAACCGTGGCTGCATTCTCGAATTACTGATGATTTAGTCAAACTTGAAAACTATTTCCTCATTCGCAATGATCGCGAGGGCAAAACAGGTGGGGGAGTAGCTTGCTACATTCACGTGTCTCTAAGGGCGACGATTCTGGATCGTTCACCGAGTTTATTCTCTAATGCTCCTGAATTTTCATTGTTTAGCATTGAGTGGGCGGAGGGAGAATCGACTCTGTTAGCGTCCATCTATAGACGACCGAAGGGCCAACTACTTAACTCTTTCTTTGACGCTTTCAGCAGGATATCGCACGCATTCAAGAACATTGTTATCATGGGTGACCTCAATTGCAATTTTGCATCTAATAACTTTGAGGCTAACTACCTGCGCAACCACGTCCACTCTTCCGCTCTCCACATAGTCGTTTCGAATACTACGTTTCATACAGCGACCTGTGACTCTTGGCTCGATGTGATGATAGTTGACAGCGCTGACAAAGTCGCAAGCTTCTCTAAGTCGGATTCTCCTTTCATCAATGGGCATGACCTGTTGATGCTTTCCGTTCGTGTTGGCAAGTTAGTCGAAATCGAGCGCGTTATCGTCAGGCGTTCTCGATCAAATTTCAATGCTGGGGAGTACGCTGCCTCAGTAACAAATTCTCTCCCCATGCTCGGTTGCTTCGCCGGGCAATGCGCCGATCTTGATTCATCTGTGGATGAGCGTGTCGCCTCTGTGACGAATGCTTTAAATGCCGCCATCGATTCCCATGCACCGACACGTCGCTTTTTAGTGACTCGGCCTCCCACCCCGTGGTTCTCTGAGGACTTCCGGCGCAGGATTAGAGAAAAAAATCTTCTTTTTAAACGAGCGAAACGCTCTGATAGTCTCCTCGGATTCTCTGTATACCGTAATTTTCGTAACAAATTAATATCTGATATCAGAAAAGCGAAACAGGACTATATTTTCTCGAGGCTAGCAACTATCAATGATCCGAATGCACTATGGAAGGAATTAGCTGCGCTCGGGCTGGTCAAGTCTCGCATGAGCTCACCCCTGAATTTCTTTTCCAAGGAGACACTCAACTCTTTCTATGCTTCGATCTCCTCGTCCGTCATCACCGCTTGTGGCACCAGTGACGTCTTTCTTGCTTTATCGAGGAGCCATCGGGGCGAACATGTATTTACTTTTGCACAGATCTATCCTGCCGACGTGGCGAAGCAATTTAATCTATTATCAACTTCCTCCTTAACGCAAGGTCCTGATGGTATCTCTGACTCCTCGCTGCGCAATGCTGCCCCCTGATAGTAGATTATTTGGTCGCTGTGTTTAATATGTCCATTGCTACGGGCTGTTTCCCACGGAATTGGAAAAAAGCGTTTATCAGGCCTCTCCTCAAGATACAAAACCCACTCTCTCCTTCCGACACGCGCCCGATTGCGAACTTGTCCGTTGTTGCTAAAATTCTGGAGCGCATAGTGAAGGATCAAGTGATGTCTTTCCTTGAAGGGCATAAATTACTTGATCCCTTCCAATCAGCTTATCGTCAGCGCATGAGCACTCAAACACCGTTACTGCGTGTCTGTGACGACGTCAGGAGAGCGATTGACGAGGGTCTTCATACAATTTTAGTATTATTTGATTTCTCCAAAGCATTTGATACGGTCCCCCATATTAGGCTCCTCGAGAAACTGAAGCGTATTGGGCTAGACGACAGCGCCCTGCGGTGGATGCATTCGTATCTGGCGGGAAGGTCACAGGCAGTAGTTGACAACGATGGGTCATGCTCGAGTTGGCTGTCGACCTCCTTAGGTGTCCCGCAGGGATCTGTGTTGGGCCCACTCTTATTCTCTATTTTTGTAAACGACATAGCTTCTGTCCTTAGGCACTCTAAGCCCATGATCTTCGCCGACGATCTGCAAATATACGCAACTTGCGCGCCTCGTGATCTTAGAGCGGAACTTGCTAAAGTTCACCGGGATGTAACCGCGATTCATAATTATTCCATCGAGAACGGTCTCAGTCTAAACATTGCCAAGTCCAAAATAATCATTTTTGGGAGTAAAGCGAGGATTCAAACGTTAGACTACGATAACTTGCCCCAAATTACAATTAATAACGTTGTTCTGCCTTTCGTTGAGCAAGTCCGCGATCTAGGAGTCACCTTGTCGTCCGATCTGTCTTGGAATGCCCATGTTTCTGAAATCTCGCGCAAAGTGAGCTTCTCCCTCCACAGGCTAAAGTTCCAACGTAACTCACTATCACGCGAAGTTCGCATAAAACTCATTTCTTCACTTATCTTCCCCCATCTGGATTATTGCTGTCTGGTGTATCACAATTTACCGGGTGTTTTGAATCTGAAACTGCAGCGACTAGTCAACACGTGTGTGCGGTTCATCTTTGACCTGCGGAGGGTGGTCCATATTTCCCCGTTTAGACTCCAGTTGGGTTGGCTTTCCGTCGAAAACCGGCGTCTTTATTTCCTGGGTGTCATGACTTACAGGGTCCTCCATGGGCTTGTACCTGAATATCTTGCAGCCTTATTTAATCAGGTGCATCTGGGAGGGAATGTTGGTGCTGTGGCCCTGCGACCACGTAACGTCGTGTTTAGTGTTCCCGGTTTTCGTACTGAGGTCTATCGTGACTCCTTCAGTATTTCGTCGTGCTATTTTTGGCACTCTCTGCCGCCCACGATAACCTCGGCCCTGATTCTTGCAGCTTTCAAAATCAAAGTACATGCACATTTGCTGGACTCCGAGCGCTCTGCACTGCCTCTCGCGTAGCGGTTGTCTACCCGCGTTATCGAAAATTCTGTAGTTTTTGCAAGCAGCGTGCTTACACATATTATATTTCTTATATTATATCTAAGTCTTCTACCTATCATCTTATATTATCTATATTGCGTATATTATATTATAACCATGTCTCCTATCTAGCTTTTACAAGATGAACTCACTCTACTCTAATTATTCTTTATTTCTGTATGTTTTCTCTTTGTATTTCGTATTGCCTAAAAGTCAATTGACTAAGGTAAAATAAATAATCATCAATCTCTCTCTCTCTCTCTCTCTCTCTCTCTCTCTCTCTCTCTCTC
>JBAJMU010000063.1:0-18517 GCA_037952995.1 Hyposoter didymator
TGGATACTGTATCCAAACTTTTGAGCGACAGTGTATATATACCCTATGCTGGTTTCGGGCTTTTTGGGCCGGGCATATAACACCAGCCGCAAAACTCCCGTCAGAGCGCGCTGTCGTAGACCGGCCACGAAAATCGCTCTTCCCGGTCTGCTTCCTCTATGAGGAAGCAAAAATCAATGAAAAAATATTTAAATAAGGCAAACTGAAGCCTGATCTATCTTTTCTGAAATGCCACTTTGGAAATTCGAATATCTTTCTTTTTAACAGAGTTGGCTAGTGTATCTAAACGTTTGAGCGGTAGTGTATGAGTGGATCGGAGAAACTAAACCAATTCAAACCATACGGAAAGATTCACGAAGTATCATGTGATCATGAAAAAATTTAGGTTTGGGAGGAGTCAGAAAAAAAGAAGTGATATCCTAGCCAAAAATCCCCTGTACGGGGAAAAAAGCCTTGACAAGTCCATTTGTTCGTGACCCCCGTTTCCATTCGTTTTGACAGAAAAATCTAACCACCCCGAAAAAAATAGGTTTTCCATTGAATATAGAATGGAAAAAAAACCCTAGGAAAAATGGCTCTTAAAAAAATCGATAGAAACGCAAAAAAAAATCAAGACACTTGAAAAAAATAAAATAAATGTGAAAATGGTAGAAAAGAAATTGATGATCTTCGCTCAGTACTAAAAATTCTTGATATCCATAAAAGGCCAAGTATTCCATTGACGGCTGGAAAACAATGCTGGAATGCATGGACGGCTGGAAAAAGGGAAAACTTCCCTTTTTCCCATTCCAGCACAAAAATAAGAAAAGTACTTGTGCGGCCCGAAAATTTTTATTAGAAGTGCTCACAGGAGTTGAACTTGACATAACGTAATTGTTTGGTCTCAGAAAGCTTTTAGAAAAGACACGTGAAAGGTCGGTGAAAATATCGAGTCGATCAAGGTTCTGTCCTAAACCGATTTCCAATTTTACATTTCAAGCGAATAATACAAAAAATAGCTAGAAGTGCAATTTTGTCCGATGCATTACGGGTCATTAAATTTGACTAGCTGCACCTTAATTAGTCATTAATTGTTTTTCTATGTATCCATACTCGTGTAAAATATTGCAGAAATAATTAATTTATTAATTGTATATCAAATCGAGAGAAAAATTTGAATTTGTACTAATCCATTTGAATGTATAAATTTCAGTGATGTTTGTATGACGCTCAACATTTTTCTCATGAATACAACCGAGTTGTTCTATCTATCTATAAATAGCGGAAGCTAATACAAAAATTTTCGGGCCGGACAAGTACTTTTCTTATTTTTGTGCCGTGTCTTTTTGGAAGTTTTCCCTTTTTCCCATTCATTGTTTTTCAGCCGTCAATGGAATACTTGTCCTTTTATGGATATCAAGAATTTTTAGTACTGAGCGAAGATCATGAATTTTTTTTCTACCATTTTCACATTTATTTTATTTTTTTCAATTGTCTTGAATTTTTTTTGGGTTTCTATCCATTTTTTTAAGAGCCATTTTTTTCTAGGGTTTTTTTTCCATTCTATATTCAATGGAGGTTTCTATTTTTTTTTCACGGCGGTTAGATTTTTCTGTGAAAGCAAATGGAAACGGGGGTCACGAACAAATGGACTCGTCCAGGCTTTTTTCCCCGTACAGGGGATTTTTGGCTAGGATTTTATATAGCCGCATAAAATATTTGATCGCTTCGGGCTATACGAAAAGCAAATTTTCCACATAAATACGAATTGATATGAGAGTTTATTTTGCAAATTACACTACACTTTACTTTTAATTAAACAACAAGGAATACGAAAAAGAAATATCGCTGGAATCATTAAAATTGTGTTGATTAACGAGAATATAACAACTTTAATCCATGTTCCATTTTTATTTGGTTTGATGTCCATGTGCGCACTTGATCCACGGTTCGTTGCACTCGAGGGTTAGCGGTCAAAAACTTTTTTATTTCATTGGTGGAAGGCAGTCGATTTTTTTTATCATTGATCGGAACGCATACAGTGCGGCATCTCAAGAAAATAAAAAAACGGTGGTCGAAAGAAAAGCTTGGGACCACCGTTTTTTTATTTTCTTTCCTTGTGGCTCGGAAGTAGAGCCCCTTTTCTTTTTTTGGATCGGCGACCGTTTCCTCGATCGTTTAGCCGGCGTTGAAGAACCACACCACGAGGATTCAGTTGTGTCGCGTTCTCTATTCAATTTTATTTTGCGGGCAAGTTTCTTTTTTTGCACCTTTCGAGCTACGGAAGGTCGTGGGATGTCCTCTTCTTCACTTGTTTCTCTCTCAATTGGTTGCATTCTTTTCAGCTTCTTTTTTGCACTTTTCGAGCTGTGGAAGGTCGCGGATTGTCTGCTTCTTCACTCGTTTCTTGCTCGATTATTGGTTCCGTCGAATCACATGCCATTGCGGAGCGGAGTAGTTTTGCCACGCCAACTACGTCACGCGAGACGACTGACTGTCGATAATGAGACCTGTGGATGGCTTCGGCGTGGCCCATAAATTTGGCAATGTCTGTAAATTTCATTCTCATCAATATTTTGAGCTGCGCAGGTCGTTGCCATGTGTTTTCGGAGATATGTCCCTCGAAGTCGCTCTGTATGGGTGGCGCCACACTCGTTTGCGTACTGTCGCATCAGTGGACACGCTCTCAAATATTTGAGGCGACCATCTCCAAAGCCAGGGATGCCAAAAATGTAGGGATTTTTTCTGGAGCCTTTGCATTTTGGCGATGGTAAAGTAGGAGACTCAAAAATTCCTCCATGCCTCGGTCGAGGAGAACAGGGACGTCGCGTTGCAATTTCCCGGTGATTATAAATCTGCAATACATGGAAACCGTAGCTTTTTGTTCTTCTGTGAGTTCCTTGTATAAATCCGGATTAGTTTTTTCATCGATCTTTTCTATTTTTTTCAAGTCATTTATTTCAGATCGTTCGATTTCTCCCGATCGACGTCGATTGAATATCTGGATCGAAATAAGACTACATTGGAGAAGTTTAGACCAAACTTCGTAGGTGAATTTTTTCTGTAATTTCTTGTAGGCGGCCTCACTGTTCTCGTTGACGTAGTCGCACAATTTTTTGATGTCATCCGTCGCCGGCAAAGGTTTTTCAAGTTCGCGATCCTTATTGGCCTGTGCTTCCAGAGCTACTCGATTGACTCGGGTGGCGTATTGGGATTTGTGCAAAAACAAATATTTTTCGAAGAGTTTTTGATGAGCATCGTCTTTTTCAATCGTAAGGAACTTCAGAAATTCGCCAACCGCCGTGATGTAGATGCCAATGCTTATGGCGAGGGAAGAGTTTTCAACTTCGTCTGTGTCCTCGTTGAAATCCAAGAGGTTCTTCACCGCTTCGATCATAGTTTTGTAGTTGCTGGAATGGTAGATCGACATGAAGTCTGTGATGTCCGAATTTATTTCTTCCATAGCTTTTAATAAACGACCGAGCGTACGTAAGCGATTTCTGATCATCGCCTCTTGTTGCGGTCTTTTATGTTTGTCGCACATGGCATTGCCAAATTTAATCAGCAACACGTCGTAGCTGACTAATCGAGTGATTTCATCTTCTCTCAGTACTGAGAAGATTCTGACAAATCTTTCACAAGCGTCCTCGTGAAGTCGACCTTCGATACGGCGAGAAAGAATAATGTTGTGGCATTTGTGTTTACTCGACGATCCAATACATCGTTGGAAATGCCGTCGGATTGCTTTTTTGAAAAAACAACCCTTGCAATTATGGCAAGTCCTGTATTCTTTGGCAGATCGAGGCTCCTTTGGTCTCCGGGACACTAGCAACTCTCCAGTCTTGTTGTATTTCTCATCCGAGTTGTACATGTTGTTTCCTTGATTTCTCAACGTCTCGATTATTTGTTTCCTGTGAAAAGTCCCTGAAAATCATATGACGTCAGAAAATGATATAACGAGATAAACAAATAAAAACAAATGAATTGTACATACCTTTTTTTTTGCAATACATGCAAAAACTCAGCTTGCTCTTCGGAATGTTTGGTACCGCGAACAAAACCTGATCGTCAATTGCGCCAGTATTGACCTGTCCCAGATTGGAAGATACATTTACTGTCGCCTCCGTCGAAACTGTTGTTTCGTTGAGCATTGATTGCGAAAAATTTCCGCTGGTCGCTGTATCATCCTTTTGTTGATTGGAAGCATTGAACGTTTCGTCATTGGGATCATCAGTCGTTGAGTTGTTACTGTCCTCGTTTTCTTCCTCGATTTGTGGGTGGTTTCGTTTTTTATTAGCTTTGGTTTCCTAGCCTGATATTATTGCCTGCAAATCGTCATAAGATGGAGAGTTTGCTTGATCAATTGCGTATGGATCAACACTCTGGTAATTTTCAGAATCAGTGCCGTTCTCCCAATTCATATCCACGGGGCCGATAGTTAATTCCGAATCATCGAGATTATTTATAACGTCAGTGATATTTTGTAAGTCCACTTCCTGATTTTTCTCCAATCTAAACTCCGAATCACTGAAACTGCCCTCGAGGATTGCTTGCAATGAATGTCGTTCATTCTCTTCTTTTTTTTCCATTTTTTCATCATTGCTTGGAGAATTTTTTGGGATGGAAATCGGAATTTGATATTCGAGGTTTTGAGAACTCGCAAGTATTAGTTTCTCCGGCAATGTAATATTTTCGGCCATGACAAACTGAATGTGTTCGAGTAGCTGCCTCATCTCAGAAGAATCGTTTATGGGAATATTTCCATTGACATCTGCGGCCTGATTGCCGCCGTGTGGTGCACAATCTATCTCAGGATTATTTTTGGAGATGGTGACAATGCTGGTTATTCGTACTAAAGATTTTTTTTACAGCTTATCATCGATTGAAATGGTCTCACTTCTCCTCTGCGCATTGTTGTCACAATCCTTGCACGGTGACTGATGATGCGCGTCTTTATTTTCTATGGAATCAAACAAAGCAATCAGACAGATGTAAAAGGAACTCGATACTTCACGATTGGTCGTTAATTACTTACCAGAGTTGTACATTGTTGATGCCGCGATTTTTTTTATTGATTTCCTGGGCTCGAACCTTTCCAAGGATTTGGAATCATTTGTGATTTTGTCATCTTGTGGTGCACAATCGATCATGGGATTGTCGTCGGAGATCGGAGAAGAATTTTTTAGCAGCTCATCATTAATTGAAATCGGGACACTTCTTCCCTGCGCATTATCATCACAATTCCCGTACGAGATCTAGCGGACCCGACAAATCGTTGGAAGCTCCGCCAAGGTGTTGCAGGAGACGGGCCAAGGCTTGTTTAATAAGGCAAAGCAGAACAACACTGACTCACCTTGAGGAGAGTAACCGACGATCTGAAGGAGTCTCGGTGGCAGAAATAAAGCCCTGGAGATACGGACGCCCAGATCACCATAAGAACGGGAAAAACCAAAAACGACCCATAAACAACACTCGAGCACATGTGTCGCGACTGCCGCTATCTTGAACAGCTGTCATCGAACGCGATTGCGATCCAGGGAAACAGCGCCACAGCGGTAGCTCAGCGATGTCGAAGATAAAAAGCAAGCACGATAAACGGCGGGATTGTGAACTACGTGTATACGACGGGAGGGCGGGAGTTTTGAATAAAAAGTTAACTTCACTCATTTCACGCTTCTTAAACACACAGTTTCTATTAATTTGCCCTCTTATCGTATCCCAACCCTAAATTACAAAGGAAAATAAGTAAAATATAATACAGTATGTATGTATGTTTTTTTTTCCTATTATCGATTTATATATGATATGTCGCTTATACCGGCAAGTACCAGACGATACCACAACATACCATACCCTACCAGTGTATAGCATGACATGGTATGGTATGGTATATTAATGGTAAGGTAAGGTGGTATGGTTACCTTACCTTGCCTTACCATACCATATGGTTTGGTGTGTGTGTATAAGTATAAAGTATATTGTAACGGAGCCCTTCGCGAGCCCTTGTTACACCTTCGACGTACATCACGCCAGCTAGACGCAAGTGAGACGGCCCCTCGGACCACCCCACTTGACACGCTTGTCAAAAATCGACAAGACCTTCTCGATTATTCTCGACTCCTGATACCTGCGAAGATTCTACCGCCTCGCGGAAACGGAATAATTACAACATTAACATTCCTTGGCGGTGAGAGTGAGAAAAGACTGTCTTTTGAACCCGGTGGTCACCCTCTTACGTCCCAGGTAGGAGATTTTAGTGGGAATGCGCAGACGTCGATTGTAGGGCGCGATGCTTGATTTGAAAGCTATCGTCAGCGAGCTCCTTTTGACTTCACGCTATTCCCTGACACAAAATACTGACATTTAGAATTTATAAATTTATAAGATGAAAATTGTTGGTGATATTTGTTGCCCGGAATCACGGTTCGGCACACAGATGAATTTTAAAACACTTTAGTACACTCAAATAGTCGTTATTTATTGTTCACTTTTGATTACACATTTGTTTGGGAATTTGCCCTTTCGAATCCACGCGCCCAAACTCGCGCTCACAGCGCGGCACCACAATCGCGCTCTCGTCCACGAGGCCGGACGCCGCCGATCGGACGGTGGCGCCGCCACCATGAAGAAACCGACAACTCAAGCGAAGCCATTATCCTCGCTCTCTTGTTCTCCGGCTCTCGACACGAGACAACGTGCTCTTAACGTTTTCTCAGTTCTCAAGTTTTCTTTAGCTCTGCTCAACCTCGTGTAAGAAGAAAAGTGTTCGCGATTCTTCCCACGACCGATCGCTCTGCTCAATTGAGCTCTCCGCGCTCCTTTGCTCTCGCAATTCGCGAAATATCAGTGCTCTCGAACTTCTCCACCGCGCGACGAACACGTGCCGGTGTTGCGCACTCGTGTGCGATCGAACGCTCGTTGAAATAAAACCAGGTACTTTTTTGCTTGTAATAACTAAAATCAACATTGTGAACCTTTTTCTATTATATTCTCGTGTCGAATTCTTTATTTTTCCCTCGACCAACTCTCCCGCACGACACCGCCTCGCCTTCCATCGTTTTTACAAACAGCGGCAAAAATCCGGGGCAAAATCCGGAACAACATTGAATAATACAATTCAATTATTTTAAATTGTTCGGTTAAGATCGGAGTTAGAAATTTAGTATTTATTATCGGAGTTTGACGACCGGATCTCAGTTATAATATTTCGAATTTAGTTGAGTTCTGTTAGACTTTTAGTTTGACTCAATATTTTTAGAGTTGCAAATTATTACAATTTGGAGAGACTCTTTTCGAGAGGATAAGAGTGTTCTCGATTTTGATGCCGGTTTCTAACTGAAGATTTTACTCCAGCATTTTCAATACTGGAGTAAATTTTTGTAAAGATGGAAAAAGTGGTGGAAAAGATTGACGTTGCTTTTTCCGATTAGTTAAAAAAAGATAATAAGGGATTCTGGTTTTTGGTTGGAAGTTGAAATGTACGAGAGTTTTTCTGTGAGTTGTGATTGGAGAATATGATCTCATTTTCTTAGAAAACGAGGCTGCTCTCGTTTATGCTGATTTTGTGTTATGGGAAATGTTAATCATCTTCCATTTCCCAGGATTTTACTGTATTATCTTGCAGCTGTGTTTCGGACTCCGGTCTAAGATAAGGAGTTTGTATTTTCTCCAAGAACTTTTTTCCCAGGGTTTTCATGTTTATTAATATGCTATCTTGCAGCTGCGTTTAGGGATAAGGAGTTTGTAATTCTTTTGAGATCATTTGGAAGGTTTTCGTGGAAAACGGACCATAGGAAAATTAGCTATAGTGTCGTCGTCTCCGTTTGGGCGCTATCCAAGGGACACGTGTTACTATTAGCTATTATATGTAGAAGGATGTAAGGAACGTGTTTACGCAAGTGTTCGAAGGCTTATCTCTGCTTGAGTAAAACTAAATAGTACTGCTGACGAGTATGTGTTATTACTAAGAAATGCACATACTCGTTTATAAAAATTATTAATAAAATAGGTTAAATTATCGACAAAAGATGTCGTTCGCGAATTTACCCACTGTTGATAAGCGATTCGCGATGAGAAATAGAGAGAGATAATGAAAAAAAAATTATAGGGTGCTGCCAAGAATGCCAGGACGTAACAACCCCACCTGACCACGATCCCACCGATCACCTCTCCGAGTATCGCGGAAGGGAAATTTCTCCTCTCACCACGATTCGTCTATTTAAGGACCCGCGACACGAGCTCGTGGTCATTCTTCCAAATCAAATTCAAGGACTCACAACGAGAAACCTCAACATTAAGAATGGACTTATAAAATTGTTTAAGGTATAACTATCGCAGGATGGGTTGATTTAGGATTTCCTTGAAATTTAGTGTAAATATTCTTGACATTAAAACGAAGAACTTTCCTATGAGACGAAACATTTTCTGCCGTCTAGAATTTGAGATATTTAATTTCCAATTTTATATTTTTCCCATCTAAACGCATGTAAATTGAAGTCGCGTTTCTTTTGTTTTTTCTTGCAACTTTTTTAACGAAACGTCACTACAATTTACATGCGTTTAGATGGGAAAAATAGAAAATTGGAAATGAAATATCTCAAATTCTAGACGGCAGAAAATGTTTCGTCTCATAGGAAAGTTGTTCGTTTTAATGTCAAGAATATTTACATTAAATTTCAAGAAAATCCTAAATCAACCCATTCTGCGATAGTTATACCTTAAAGTCGAACTCTTTCGAATTACTTGAGTTCGCGCTTAGGGAACTAATCCTGGGCAAGGTACGTGCATTGCGCTCGTTTTCCAACCTCAGGATTAGCGAGTTTATCTGGTGACCATAGGTAGGACGTTACGCGATTATTTTAATAAAATAAACAAATTCGAGCCTCGCCTGTCACCCGGACAAACTCCATACCACGCGGATGATGTCTCGAGGTTCAACAGAGATAATTTTCACACCAGCTTCTCTGGTGCTTCAACCGTGTGCCATCAGCAAACACACGGGCTACGAAATAATATTAAAAACAAATTTCGTTCCAGCCATGAGGATTTGCGTTTACGAATAATCGTCAAATCCGAAAACTTACCACGTCAGCTTCTCTGACGCTTAGTACGCCTGCACTCGGCAAGCAAGCGTCCAGCTAAGAGACCTAACCAGCGCACGCCGCGACAATTGGATAATTCAAAAGAATTATTTAATCCACAAATATTTTTTTTATATTGCAACAACGGACAATAGGCTAATAGCATTTTTAACAAAACTTAAACCTTTTCTTAATCGCTGCTTTTATTCTCTCAAGTTTCAAATATTTCGAGAAATGATGACGCCTCGTGGTAATTCGATAATTCGACGCTTCTCGTCATAATAATTATAATACTCCGAGCCTTCGCAAGGACTGTGACGTCACACACGCCTTCTGTGTGTGTGCGCTCGCGGCACAGGTACGCGGTTAAGCGATACTCCGTCTCCTTCTTGTGTTCCGGATCCTCCCAAACTCTTTGACCGCCTATTAACGCTAAAATCCCACTAAAAACCCAATTCTTTTTCACTAATAACCGTACACCGGACAGGGCTTCACCCGCTTTCAATTATATTTTGCATTTCTCACATTTTTGTAATTTTATTAATTTGTCAATTTTCTTTCAGCAGCGATCTCTTTATCATTCTCTGAATACCGATGATGGAGGGTCGTACACGTCATTTCTGACGATACACACACATCACCCTGAGGCATCGCATGACTCTCAAGGAGTTATGCGTAAGTGAGATTCGCTGCGCTGTAATTTCTTTATATTTTCTTCGCAATTAAATACTAAAATATCCTCCTCGCCCATCCTATTTCTTCAGGGAATCGCCCTCGAGTCCGAACCCCGTTGCACACGGAAGAAGACGGAAAATCGCCTCCCCCGCAAAACCGAAACGTTTCAATATATATAAAAGTTGTAACGGAGATTTTCCTGGGGAGGTCCATCCCATCCCTTCCCGGCTCGTGTCACCCCTCGCGTGACCCCTCGGCCGCGAGAGCAGGCAGAGCGCCAGGCACGGAGTGCCGCCGACCAAGGTCGACTTCTTATTCGCCCGCCCCCGACGATCGGGTTTGGCCGGGCGACGCGAGAGACGAGACGACCGAGGCGGTCCGGCCACTCAGCTCAGCTGAGATACTAAAGGTAGAGGGGGGGGATCCTTGGGGAAGAGAGCAACAATAAGGGCCTCACGAAACAAAAGCAATAACGCGAAGTCACACAAATAAAATTAACAACCGGTCTTTATTAAGACGAAGGAAAAATAGCGATACAAAACGAAGTTAGGTAGCGAGGTGGGGCGGCCCGCGGCCGGCCCGTCCCGTCGGAATTTAACAATAAAATTATTTACAATTGTGATAAAAGAAATTCCGCAAGATCTGACGATGACCACGGTGCTCGACTGACGATCGATTCGATTATTATCCTCGAACGGCAGGGACGAAGGCAACGGAGTCGATCGACACTCTGGCTGCGGCCAGCCGTCCGATCTGTTTGTGACGCCGCGCCAAGAAGGCAAGGTAAAGCAAAGGTGAGGTGTCATCAGACTCACGGAACGACATGGCTAAGGTAACCAGGTCAGAGTGACGTCGAATGCAAAAGGTAATCGTCCCTATCCGCGAGAAGCTCCTGGTCCGATGCACGGTCGCGAAACAAAGGTAACCGAAGGTAGCTAACTCGGGGCTTGGCT
Source organism: Hyposoter didymator (assembly GCA_037952995.1). Classification (NCBI taxonomy): domain Eukaryota; kingdom Metazoa; phylum Arthropoda; class Insecta; order Hymenoptera; family Ichneumonidae; genus Hyposoter; species Hyposoter didymator. Next base: position 10,688 of record JBAJMU010000063.1, read on the forward strand.
CTGACTGCAGCCGATCGTCCGCTATGTTTGTGACGCCGAGCCGAAAGGCAAGGTAAAGCAAAGGTAAGGCGACATCAAACGCACGAAACGATACAGCAAGTTAACCAGAACGGAGTAGCTCCAAGGCAAAGGTAATTGACCCTAGACGCGAGGTGGTCGCGGAATTAAGCGAGGCCACCGAGGCGAATCCGTGCTTTGTAAAACGAATCATAAATATTTGCGGGCTCACGATTGTCAGTCGGGGCGCGGGGACAGCGCTCCCGGTTACAGAAAAAGTTATGAACGGAAGAAAATAATTAGTGAAAGAAAACGCGCGTAAAGCGCGGCGCGGAAATGAATACAATTCATAAAATCGCAAAGCTAAGCAAAATCGAAATCGCAGTCAAATAACGGCACGCGAAAGAATCGGCGAAAGCGAAATAAACAGAAATTGATCGTGACGCGAAAAGATAAATGAAAACGAAATAGGCGAAATATAAAGTCGTGACTCGAAAGATTGATAAAAGCAAAATAAGCGAAATATAAAGGCGAACCCAGCTCGTATCCTCGAAATATCGTCAATAAGTCGCGCGAACAATCGGCTCTACACCATGCCGTAGCCTACGCGGCCACGACGCGAGAGCAGAAGAGATAGAATGAATACAAACGCGTGCGCGCTTGCCGACTCGAGGCCACGCGCCGTAAAGGAATTCTCCGAGCGACGACTCGAGCTCAACGAAGGAATATATATTAGTTCGTCGCTCAAAGAATTTTATAACATGGGAAATACCGAGATCGAAAGATTAATTCATTAAATGACTCAAACTACGACAAAATTCTCGCGAAAAACATACGAGATGCGACAAGCTAAAATACTGATTATTGAAGACGCAATTGCTTAACGTCTCGACTTGTTCCCTTCGGCCACAAAGATGACTAAAATGAACGAGGAAAAGCCAGGGACGGATAGCTGGTCAAGCGCGAAAATGTTAACCTGCTTTCCCTCGCTCGCAAATACTCCAAAGGAATTATCTCCCGCAATAGCAGACAAATTTCGCCATTCCGGGGATGGCAACACAAAATAAAGCCGAAGGAAACAAGAGAGAAAAATGGAGAGATTAGAACGGGCTCACCGAGAAACATGATGTCCAGGCGATGACGGCAAACGAATAGCAAACGGAAAGCAGTAAAGCAGCAAAGGCAGAAGGCAGCAAGGCGGCAAAGGCAAAAGGCAGCAAGATAACGGAAGCCGAAAGGAAGAGGTCACCACTCCGGACAGGCACTTGATGAAGACTGATTTTCATCTATCGCAAATCAGTTTGCTCGCGTTCTCACGCTCTCCCCACCGCCGCAGGTCTCCCGTGAGGCAGCGCTAGCGCGCTCTAAGCGTGATCTAGGCGTCGCCGAGCCACGCGGTGTCCAGCGGGCAATTTGAATAGCACGCACCGCCGATTGGCCGATCAGCGGTGCGCAATGCAAGATTTAATTAACAATCCTCCACCCCACCGCTTACCGTCTCTCACCCGACCATCACCCCCTACACCTGCGTCGGCCGTGCCTCGGGTACGCTTCCTCTGGGGATCCGGGCAACGACCATGACGGGGAGGATGGGGCGGCAAAGTAAGGCATAAGGCAAGAGATAACTTTTCCCCGCGAGAAACAAGCGGCGGGGAGAGTGCGCGAGAAACGCGGCAATCTTAAGGTAGCCAAGGGAAAGGTATGACTGCGTTCGGCGTTTCTCGGCGTTCCCCAAAAATGATGCTATTTCCAATAATCAATTTGCTATGAAACGCGAAAAAGATAATGTCGATAACTAGCGACGGTACTTCGCGGCTCGAGCGGGGTTCGCTTACGAATACAGAAATGAGCGTCGCACTAAAAATAAAATAATAATTATAATAGAATTGCGATATTCACGACGCGATGAGTCCCCGCAAGCGCTTTGTCCGATGTCTAGACGAGTGGCAACCGAAGTATGGACCAATAACTCGGTCCACTGGTCGACAGGGATTCGTGCGAGTGACGTAGCAGAAAACTACGTCACAAGGTATACATTAACACATGCCGAATAAGATGAATCATGACCAAAAATGAAGGAATCGTACTAAGGCTCTCTTGGCTTGCATACATAATAAGCAAAACGGATATTCTGTAGAAGAGGGGATAGCTGTGTTCAACGGAGCGGGATGACGTAACAGCGGGACAAATGTCCCTGTTTTGAGAAAAATGCCCAGAAATTTTTCACTAACATCATCGATCTCAGAATGGACCCAGTCGATTTTGTTGTAACAAAGACCAATCGGAAGAGAAAAATAAAGAAAAAATTCAATAGCAAAAATTACATTGTTTGGTCCAGCCGTTTATCTGTGAGATCGGTTCAAAGTCGCTGTGACGTCATACTTCCGGCATATTAGCGTATATAAAAGTGCAGTAGGCCTTGCGCTACGCTTTCCTTTCAATACTTGGCGTCGAGCCGCTACCGCGTCTCTTGATAACCCTTGGGCTTCGCAATTCAAGAAAAAGTCTACCCCCACCGTCGAAATCACTTTATTTAGAGATAATATACTCGGGTGAGTCTCGGGCAAGCAGACGGCGCTGTTAAATGTACTTGTCCCGAGACTCTGCAAAGGCTCTGGATTTGAGGAACAATGGAAGTGTTTGTTCATTTTTTGATGAAACTTTGAAGTTTTGGTGAAAACTAACGGTTCAGCTGATCGGTTTCAAATATTGGGCATGTATTGAGCTAAAAAAGAACTTACAAATGTAAGTCACTTTTGCAGTATCTGCGAAGATGACGTAGATTTTTCCCAATGGTGAAAATCGTCAAATATAGAAATTTTATATTAACAAAATGAAATTATTCTTCATACTGAAAAAAAGTCACATTTCGATTCATTTCGTGATAAACTCGTGTCCTGTTGAATTATACCATTGTTGGGTGATAAGAAAAGTAAATAAAAAAAAAAATCAATTTTCCAATTTACTTGGAAAAAGCATGGTTAAGAAAATCAAAAGACTCGGTAGAGTCTCGGGACAAGTACATTTGAAACAGCTATGCGTCGTCTGCTTGTCCCGAGCGCTCGCCGAGTCTATACTTTCTCGTAGTAAAGCGATTCGTGGTGGGGGGAAAAAAAATTTCGATGACATTTCAGCTAACCGTTAAGCCCAGGAGCCGTCTAGCGACCTGAAAATTGACATGGAGACTAATTACGCGATACTCTTCCGATAGAGCCCGAATGCGGTACGATTGATCAAGAGACCCGGCAGAGTCTCGGGACAAGTACATTTGACAGCGTCGTCTGCTTGCCGGAGACCCGGCCGAGTATATTATCTCTGAATAAAGCGATTTCGACGGTGGGGGTAGACACTTTCTTGAATTACGAAGCTCAAGAGTAATCTCAAGGTCTAAAAATTGAACTTCACACTAATTAAGTTGTCCCACTTCGATTGAGCCATAAATCAATCCGATTGATGCCGTAATTGCTGAGAAAAAACTTTGCACGGGAAAAATTTTGCGATGATTGAAGTGTGCGTGCGTGTATGTATACGACACAGAGAAAGGCCCCGTGGCGCTGGCGTGTTTCTGATTGGTCGCGACTGACGACACACAAAACGAACAGTGCAGACGAGCGAACGTAAAACGTCAGCTGATCACGATGAAAAAATCACCATCAATATTTCGACGGCCCATATAGACGCGAGTGTGAGAGAGATAGCTGACTTAGGCTCACATTTTTCTTTCACGCGGTCAACATTTTCGAGAAAAAAACAGTTACAAACTTGTTCCTTGTCGAACAACAGACGTTGGCTAACCATTTATTTTCTCGAGAATGCAGGGTTATGGAAGAAAAACGTGAAGACTGTGCTTACAGCTTTGACAGCTCGGCATAACCTCACAAATGCTAATTTGCAGCTGGCATTACCACCGACAGGCTCCAGTAACGGGGGAATATGCTCCATGGATGAATATGCTTCGGAACCTTTTCCCCATTCCTACACCCACAATTTTATCCATTTACAGCATAACTAACATCGCCGCTGACATCAGATTAATGCAGAGCCACGATAACTCTCAGCGACATAGAAATCTTGTCGCTGAGCCACATAAAAATCTTGTCGCTGAGACACAGGGAAATCTTGTCGCTGCCAGCTATCCGGAAGCTCCAGATAACTCTCAGCAACAGAAAAATCTTGTCGCTGAGCCACATGGAAATCATGTCGCTGCGAGTTATCCGGAAGCTCTGGATAACTCTCAGCGACATAAAAATCTTGTCGCTGAGCCACACAAAAATCTTGTCACTGAGGCACATGAGAATCTTGTCGCTGCCAGCTATCCGGAAGCACTAACTCTCAGCGACAAGTTGTCGCTCCGGAAGGAACAAAATATTGTGGAGCGATATATACATTCCAATTCATGTAAAGATCTTATTTTTTTCGCAACTGATGTTGAAAATCGAAAATTGTAAACACACAAAAACGAAAACAAACAAAGTGTCAGCACACTTTGTTTGAGCTGAAGAAACCATGTCGACGGAAAAAAAATCGAGAATTTACCATCGTTGCTCGGAGACGATCGATTTTCGTTTGAAAATTCACGAAAAATCGTCGTTTTCCAACAAAAATCGTGGTAATGCGCCGCAAATCATATCTCGCCGAGGAATTGAGATAACGACATGTTTGTGGCCTCAAAATTACAGTGGCAAGGTATATTTTCAGAAAAAAAATTAGCATTGTCCTCTGTTCCGGATTTTGCCCCGGATTGTTGCCGCTGAAATTGCTATCGAAGGCGAGGTGGAATCATGCATGGGATTTTTGCATGCGAAATAATTGTGCGACACGAGACGGTTTGGAGAGTAGCCTTTCTTTGGTTTATTTTACTATTTACACAGAGAGAATTCGAGAATTAGAGCGTTCACTCGCACTTTGTGCGTAACACCAACACGTTCCGCCACGTGAGAGTGGAGCAGACCGAGGACTTATTTGTTAATTAAAGCTTATTGGGAAATATTGCACAAACTATTAAAGCTGACTAGGAGAAAATAAGAGCGATCTCGTCGCCGTGAAAACGCGGACACTTTTTCGAAAACGATTGGGAGTTGTACCGAATTACTTGGAGAGAAATTACAAGAGCTTTTTCGAGAAGCCTCGTGTCGCGAGGTGCTCGAGAGCGAGAGCCCACACCCGTCGTCTCCCTCGGGAGATCGACGAAGAAGAGAGCGAGCGCAAGATGGACGCTGGTCAAGTTGTCCCGTTCCTCATTGTGGCAGCGCCACCTGACAACTTGACAGCCTCCTGCCATTAGTGTTGAGATTCGCGAGTATAGGCCCGCGCTAAGAGCGCGTGTAGCGGAGCGGGAAATTTAGAACGCTCTTTCCAGAACATCCTCCCATCATTCCAAGACAAAAAATTCTTCGCTTCCAATTTATGTAAAAATCTTGGTTTTTTCGCAACTGATGTTAAAAGTGGAAAGTTATAATCTCGCGAAAAATAAAGACGGTGGCACGTGTTTACGCTTTTTTGAAGCTGAACAAAATTGAGAATTTATCATCGTTGCTCGGAGACGATCGATATTCGTTTGAAAATTGACGAAAAATCATAAATTTTAGATTATTTTCCAATGAAACTCGTGGGAAACGGTTAAAAATCACATTGCTGCATTGGATTGAGATTGGCATTAATGAGGGCTTCAATTACGTTCCGCAAAGTATATTCCATGAAAAAACTCTAAAGCGGTCTCCAGACCAGTCTTCAGGGCAGACTACATGGAGCAGTTTTTAGAGCTCAAAAGTTCCACTGGCAACTCATCTTTCAGAAGCACCCATTGGTCATTTAATTCTTTCTCCATGCGTATTAATGATGAAAATCAATGCCATATTCCGGTATTCAGTTCAGTGGTCCTTCTTCCATTCGATTTCATTCGAATTTATTCAACAAAATATTAGTAAAAAAAAAAAAAAAAANNTCAGTGGTAACGAGCCCGGCTCCCAACCAGGGGCCCCGGGTTCGATTCCCGCCGACACCAATGGATTTTTCTAAGTGTCCCAAGCTGTACTCTCTGTGGTTCGGAACCTACGTAAAATAGTAGGTCCATGTGTGCGTAGTGGCGAGGAGACAAATGGGGAAGTGTGAATGGTGGAATAGGATGAGAGAAAAAGGTGGAACAAAGATGAAAAAAGGGGGTCAGAGGAAGCACACCATGTACAAACCCGCTAAGGGTATGCATGTAAAACTCCACTACATACATATAAGTAAAAAAATGTGTTCCCTTAAAATGTTGACAATCTTTATTCAAAGATCATTCATCAAATATATGCCATTTCTAATTTAGATTTTTTCTTTTAAAATATCAACCATGAAAAAATGGAGTTTATAGCGATTGTGATCAAACTCTCAGTAGTCAAACTACTGAGTAGAACCCCCCCTCTGCCAACAAATGTTGACACCCTTCCAGGAAAACGATAAAAAATGTCTCGCCTGAAAAACCTCGACCACTCCCAACTGAAAAAATTTGAGACTCAATCAGAAAAAAGAAGTGATATCCTAGCCAAAAATCCCCCACGGGGAAAAAAGCCTGGACAAGTCCATTTGTTGGTGACCTCTGTTGCAGTTCCCAGAAAAATCTACAGAAAAGTTAGAACCCCTCCCTCTGCCAAAAAAATTAGATGCCCTCTCAGAATAATGATAAAAAATGTCTCGCCTGAAAAACCTTGACCACTCCTGACTGAAAAAATTCTAGACCCTTCAAAGAAAACAACCTCTGCCAAAGAATTTGATGCCCTTCTGCGAAAAACGATGAAAGATGTCTCGCCTAAATAACCTTGACCACTCCAAACTGAAAAAAAATGAAGACCCTTCGAAGAATACAGTGAAGAACAACCCCACAAAAATCTTCCTGAAAAATTCAAAACACCTTACATAAACACAAAAAATAGTCATAAAATAATTATGTAAAAATTCATCAATTACGTTCAGCACTAAAATTTCTGATATCAATAAGAGGACAAGATATCCGTTAAGGTCTGAGAATCAACTAACCATTACATTCCATTAATAACCATTAGTAATACAAAATCATTTGTTGCTGAATTATTACCAACTTAGAAAACGAAAATAGGCAATGTTTCATTTACTCACAGGATTAGAATTTGGAATATCAATACTGGGACAATTGTTCCATACTAACTTACAAAACGAACATAGTCAATGTTCCATTTACGTACAGGATACAAATTTACCATATCAATACTGATATTACAAGTGTTTCAAGAGTTTTCAATAATGCAATCACGTTTCTCGAATTTTTGCCCATAGCGATCCATACGCTCAACGGCTGACGCCTCACCTGTACACGGGAACATTGAAAATCTTTTTGGTGTGTATACTGTAACGGAACGACCCGTACCGTCAACATTTGTGGACGAGTGCTCTGTCTCACTCTCAGTTTTGAGAGAAGAGCGTCGCCATTTCGGCAATCGACGATAAGACACTCCTTACTATCTCGAGCCCTTGTTCCACCTTCGACGTACGTTACACCAGCGAGACGTAAGTGAGACGGCCCATCGGACCGCCCCGCTTGTCACGCCTGTCAAAATTATCAACACCTTCTCAACATCCTTTGCTCCCAATACCCGCAAAGATCACGACGCCTCGCAAATATGCGAGAATAACAACAATAAACCTCCTTGGCGGGTGAGAGCGAGAAAAGTCTATCTTTTGGACTCGGTGGTCATCCCACCTGACCACGATCCCACCGATCACCTCTCAGAGGATCGCGGTAGGGAAATTTCTCCTCTCGCCACAACTCGTCTATTTAAGGGCCTGCGACAAGAGCTCGAGGCCATTCTTCTGATC
>JBAJMU010000064.1:0-44032 GCA_037952995.1 Hyposoter didymator
CGATTTGGATCGGGAAGGCGATCGAGACTTCGACCCGTCCTTGCTCCTGGATCTACTGCCTTCGGAACCAGATCGCGATTTGCTTCTGGACCTCGATCTCGAGCCGCTGTGGGATCGCGAGTGCGATCTCAAGCCGCTTTTCCTCGAGCCACTCGCTGACCTCGAGCAACTCTTCCGCGAGCCACTTGCCGACCGAGAACGACTTCTTCGCGAGCCGCTTCGCGATCTTGAACGGGAGCGAGAACCCGATCGACTCCGCGTCTTTGAACCGCCGCGCGAGCCTGATCTCGACCTCGACGAACTTCTCGAACGACTCCGAGATTTCGATCGCGAACGAGACCGCGATCCGTCCGATCCCGACATAATGATTTTCTTCCCACGCGATGATATGCTGTTTCCACCCTCGTTCCTGCCAAAGAAAACGTATCAAATATCATCGAAATTTTCAAAAATATTCGGAGCACAAAAACTGTTCGGTAAAAAAATTATTGTCCGTCCCGTGTGGCATGAGAATACGGTGATTAGTCCGAGAGAAAATGTTTACAAAGTTGTAACTTACCCGCTATTTGGCTTTTTTGCCACCGTCACTTTCCGATTCGCTCGTCGATATAGTTTCCTTGGACAGGAATCTCGCGTTGCTCTCAGACGGTTCGGCGATACTTTTCGAGAGGGTTTTGCCTTCTTACCACTGCCAGTCTTTCTTCCCCTGTTAATTCTCGGTCTATCGCTCTCCGAGCCTTCAAAAGATTTGTAAAATACGAAGACAGTTTTCATACTGGAAAAAAAAATTCGTTTTAGAAAGTTCTAATGTTTTCTTAAGGTTTTTGAAGAAAATTCCTGAACACATTTTTTTGCAACTCATAAACACGCGTTTAGATGGGAAAAGTTAAAAACTCTAAATGAAAAATCTGCAATTCCAAACGCCAGAAAATTTTTATTCACAGGCGAAAATTGTTAGTTTTCCTGTTAAATATATCCCTACAAAATAAGCAAAGAATCCTAAATAAAGTAATTCTGCGATAGTAATACGTTGTGCGGATTTTTTGTACTTTTAAATATGCACGAGATTGAGCCAGACATCGCAAAATTCGGCCGTTGCTTCGCGAACTTTAGCGAATATATCTCGGGTATCATTGACGCAGCCTTTGTGAGCGAGAACCGCGCCAATGCCATTATCTGCCCAAATGTTTTTCGGGTCGTTTCTTAGGACCTGTTTCGAACGAGAAATGGAGAAGATGCTACGAACCTGTTTGTACATCGCCAAAGCTCTGTCCTGATGACGTTTTTCCCTGTCTTTGTCCTTGCCACTCTGATGCAGTCTGCAGCCAAATATTTCCCAGTGCAATGAGAGAATACGCGTCGGTGTTGCTCGTTGGATTTTTGAGAATTCTCTCAAATTTTTTCTGCCCAGGCCCCCACTCCATTTTGGCTAAATGCAAATTTCCAAGCAGAGACCACGTGTGTCCGGATGCTCGTTGTTTATCCTCAAGGCGTCTTTGAACCAATCGGAAGCTTCGTAAATTTGCCCCTTGTCTCTTGCCATGCAACCGAGCCTCAAATAACAATCGATGTAGTTCGGATGCTCCTTGAGGATGTCGTTGTACAATTTTTCCGTTCCATCGAACACGCAAAAAGCCTCGTTCAAGCGAGCCAAGTTGTAAGTCGTTGTAACCGATATGGAATTATAATAGACTGGATCCTGAAGCTCATCGGTTTTCGAACGTGCCAGAGAATCTTCCAAATTACTACGCGCTTCTCCAAGATTTCCCAAACTGCGAAAGAAACGTCGAAATATTATTTTTCTACGTGTATTCAATATTTTCAAGGCCTCAGACTGTCAATTATTCATGATCCTGAAATTTTTCCATCGTTGCCAATAAACGAAATTGACATTTTTCCGAAGTCAAAAAGTCACATTTTTTATTCCATCAAAAGTTTCGGAGAAGAATAAAAACGACGGAAAAAAAATTATTCTAAACTTTTGGTGGAATAAAAAAGTTGCCTCTTTACCTTTGCAAAAAATTCAATTTCGTTTCGAGTAAAAAAAATGAGGATTTTAACGCCGTGTAGAAAAATATAGACACGAACCGATAGTGCAGAGCTCCAACGTTGTTATATATTTCCGGCGGTATTTCAACGTGGACTTTTTCCTTCTACATTCTCGTGGCGGTCCCATAAGTACTGAGGGCAGCGACCAAGTCGCTTTGTTCCAGAATTTGTGCCAATTCGATCCAGGCTTCGACGTCGTCAGGCAATTGCTCGGTAACTTTTCTCAGATGATTTTTCGCGATGTCCCTTCTCGAGTGTGAGCTGGAATTCGCGTACAGCGAACCAAGTATTTTCATAGTCTCGTAGTTTCCAGGTTGTGCTTTCAAAACTTTTTCGAAACACTGAGCCACCTGCGAGGTTATTGGAAAAATGCCAATTCGATTGTGAACTAATGAATCTTCAGTTTTTTACGTTTGTATGAAAAATTACACTCACATTTTTTCTGAATCAACACGATAAACGTACATTTGCCGGAGGCCAAAATGTGGGAGGACAAAAACCGCAGGCGCGAACTGTGTCGCTTGATAATAATATTGGAACGCTTTGTCGTAATCACCCTGAATTCGTTGAAAATAAACAGAAAAAAGTCAAATGGTTAATTAGCAACAGAAAAATCGTATTGAACGACAAATTGAGCCAAACTCATATTTACCTGAACATGAAAGGCTCGAGCGAGCTGATAACAGCTTTCAGCTCGCATTGCCTCGTCCTATGTGTTGTGAAAAGCATGCAGAGCGAGATGTTGAACTTTGTTGTAATCTTTTTTGAAGAAAATATGATTAGCCAGATGATTGAGAACCAGGGGATTCGTGGAGTCGATGGTATAAGTTTCAGAGAGCATTTGGACTCTGGTTCTGATGCTTTCCGGTTGTTGTTGGTTGAGTTTCAAGATGGAAAGTCTGACATGAGCGTTGACGCATTGGCCGTCCAGTTGGAGAGCTCGTTCGAAAGCCAAGCACGCCTTTTCCATACGCCATAAACATTTTTCTCCCTATTCGCTCCCTGCACATAGTAAGCGGCAAGCATGTCCAAAGCGCGCATCTGATGTTTCTTTTTCAAAGTTAATGAAAGCTGCCAAAGCAAAAATTTAACAATAATTTTTAAACGAAACTCTCTACATCATGGATCTAGTGACTCCAAAACTAAATTCGCAATGATGTTCAAGTTTGCGACGTTGAAATCGAACGGAAAATATTGTTTTTTCCTCTTCATTGCTCGTTAAATTTTTTAAATCATTACAATTTTACTTGCCAATTGAGTTTTTTCATTGCAAATTATAACCTGAAGCAATGGAGTTTAAAAAAAAAACACTTTTGGACAGGCATTGAACTTGCGAAAACTTTATGCGAGGTTAGCTTGGAAAAATAATTGGTGCGAAATGCACGTCGTGAAAAGCTCGAATGAACGTCAACGATATTTTTCGCGTGTAAGGAAATTGTTGATGACAAATTTAGCACCACGATAATAACTAAACAACGTGTTTTATGAAGGCTTCGAGATAATTTTGTTTGATTTTTAATTAGTATTTGAATCCGCGGTTGCATTTTGATCCCCGTTAACGAAGTCCCCGTTAACATAACCTCAATACAACTGCTCGTTGCAGCTGATGACAGGTACACTGAACACTGACCTACTGACCAGATTTTGCTGCATTCTCACGAACGCGTTGAATACGATACGTGTTAAAAAGTCATCTTTTCGTCTGTATATCGTGTTTCTGATTGGTCGCGAGTTATACTGATGAATAGTCGCGATTGATTCTGATTGGTCACGACTGACGAGATATTCTCTGTATTGCCTTTCGAAGGAAAGTTTTTGGTTACTGGTTACGGAGCGTCGCGATGTTTTTGGTTAGGTCTTTCCTCTGTATGATTAATTAAGGAATAACTCGCCGAAAGTTCGATTTGAATTTGAACGTGGATATTTACACAAAAGTGCGGGACGTATGGACCGAGTGTTTGATAAATGTGTGAAAAAAAATATACTGTGATTTTCGAAATAAGAGATATCCGCGAAATTGGAAAAAATGGAAATTCACTCGCGCGTGACATCAGTTTTGTTTCGGTGACATATGGACCGAGTGTTGAATAAATTGTGGAAAAAAATATATACTGTGATTTTCGAAATGACAGTTGTCCACGGAATTGGAAAAAATGTAAATTGACTCGCGCGCGACATCACTTTTGTTTGGGTGACAGCAAGATTTTACAAAACAGCGCGACTGTCTGTCACAATCGACTCTGTGACAGCAAGATCTGTGACAGAAGAATACAACGGCGAGACCCAGTCTGTGACAATCGGTCATGGAGCCCAGTATGACACGGGAAGACGATGGACTGGTCGGCACGAGCATACGCTTCTGTTTGTTCGAGAGCGAATGAAAATTTTCGGCACATGCTTGTGAGTATGACGCAGGCCACCAAAAATTCTTAACGCCATCCCTGCAATCATGTGTCTTTCAAAACGTATGTTTATTTTACAGGAAATCTATCTATCCTCGCCCGCAGAATTACCTGGTGTGAGACCATCCACCGATTGCCTCATCCGATCGGATTCAGCGCTCCACAAGAGCGAAGATCTCCTCTCTCATCGAGGTCCACGCATCTCGGGCTTTCAAGGTCTGTATGTGAGGAACGAACGAAAACCGCGTATCACAAAGGCAAAACAAGTTTTCTATCATGAAACTTGTCTCTCCGGCAACAAGAGTCTAAATATAAACAGTCAGAAATTATAATTAACAATGTTTTCTGCACCTCAGGATGTGGTATCGGCTACGGATATCCCATCGCTGCCCAGGTTTCACCGAGTGCGTACCTGAGCCCGTGCATTGTAAATCCAGAGACCAGCGTACCACCATTCTTCACAACTCTCCAGATCCACGCTGCAACAGCAGCATCAAGCCCGAATTTCGGGCACGAATTCGTGATTTTTTACTGGAAAAAATCAAATTTTCAATGGAATTGGGCAAAACGCATTGACGCATGGGTCAAACAAATCCACTCATAGTCATCTGGGGCGTTTTTGCGAAATCTAGTGTAAGTTCCGATAATTTTTGTGTCTTTTTTTTTTCAAAGTTCAGCTTTGTCCAGTTTTGATTAGGATTATGAAAAAAATTGATTATCAAAGGATCCGAAAGGTGAAGTCGCTGCCGACGTGAAACAGCGAATACCAATGATGCTGAAAAATCATTAGGCGTGGGTTAGAGTGGAAATGAAATTCCAGGACGTACCACGAGACGAAATTAGCACATGTGATGGCGGTGTCCGAGATGCACGCGCGTGGGCCATTGTTCCAGGAATTTAGCGAGAAGTTGCAAATCGAGTGCAACAAGCCAATGCTTGTTGCACTCGACCAGCTCGCCAATGCGAGCTGGTCGACAAATGTGCAAAGTTTTGTCGTTAACGGGTAATCCGTGTACGAATCCAATTCACAAAGGCGGCAGCGAAGGAGCTGGAGGAGGTGAACACACGGAAACGACTCGCGGGGACGAAAGTGAACTTCCGGTTATGGAACATTGCAGCGGCGTTCGATACGTTTGCGCTTGCAATTGCGGTTGATGTCAAGGACCGCGCGAAGATCCTTTCAATCTCCATCACGCTAATTACGATTATTTTTAAAGTTGGCCAAGCAATGTGGATGCTCTCAACTGGAGAGTATACAATTTCCAGTCTTTCAACCGAGCACACACAATTTTCGGTAATTCTTCGATATTAAAAAATTTAATTTATATCACGCGGTACATAAATGGACGTTTTGCGTACGCTTCGCGTACACAAAACCCCCATTTCTGCACCTCGTAATATAAAATTTCGTATAACACGCGTACGAAAAATCTTTTTCTGACTCGTGTGATTGCAGTCCTCGTCTTCGGCTCGGCCTGCAAACTCACACTCGTCAGAAAAAGATTTTTCGTCCTAGTGTTATAATGTACTATAATATTATATTTCATTGAATTAACGCCGATCGCTATTTTGGCAATTTCTCTTTCCAGAGCTGCGCAATCATTTTCTGGCGGAAAGCGAAAGGACTCGTTGGGTCGCGTCGAATTATCGACGCCCCAGGGTCAAACTCAAGCATGCGGTTTGGCAGATACCACGTTGCACGGTAATTCACCAGAATTATTCGTAATATCACGGGTAATTAATGTCAAAACGTTGCCAAAGTCATTCAATTTCCATTTTTTTCCTCCGAAACGATTGGTTCTGCAGAATTTTTATATAAACTTCAAATTCAACGTTCGAAAAATTGATTTTCAAAATCTGCTCGTTACCCGCAACTACAAAAATGAGATATCAATTTTATCATTTTTTCTATTAACGTCCTCGGCTCGCGACAAAATTTTTCAATCAAATTCAAAAGATTCGACATTTAAAGTTCGAGATTGTTTAGTTCCCAGTTGAGCAACGATCCCGCGATCGAGGAAGCCCGAAGATTAGCCAACAAAACTAGTTTAACTCCAGGCGATGCCCAAAAAGTTGTGATACAAGTTACCGATTCCGAAGCCAATAATTCCAAAGGTTTGCCTACGATTATCCTCAACTATGTCATTTTTAAAAAAATATTTTAAATCATTCATTGGATCTTTACTTTTCAAAAAAATCGTTGGACAGACAACCTTCGACTACCGAATATTACCCGGGAATGTTGCACACCGAGTCGCCGGCTGGTTTGTTGCCGCAATTCTCCAGCTGGTCCCTCGTTTGTCTGGGGCCTAGCAGCTTGTACTCTCACAATTTGGGTCTGCAGCATCAAACCGGCATTTTAGCCACTTCCGCGTTTCTCTTTCCCTGGCACGTTACAGTGCGGTAAAAAAAAAAAAACAAATCGTTTTTTTACACAATTTAGAACAAAAAACCGTAAAAAATCGAGTCAACAATTTTTACTTACTCAACCCGGAAAAATGTCATTTTCGGAAATTTGAACATGGCCATACAAAGTTTGCGTCTCAATTACGAGCTAAATTTTTTTTGCTCCGAGCCTGAAATCTTGAGAGAAAAAAAAAATTGCTTGATCGATGGTAATTTTTATTTTTCAGTCGACGAACCAGTGCTGTAGTTTCTCCCAGCGAACTTCCGGATTCTTCGACTCAAACGGTTCCCCCAAGTCCGAGGCACAACGGAAAGAGCAGCACGAACGATTTCTCGAGCCGGGCGCTGCCAATGCGACATTTTTCCTTCGCAAAAAGTCCTCGAAAGTCGATCGAAGTCCAGCGTGTTCGAGGACAACATAACAGCCTTCAAGGAAGAATCGACACCTCTGCAGTTCTCAGCAGCGACAAGTTTGAGTTCGTTGACGATCGACGACGAGCCAAACATCGTGATGGATTCAAAAGAGCAAAATTATTCGGAAGAGGCTCGAACCGTGGAACATTTTCTCGTCAACACTTCGAACGTAGTGGAGAGCGTCGAAGCGAGGAACGAGGAGAAAACGAAAAAGAGGAGATTCGGAAGCGACAAACCGCTCGGGCGCATCCCGAGGAAGCGAACGACGGCGACGACATTCTGGTGGCCTGCATAAGCATGGGAATGTGCAACAGCATGTACAAATAGTCAGGAACGAAAATTCCAGAAACCCCCGAAAATCATGGCAATCGCACGGCCTCGGGGGATTCCGCAACGAATTTAGTTCGATACGGAATGAGTTCGACCCTCGATCGCCTCGTGGCTGACGTCGCTGCATCTCGCCTTCGCCCTCCACATAAAACAAAAATCCCGTCGACGTCGTCATCCCTCCGACACCGTTCGCGTCTATTGCACCGAAGACACGCCCGCCAGCATCTCCCCCGTTGGCTCCCAATCAAACCGCTCGGCTTTGTCGATGCTCAGCATCTCCGGGGACATCGAAAAAGACGATCGAAATCATTTCTCCAAAGAAGACAAAGCTGGGGATAAAATTCTCGACGAGTGCATCAGAATCGGGAACGAACGATCGCTTCACGCAGTCGAAACGTTCTCTGGCTCTGCCCCAGCGACGGTAACTCAAGTTTTTCTAACTTTTTCAAAAAAAGCAGCTTTAGGCGAATTTTTTCCAAAGAAAAAAGTGATTTTCGATCTAAAAATGGAAATGAAATTGAAAAATTTACTGTTTTTTCGATTTAATTGCAAAACTTGATCGAATCTTCATTCTTAACTGGAGGACTTAACTGAAGGCTTTCGGAAAAAAAATGGAAAAATTGACGGTTTTTTTTTATTTTGCATTTATTTCAGAATTTTTTTTTTCGCTCGGTTAGCTCTGAACCCCTTCCTTCATGCAGCTCTTGTAATAAAAAAAATTGTATTTTCCAATCGGTTCATTCAATTAAATTAATTAAATGAAAAAGAAACTATATATTGTATTTTTATTACCTCTTTCACCGCCACGGCCACGTCGGCCACCGCAACCACGCCATTTTTGACCACGGCGGGCGGCTTTCCAGCCCATTATCTCCGCCGTTCTCTCCTGTAGTTGCGCCAGAAAGTCCAACTTTTTCCGTTGCTGTATTCGCCAGCCAGCTCTCGTACCTCTATCTGTAATAAATTTAATGTTTCCTTATTATTATAATTTTAGCGCATTGGAATAGTGTGAAACCTAGCACCGCCTGACTCAATGCTAATGTGCGTAGCAATACACTGCGTTGCACCGTGCCTGGCCCAGAGCTACGCAGTGCCCGCTGTACACATAATTTGCATTGAATCATGCGGTGCTCGGTTTCACACTATTCCAAAACGCCAAAAGCATAATCATTTTTCAGATAGTGGAAAGTTAAACACTGCGCAACCCAATGCCAACTCTGCGCAGTGGGTACTGCGTAGGTCTGTGTCAGGCATGGCGCGACGCAGTGCCAACACAGTGCCTGGCTCTGTGCCAGTGCCTGNTTGGCATTGAGTTGCACAGTCTTTGATTTGAAAAATAAGAAAGATTTTCATTAAGACTTCTTATACTTACGATTTCTCCTTAGCTCTGCAGCCTCCGGTGGCTGCTGCCCATCAGCATTTGCTGCTGCCCGCTGTCGCTCACTGTGGCCATCCTCCACCTGAGGGTGAGGCGCATTTGGTGGCGCTTGACCGTCAGCAGCCACCGTTCCACCTCGAACTGCGTTGGCGTGTTCCGCGGGTCCCACTTCCATCTCTTGTTCATGACGATCGCCCATTTTTTTTTGGTTATCTGAAACAGAAATTGAATAATATTAGAAACGCAAATACGAAGGACAAATTATAAAGAGAAACGCACTTCGTGATAGAAAAGATAAAAGCCCGCCCTGAAAAGAACATGGGACGAAAGAAACAATAAATAAAACTCACGTCTTTTTTCTTCAGCCGTTGCTCAGTGAAATGATTTTTGCGCGATTGTTTTCCTATTCATATATCTTCCAAAATGGTCCATGCGCTGCAGGTGGCAGCACTATCGCCAACGTCCGTGCACTCGTGTCTGTATGCGAAATGAATAAAATTCCGCTCACTAAACGCACATCGGGTTATTATTATCGAATAATTTTAAAAAAACTGCGATAATAACATGAATAATATACATAACACATTTCTGGTGTATATAACAACGAACGGAAATAAGAATTATTAAACGCGTGTACCAAGTATAGAGAATAAGCGGCAAGACCATTTTTGAAAGGCGGCCACCTATTGAAACATATTGGAAGTAAAATATGAATTACAAAAAGATAGTTTGTTTGTGCCTTGTTTGGTTTTGGTTATTATTACAAATCGTTACAATATCGTTAACTTTCCCGTCGTGAATGCAAAAATATTTCGAAATTCAAAATGATTCAACGTGAATTAAATTGTTTTTAATTGAATTAACAGGGTTTTGCATATCTCAGGTTGTTCGGGATTGAGCATGATGATTTCAGCGGTAACGCGAGCATTCGGGTCGGAGTTCGCGCTCTGCCGCTAATGTCGCCACGGGACGGGAAATACACGGGATCGACAGGCAACGCGAGGCCCTTTAGGTCGATAATCGCGCTTTGCCACGGGCGTCGCTACAATCCGGGCAATTACTCAAATTTGGGGATAACGGTCATGCGCGTAATCGATATTCATCGATTGCCGTGATTGACACCTCAGTCTTAGATCTCCGGTGGGAGCGCAAGCACGCGGGCAATTTATCCTCGGGTTCTTACTTTTCTATTCTCGGTGCTTCGCCATGTTGGCTCAACTCGAGCCTTACAACCTCGAGTTGAGAGGGTTTTTGGGAAATAGCGCCTAATTACTGCTTTTCGGGATGCGCTCTCACCAGCCACGGGAATATTTTCTCTACTTACTTCGGGATCGTCACGATAACGGCAGATTACGGGAAACGCGGGTCAAACGCGCCGGGCACGATCAACGGTCCTCGTCGACCACGAGGTCGACGTAACGCACGGGTCTATCGGGCTATTCTCGCCTTCGGGTAATTCGAGACTTACAACCTCGATCCTCGGGAAATCTTACATAAATCGGCTGTTCGGGATATTTTACCTTCTTTCGGCATTTACACGTTTCGGGCTCTATTATCTCCCCTCGGGGATAATTCTCCCGGGTTTCTCGCTAAACGGGCACATTTTCGGGTCGCCATCTTGCTCGAGCCATGTGTGGCTCGAGCACCGGGTCGTCGCAACGTTATTCATCGGGCGGGCATCGGGAATTCACCGCTTAACGACAACTTTTGTATCGCTCAATAAATTTAACATCTTATTATTTTACGCGCCCGCTCTTATTATTTCGCCTTACCACCTACACCAGATCCTTGCAAAAACACAGGTTAGTTTTATTATTCGAAATTCGAAATTATTTGAAAAAAAACATAATAATAATTTTATTATTATAGTAAATTTGAACAATGATATTTCATTTGAAGTAAATAATATTAGTACATTAGTTAGTAATATTTCTTGTTATTTAATACACAATTATCTGGATTTAATTTTTTTTCATTCTTCGTTGACTTTCCCGTCGTGAATGCAAAAATATTCCAAGATTCGAAATGATTCAACTAGAATTGAATTGTTTTTGATTGAATATTAGTAAAAATTATTTGGAAAAAACGAAAGAGTAATAATCACAACAGTCGAATTCCCTCATGTTGCTGGACTAACTTTTTTTCGTCCGCTAGATGGCACTAGTAACATGTGGTGGAAAAAAACCTTCATCCTTCATCTTCGTTTTTTCTTCTAATGGTTCAATTATTTTAAAAAATCATAAACTTTCCCCATGTGGTATAACACCTTTATTTATTTATCATTTCATGCATGAAAAAACTTTCCTTCTCGTGCCGCCATCTCTCCTCAGATCCTTCAATGCAGTGTTTCGGACCACTTTTTTCGATGATAGGTTGGTCACAATGATGCGCCGTTTATCTGTGCTGGCAGAAAGTTCAAATGTTTAAAGGTATATCAAAGTACATAGTGCGAGATATGTTTGTGTAAAATTCGTGAAGAATTGTGTAAAATCGGTGAAGAAAAAATACAAATATATACTGCTGTTGTTCACTGCTCATAAAATGACGGCCTCAAATATTTATAAATATCGTTCCTGTGATAACAGTCTTTGACACTCTTGTGATTACTGAACAAAATTGCAAACCATCATTTATTTTCATGCTGGTATGTAAAAAGTGAGTGCAATTAAGTGACACAAATTCAGTGAATCAGTGATTAACTGCAAACATAATTCAGTGATTCAGTGATTAACTGTCAATATAATTCGATAATCGTCTTATCTTCTCGTCTTGGTCGTTGCGGCGATACGTAAAAACAAATTCGTAAGTAAATTTTATAATCGATAATATACTCATCCAAATTACTTTTTCTAAAATAGAAAATATATATTCGACTTATCGAAGTCTTTCAGCGTGCATTTTCGAATCATTGACCTCCGTTGAACCTGTCACGTCATCACGTTAAACTGTAGAAATAATATTCTATGCATATGGATAAAAATCAAATTTATAGGGAATCGCATTTTCAACGACTGTTGTCTAAAAACCGAAGCGATCAGCGGAACCAAATATGCACTTCCGCTTTCATTTCACATTAAAAATGAAGTGCCTCTCTCCGTTGAATATTGTTCATGTAGCGTTTCAACGCAATAATGATTTTAAATCGCGGAAATAATCAACGCCATCTTAGACGCTCTAAGCGCCTCTATGTCTATTAGTCAAACTGAAGAGCTCCAGCTCGCCACGCCGTCCCGGTCTCTCACTCTCATCCCGACCGCCATTCGCAAAGTGTGCTCATCTTTAATTTCTTATTTCGTTCCTAATAAAAGTGACAATGTTTTGGGAGTTAGCGTTTATTCATTAAAAATAAACCCGGCCCTCGATCCTCAAAACATTACAGTGGCGACGAGGATAACGGTAAAAGAGAAGCGATATAGGATCGCAAAGATTTTTCACGATTAAAGTGAAAAGTGAAAGTGAACGAAAACGTGGTCAAGATGTCGGACGAAGATAAGAAAAAGATGGCGAAAGAGCTGAAAACAATCGAAAAAGAACGGGCGGACATCGCAGAAAGAATGGCTCAGTTGGCGGAAAGTCGAAAACAATTGGCGATGGATCGGCAAGCGTTAGTGACGCAACAAGCTCAGCTTCGTGAACGAGAATTGTCAGTGGAATCGCGATCAGCTCAAGGACGAATCCAACAAATGGTGACGTCACGGATCGGCGAATTGAAAGCATTCAACGTGAACGACGACTGGGCGCTATGGAAAGAAAGGTTAGACCAATTTTTTTTCGCGAATGACATTCAAGAAAATAAAAAAGTGGCTCTCCTTATATCGTTGCTCGGAAGCGAGGGCTATGCTCTTCTCCGAAATTTATGTGCTCCAGTCAAGCCATCAGACAAAACTTTTGAAGAGCTGGTGGAAGTAATGAAAAATCACTTGCAGCCAAAGCCAAGTGTCATTACGGAGCGGTTCAAATTTAAAGAGTGTCGCCAAAAAGAGGACGAGAGCATTAAAACGTATTTGACTAATTTAAAAAAATTGTCGACATTTTGTGAATTCAATGACAACCTTGATTATCACCTAAGGGATCAGTTTGTCTTGGGTCTTCGCAACGCATCAATTCAAAAACCTCGGAGAACCAAACTTGTCATACGCGCGAGGTGTCCGCGTCTCGAAGCTGACTCCAATGCGAGAGCCAATTGGCTCTCGCATTGGAGTCAGCTTCGAGAGGCGCAGCACAAATGGGATCGACGCAAAAGTCAGCTGCGGATCAAGTCAACTTCGTGGGGCCGAGGAATTCATCGCAGGCGTCGAAGAGTTACGGGAACAACAACAAATCGTCACGATGCTACTGTTGCGGCGGAGTAAATCATCAGACAAGCGTATGTAGATATAAGCATTATCGTTGCAATATTTGCAAAGAAGAAGGTCATTTGTCAAGAATTTGCAAAGAAAATTGAAACAAGCATAAAAAAGAAATTCAATCGAATCAAAATCATCCTAAAAAACAAAGTAACGCAAGACAAAATTATATTGGCGAAAAAGAAAATATCTCAGAAAATTTTGACGATCTTTTCCATTTGCAAATGGAAAACGAAACAGTGAACGACGGGAATTTTAGTATCGAGCCAATTAGAATGAACGTGATGATCGAAAATAAAAAGATTGAATTTGACGTGGACACAGGGTCCGATATCGCGGCAATTTCGGAAAAATTCTTTTAAAAAGTCAAAGAATTTCGCAAAAAAATAGTAAAAAAATCGAATCGTAAATTTCGCTCGCATCCCGTTCAAGAAATTATTCCACTGGGATACATTGATGTAAAAGTAACGTTGGGAAAAACAGACAAGGAATTGGAATTGTTTAGTTTGCCCGGAAATGGTCCGCCACTCTTAGGTAGAACTTGGATACACGCACTTAAGGTGCCAGTGTCGAAGTTACTAGAGGGGGAGGAGGAATCGAGCATCGATTGGCTGGATAATGACGAAAGTAAAAACAATATTGAAAACATTATCAGCGAATTCGATTCGGTTTTCTCAGAAAAATTGGGGAAATATATTGTCACGTCCGGGGGTTTATTTGAATTGGGTGATTTTACCCCGTGACAGATAACTGCCACTTGGTTTCAAATGGCAGAATTAACTGTCTCTAATTTAGCCCGGAGTGTGCCGGACAGGGATTAGAGGAAGGAAATATCGCGCGTGGGGGTTGATAAAACATTTGGTCGATTATTTATAACAATAAAACGATAGTCGGTTTATTGAGAATAACAGGTTGGATAGTTCCACAAATGTTCACATTTCGATGAGATTTCTGGTTAGCTGATTTCACAATTAATTTCACATTTCGTTGGGACTTGGTTGCGCACTTGATTCACAAAGTTTTTCGGTGATTCTGGATCACAATGGTTGTTTAGGTTAGTTTTCTTTGGGTTTCCAGAATTTCGATGATGACCGCGGGTATTACGGGGCGACTTGATGTTTTATAATTGATTTAATAATGCTTTTTTTTTAGGGGACGGCCGCGACCATCTTGGTCGGCGGCCTCGGTAAAGACTTTTTATTTTTCTTTTCTTCAAAAGTTTGATTTCGGGACCAGTTCGACCATTCTGGTCTGGAGCCCGTTAACGACTGCTGGTTCTTGCGGTGAAGATAGTGCCCGGCACTTTTAATTGAATTAATGCGCACGCGAAATTCGCAGAAATCGGACTTCGCGCGCCCTGTAGATGAGTGACAGTCTCCCGGTTACCGTGAGATCCGCAATGTCAGCGGATTTAGGGACTATTTGTGTGAGATCGCGACTGCTTGCGCGTTCTCACACTGATAACTATATAAGTTTATTATAATTATAGTATAACGGTATTTTGGTCAAAACGGACCGTTTATGAAATTAGGCGGATGGCCACGGGACGTGACAATACAAAGATAAAATTCACAATTCATTTGAAAGAAAAGGCGAAGCCGGTTTATTGTAAACCTCGACCAATCCCTTATGCGATGCGAGAAAAAGTGGAACAAGAATTAAATCGATTAATTGAAGCGGGAATTATAAAAGAAGTGGAGAGCATCGAATGGGCTACTCCAATTGTTCCGGTACCAAAGAGCAATGGGGAAATTCGAATATGCGGAGATTACAAAGTCACGCTTAATCCCCATATCAAGATCGATCGTTACCCAATTTCGCGGGTCCAAGATCTTTTATCAACGTTAAATGGAGGTACAGTTTTTTCGAAAATCGATTTATCGCAAGCTTACCAACAAGTGGAATTGGATGACGATTCAAAATTGTTAGTCACAATATCCACGCACAAAGGATTATTTGTTTACAATCGCTTATGTTTCGGGGTAGCGTCGGCGCCGGGAATTTTTCAGAGAGAAATGGAGACGATATTGAATGGAGTAGAGGGAGTGATCTGCTTTTTCGACGACATTTTGGTTTCTGGTTCGACACGTGAGCTACATAATCAAAGGGTTAAAGCAGTTCTACAAAGATTGCAAGATAGTGGCCTCACTGTAAACAAAGAAAAATGTGAATTCGCAAAAGACAGTGTAGAATTTCTCGGTTATGTGTTGGACAAAAACGGTACTCACGTGTCTAAAGAGAAAACAAAAGCAATCAGTGACGCTCCGGCTCCAAAGGATTTGACTCAGTGTAGGGCGTTCCTCGGCATGATAAATTATTATGCAAAATTCATACGAAATTACTCGAGAGTTGTCGGTCCACTTTTCAACTTGTTAATAAAAGATGTAAGTTGGAATTGGGACTCGAAGTGCGAAGAGGCATTCGAAAGAGCGAAACGTAGTTTGATCGAATCGGAGGTTTTGTCTCATTTTGATTTGAAATTACCGGTTAAAATCGCTTGTGATGCGTCTCCATTCGGCCTGGGGGCGGTACTGTCACATATTTATGAAGACGGATCCGAACGACCAATCGCGTTTGCGTCGCGTACGCTGTCGAAAGCGGAAAAAGGCTATTCACAACTCGACAAAGAAGCATTGGGAATTGTATTCGGTGTAAAAAAGTTCCATCAGTACGTCTACGGTCGGCGCTTTATTTTGGAGACAGATCACAAGCCGTTGGTATACATTTTTGGATCCAAGCATGGATTGCCACAAATGTTCGCGAATAGAGTCCAAAGGTGGGCGGTTTTGTTATCGGCCTACGATTTTGAGATAAAATATGTCAAGGGCACCGATAACACTCGAGCAGATGGTTTGTCGAGAGTTCCTTTGGTTTGTAACAAGGAAAATGAAGCGGAAACGAATGAATATACGTATTTGAATTTTGTGTCCGAAGGAATTAAGGCAATTAACGCGGTAATAGTTGCGAAAGAAACGGAAGCCGATAGTCAATTGAGTCAAGTCCGAGAATTTGTAATGAACGGGTGGCCAAACGAAGTGCCTGACGATTACAAAGCGTATAAAAATCGAGAGAAAGAATTAACGGTGGAGGGAGGATGTGTAATGGGGGGCCACAGAATTGTAATTCCTCCGAAACTGCGTGGCAATTTGCTCGACGAACTCCACAGTGTTCACATGGGAGTCGTACGAATGAAAGCGATGGCAAGGTCATATATTTGGTGGCCCGAAATTGATAAAGAGATCGAGGGAATCGCTAAGTCTTGTGGGTTGTGTTTAGAGTCAGCGGATAATCCACCTAAAGCAGTTTTGCACCTGTGGAAATGGCCAGAAGGGCCTTCGCATAGGGTTCACGCAGATTTCCTCGGCTCGTTGGAAGGAAAAATGTTCCTGGTTATTATTGATTCGTTCTCGAAATGGGTTGACGTCAAGGAGATGAAAGACATTACGTCAAACTCCACGATCAAGGCATTTCGGGAGTATATGTGCACCTGGGGAATTCCGTTAACCTTGGTGACGGACAATGGTCCGAGTTTTTGCTCGAAAGATTTTAGCGATTTCCTAGAATCTTATGGTATTGGACACGTTCGAACAGCACCATACCATCCGGCCTCAAACGGAGCAGCCGAGAACGTTGTCCGTAGTTTTAAAAATAAATGTAAGGTGTTGCGGAAAGCGGGGAACTCAAGTGACGAGGCGCTGTGTAAATTCCTATTTCATATTAGAGCAACGCCTCATTGTACGACAAATTGCAGTCCTGCGGAACTGCAAATAGGACCGAAATTTCGCACGAAATTAGACTTATTATATCCGACGATTCGCTACGGCGTGGAACAAAAGCAAAAGAGCCAAATCGGGGCTTTCCGGGGCAACCGAGGACTAAAATTCAGCGAAAATCAAATTGTAATGGCAAGAGACTTTAGTAATAATTCGTGACGTAAATCGCAAGTCATGGAGCGCATTTTTCCGGTTACGTACCAAGTGCAAACGGACGATAAGCGACTGTGGAAACGTCACACCGATCAACTAAGAACCTGTGATTTTAAAATTGATGCTTCGGAAAATAAAACGAATTAACGAGCGAAACTTTAAAAAGCAATTATACGCCGAAATTTCAGAGTCAAAGCGAACAGATTGTGATAAATGAATCGGCACCTATCGAGAAAAGGGCCGAAGAGCCAAAGAGTAATTTTGTATCGCAAGCGATACCTTTGCGACGCTCATCGAGGGTTTGTAAGCCTCCGACGCGTCTTGATTTATAAGTTGTAAACTAAACAGGGAAATGTGTATTACCCGGTAGGAATCGGATTATTTATGTTTAATAATCTGGGAAAAAAAAAAACAAACAAATGGATTGTAATTCGCTTGTGATATCCTTAAGGGAATGTTGACATGGCGTTAAGATGTATTGTAAACGCTGATGTGAGGAATTATTTCCAAATTAAGAAGGGAGGAATTGTAGCGTTTCAATGCAATAATGATTTTAAATCGCGGAAATAATCAACGCCATCTTAGACGCTCTAAGCGCCTCTATGTCTATTAGTCAAACTAAAGAGCTAGAGCTCGCCACGCCGTCCCGGTCTCTCACTCTCGTCCCGAACGCCATTCGCAAAGTGTGCTCATCTTTAATTTCTTATTTCGTTCCTAGTAAAAGTGACAATGTTTTGGGAGTTAGCGTTTATTCATTGAAAATAAACCCGGCCCTCGATCCTCAAAACATTACAGTTCACTTCGCAAAAAGCATGCTCCGCAGTCATATAAAATCTGTGAGACCATGAGAACATTTTGTTTTGTGCGCTCCAAAGTTATAAAATTTATCAGTCGGCTGACAAATTTGACAGCGCAGAGGAGCAAAATGTTCTCATCCACCGACAGATTTTATAACTTTGGAGCGCAGAGAAACAAAATCTTCTCATCGATCGATGAGAAGACCGCTTTCATTTCACATTGAAAATGAAGTGCCACTCTCCGCTGAATATTGTTCACTTCACAAAAAGCATGCTCCGCAGTCATATAAAATCTGTCAGACCATGAGAAGATTTTGTTTTCTGCGCTCCAAAGTTATAAAATTTATCAGTCGACTGACAAATATGACAGCGCAGAGGAGCAAAATGTTCTCATCAACTGACAGATTTTATAACTTTGGAGCGCAAAGGAACGAAATCTTCTCATCGATCGATGAGAAGATTTTGTTCCTCTGCACTTCAAAGTACGGAGTGTAATCTCAAGTCTTGTCTTAACAAAAGATTGACTCGTACGTACAAGATTTCTCCATTGGTTTAGAGAGATTCTATGCCTTTGCGCTATTTTATATAATGCATGAACTTTTCTAATGTCTAAATACGTCTCTCAAAGTATTTCGCAAAGCTGATGGCAAAAAGCCAAAAATGACATTCTCGCGAGAAAGTGAGATTATCGCACGCGTTCGCGCTTTCTTTCAGGTGACCAAACCATGTCATCAAAAAAAAAATGATTTTATCGTCGTTCCTCGTCGACGATCGATTTTAGTTTGAAAATTGACGAAAATTCGTCATTTTTCTGCAAAAATCGTGGCAATGGGCTAAAAATCACATCTCGGCGAGAAAATGAGATAACGGCATGATTTCAGGTTTAAATTTATCCGCACGGAGTACATTTTCAGGAAAAAAATCAGCAACGTCCTCCCATCATCCCAACACGTTAAAGTCTTCTCTTCAAATTTAGGAAAAAACTTGTCGTTTTCGCAGCGATGGTGAAAAGTCGAAAATTGTTTCCTGGCGAGCTATGAAGACGATGGCACGTGTTTAGGCTCCGTTTGAGCAAAACAAACCGTGTCAATGAGGAAAAAATCGATAATTCACCGTCGTCGCTCGGAGACGATCGATTTCGGTTTGAAAATTGACGAAAATTCGTCATTTTTCAACGAAAATCGTGGTAATGGGCCAAAAATCACATATCGGCGAGGAGATGAGATAACGGCATGATTCCAGGCTTAAACTCATCCGCACGAAGTACATTTTCAGGAAAAAATCAGCATCGTCCTCCCATCATCCCAACACATTAAATTCTCCTCTTCAAATTCAGGAAAAAACTTTTCGCAGCGATGGTGAAAAGTCAAAAATTGTTTTCTGGCGAGCTATGAAGACGATGGCACGTGTTTAGGCTCCGTTTGAGCTAAACAAACCGTGTCGATGAGGAAAAAATCGATAATTCATCATCGTCGCTCGGAGACGATCGATTTTAGTTTGTAAATTGACGAAAATTCGGCATTTTTCAACGAAAATCGTGGTAATGGGCCAAAAATCACATCTCGGCGAGGAGATGAGATAACGGCATGATTCTAGGCTTAAATCCATCCGGACGAAGTACATTTTCAGGGAAAAAATCAGCATCGTCCTCCCATCATCTCAACACATTAAATTCTCCTCTTCAAATTGAGGAAAAAAACTTGTTCTTTTCGCAGCGATGGTGAAAAGTCGAAAATTGTTTTCTGGCGAGCTATGAAGACGATGGCACGTGTTTAGGCTCCGTTTGAGCTAAACAAACCGTGTCGATGAGGAAAAAATCGATAATTCACCATCGTCGCTCGGAGACGATCGATTTTAGTTTGACATCTGATGGAAAAACGTAATTTTCCAATGAATATGATGGTATTTATATTGAGCAGAAAATCACATTTTGGAGAGGGATTTTGATAATGGCATAAAATCAACTCAATCAATGCTGTATTTGCTGAAAAAAAAACTTTGCATGGGCAAGATTATGTAAAAAGATCAGAGTATGATTTGTGTACGTTGAAAATCCTCAATCGCAACTGCCGACATATTTCTTCGTCCCCATTCAACGAAAAGTTTTCGGTTACGAGTTATACGATGCTTTCGGTTACGTCTTTTCTCTGCACCGATTTTTTGCCTGCTCGGTACACAAGCTTTCTTTTAGACCGAGCGGTTGATAATAATTGTTTAGTTATGAGTTTTCTTCGACGGAGTTAGAAAACATCCACTCATGTGATAAAACTCAATTAACAAAGATGATGCCGTCATTCTATTTTAAACTCATTCTAATTCAATAAAACTAGTTTCCCACGATTATGCCAATATCTGCCACGCTGCATTTCTTTCTCTGCAGGTTTTTCCGGTTCCTGGCGAAATTCCACGGAGGGACCTTCCTTTTCTTCTTTCCATTCTACTCTTTTTCTCTCCTATCCTTTTACTTTTTTCTGGAACAGCCGCTTCGTGCACTATGTCAAAAGCTGCTTCGTGCGCTTTTATCAAAAGCTGCTTCGTGCGCTTTATCTGAAGCTGCTTCGTGCGCTATATCAAAAGCTGCTTCGTGCGCTAAATATCAAAAGCTGCTTCGGGCGCTGTACTGATATCTACTATCAGTGATTAACTCATTGTTCATCCTTAAGATAATGATGAACAAATTGAACCCCATGGATCGAAATATTTTAGCTAGAGGCGAGTGGCTCACTGGAGATCACATCGACACTTTTGGTCGGCTCCTAGCGGAGCATTCCGCATCTGAATTTGTTATGCAAGAAACGTGGAAAGTGCAACTGCCTCATAATATTAATGAGGAGAGAGCTGATCGTAAGTTCATTCAAATTTTGCATAGTTCGGATGGGATCAACAATAGCGGAGGGCATTGGGTGTGCGCTTACTACGACACTCACTCCATTTTCATATTTGATTCCATGAATCACAAAAAGTTGCATCCACACCATAAACTGTATCTTCAGCGCCTGTTTCCGACGTATCCATTCGATCAGCGTCCCGTTAAATTTCCAGTCGTAACGAATCAACCCAATTTGAGTGATTGTGGCGTATTTGCCATTGCTTTCGCAATTTCGCTTTTCTTTGGTGTGAAGCCCGAAAAAATAGAGTACGATGTAAGGAATATGCGCTACCATTTGTTGAATATATTCGACACGGGGGTGATTAGCCATTTCCTACGCATCATTAAGAAGGGAGATTCCATCAAAATATTCTCACTGGAGCAATTGAATAAAAAAAAAAAACAAAAAGCACTGGCAGAGAAAATTAGACGAGAACAACGCAAGAAGTATGAGGATCTGAGCAGCACCAAACCTCGTGTTTTCGTAAATCAGAATGACGAGAGTCCTGAAAAAAACCAATACAGGCGAAAATCACTTTCCTTGCGAAATGAACCTTTTGCATTTGGTCAAAAATCGCGAAGTTATTAGTACGCATCATGATGACACACAGAAAATATTATCTCGTATTCATAATTCGTCTGTTATTCTCATCGAAAAATTAAAAGAGCAAACCAAACCGACTGATCCTGAACTTCCCATCGTGTTGGAAACCCAAAAGACACGTATTCACGTGGAAGAACCTGCCAGACTGGACGCTTTCAATAAGAGTCATTGCGTTAGCTCAAGTGATAAGATGGAAAATAAGGAAAGGTTCAGAGTCGAGCCTGAAAATACGACTGGCATTAGTTTTGCATCTGTATCTGTTGTAGAAAATTCGGCTAAACGACTCAAGAATAATTTAGTCGTCAGCTGTTCCGTCGAATAATTCATGTATTCAGGTGGTTTTTGGATGTAGGAGTGTTTCCTTTCAATTCAATCGAGTGAAGATGCACGTATGAGAATGGTCCGAGTAACCCACTTCAGGGATCGCGCTATTCCTTCGTATCATCTGAACTAGTTTGTAGTTGCCTAGGAGATGAAAATAAATAAGAAAAAAAGAGTAGTAGAAAAACGGAAAGCGTAGAAAGAAGACGTGTGAATCGAAAGGAAACGAAGGCAAATCTCGAGAGATAGAAGAAATGGACCAATTTTTGGAATTCGAGTAAACGGTGAGTCCTTAATCGTAGTTTATTGACCCCTTCCAAAATCCACAACCCTCACTCGACCGAGTCGACGTGAACCACCGAAACCACAACCAAACTCTGACAACAATCGTCAATCATACATCGGTTCATCCGATTTGTTAATTTACATCCGCCAGTCGGATTGTTTTTTCGAACTATCGGTCACCAGCTGACCATTCACGAAAACGAAATCTCTATCATTGTCTTTATTGGATTAGACGAATAGAAATTTGAAGATTTCCCCTCAAAGAAATTTAGAAAATGTAACCTTAGAAAATGTAAAATTAAAAATTGTAAATAGATTTACGAGGGGTTTTTTTCTCTGAGATTTCGATCTCGGAGAATTTTCCTCTCTGAGCGAAAATTAAATTGATTGAATATTGTGGCTCAAGTGGTTTGTTTTATTTGTCAATCCTCAATTCCCCTAATTTAACGAGTCCTTCAGAAATTAATTCGAATTTAACAAAAAAAAAAAATTACGCGGCCTCTTCTTTATCGAAGAGTACGCGCCGACAAAACATCAGCAATAAGCGGAATAATTCAATTTCTAGGAATGATATTGATCGGTATCATGAAAAACGTTTCAAATCATCAATTCCAATCAGTACTCGAACAAAAATAGCTCCCAATGACAGCACCTATCATGGAAAAAAGTGCACGGATACGATTTGTAATAATGCAACACTCAATGACAATCAAAAACAGTTTAATTTCGTACGTTCAGTTCAAGCACAGCATATTGAGAAAAAACGTAAATCAAAAAATCAGGCAAGGAAACGGAAAAATCCGATTTCTATTGATGCAATCTGTAAAAACCCCCAAAAACGCCGAAAAGTTCGAGCCCCGATTGAAAACCAGACTAATGTAAACAAGAGAGACCAGCAAATACAACGGCGGCGTATTGATTCGAACTTAAAGTTTTGAAAATCTGAGTCGTTATCTCGAAAGTACTGCCGCATTCGAGTAACTAACGATAGCATAAAAACGATTACTACCAAAGGAGTGTATGTAAGTCGACTCACAAAACAGTTGTCCTCTCACTCAGTTAGTGGGAGTTTTCTTGAAGCGGAGCGTGTTATTAAATGGTGTTTAATATTTAGAAGTAAAACGATCTTTGCACTCAGACGAATGCTGCAAGCTATAAAACAGAAAGCCGAAATATGCCTAACACTTACATCAGCTGCATCAAATACTGATATCGATAGTCGTATCGCTGCTTTATGTGGATTGATCAAAAAGCACACGGCATCGTCGGAACCGTATTATACAGAAACTGCTTATGTGCATCCCCGTAATAGCTCCGAGCCTATCGTCATGAGTGTCGATGGTAAAGCAATGAATGTATTACCAGTAATTGTTACCAAAAAGAACCGCCGTCGGTATAAGTCGTGGGATTGTTCCTCGCACTGCAGAATTCAGGACAATCATGTTTTAAGTATGTACGAAGATTTCATGACTATTATGACCGATATCTCTATGCGCAAATTACGAACAGTTTTACCTAAAGTTTGTCAATGCACTGTGAAACATTCCGAAAATTTATTAGGCCATAGTCAAGTATGCTACATGCAGCCACGCCGATGCAAATCGTTGCTATTATCTTTAGAATTATTATCTCCACATTTCCCACAAGTGCGTTTAACGAAACGATTATTTCATAATGTTTCAGCATTGCAACAAAAAGTAATGGAGATTGATGATGCTTTAAATACGCTTAATGTTGATAAATTACAAGAATTTGCGGAAACAGCGAAAAACAAGGCAAGCCATTTCCAGAGTACTGACGAAATACTATTAGACGAAGATGCTATAGTTCAGAAGTATTCTAATGCATTCCAAGCTCTGCACAAAAAAGCATCAAACCTACCACGTTTTCTTTGCTTGTATTGTCAAAAGATTTGTTGCTTGACCGATGGAAGAGAGCTGGACAACTTACGAGTCATTCCTACCGGAAAGTTTTGGGATGATTTGAAATTCTTTATTAAAAATAATGAAGACTTCGATTCGGATTACATTTGTCAATACTGTCTAACCAAGTTCCGCTCCGGCTGTCTCCCTCCAAGATGTGTTCTGAACAATTTACAAGTTCCGGCTACACCTGCTCCGCTTAAAGACTTGAATGAATTTGAAAAAGTTTTGATACAAAGAGCAAAGGCATTCCAAACAGTTCTAAAAATGGGTACGGTAACTCGAAAAAATGTACGACACAGGAAAATGTACAGCAAAGCCCAAGGGCGAGCTTTCCATTTACCTCTACCGTTAGAAAAAACATTAGAAAAAATTTGTCCCTCGACAGAAGCAATCAATTCACATCATGAATTATACATACTAGTTCGTGGTGTTCCGACTAAAAGTAAAAAAGTGTGGGAGTCACTTGTAGACAGAGAAAAGGTATTTGGGGCTCTTCTATGGTTAAAAATGCATAACCCCCATTACAGAGAGATTCATTTACCCAAGCACTTTTCGGATGTACTGGAAACGAATTTACGTGAAGTCGAATTCCAAATATCTCCAGACTGCGTTAGTGATGACGATATTGATGATCCAGGTGTTGATCTTGATAAGGTGGAATCACAAAATCATAAAGACTTTGCTGTTCATCTTGATAATAAGGGGGAAACAAAAAATAAAGAAAATCTTGCTGTTCCAGAAACTGTTCAAGAAAAACAGATTACTGTTGAAGGAATCGTTCAAAACAAAAAGAAAGATGGCCGCGTCGCAGCACTATTAACACAAATGTCACAGTCTGATCCTTTTTATGAACAGTATACAATTCATCGAATGCAGGCTCCTAAGGACTGTAAAATCGCGATAGAACTGTATCAGATGCTGAAAGTACATGATCAACCACTGGATAATCGGTATAAGTTTCTAGATGTGTTGTGTTTTCCAACTTTATATCCCGCTGGTACTAACGGAGAACACGAAGAAAAGCCTGTCCATCTTTCAGATTTTGAATATGAGAAATCACGAATCTTGTCGAGACAAAGTCAATTCAGATTAAACCAACAATATTTATTTTATCTTCTGAATGCGCACAATATTCGCTCACTCCAAAGTGGTATATTCCACAAACTTAACGTGACTGATGGGCACTTTAAATACACCTCTGCTACCTACTTAGAGCAATTGAAGAAAGGTGATCTGGAAGGAAATTTGTCAACAATATTTTCAAAACTTCGTAACACCGAACAGTATTAGCGGAAACCGCGGAGTGACTTGAATTGTATGATATATAATTATGGCCCTCCAACGTGGTTCCTTACGTTGAGTCCGAGTGAGTGGCAATGGGACATGTTATCCGAATATTTGCGGGAAATTAACCCCCAATTTAAAAAGAAGACATCGTTGAACGAATGTATAGCTGCTGATCCTGTATCAGCTTCAAGATTCATTAACAATGAGTTTCACGCAATGTTAGATTTTCTCGTTTCACGCGATAATCTCATTGGAAAAATAGCCCATTGGGTTGTGAGAAGAGAGTATCAGGGAAGAGGTACCCAACATTTTCATTTACTGATATGGATAGAGGATGCACCCATTCTTGGTAAAAGTTCGAAAGAAGATGTAGCCAACTTCATCAAAATGTATGTAACTTGCAGGATACCTGATCGAAATGTTTCGCCCGTCTTGCATCGTCGAGTTACCACACATCAGTATCATCATCATAATTCCTACTGTATGCGTAGTAAATCGGTGGGAGGAAAGGGAAAAGGTGGAGTCCGTAAGGTGTGTCGTTTTTCATTTCCAAGACCGGTTACCAATGAGTGAGTTATCAGGGATGTTGAAACATCCATTGCTGGGCGGCGAAAATTGAAATCGAAATACCAATTGTACGACAATCCTCGTGATATTGGCGAAACTAACATTAACAATTACGATCCCGTTGTATTGGTAGCGTGGGAAGGTAATATGGACCTTTCATGCTGTGGAGAAAAATCGGCATCGTTGGCTTGGTACATAACCAAGTATATGTTGTGACGTGGTTTTTGAAACACCGCGTCCCAAGGGAATGTGTTATCGACGGATTGGCTCAGCTCCACGTACAGGGATCGGTGTGGATTGAGGAAAGGGGCAAAGCATACCTGCCGCCCAATCACCACCGACCTCAAGGCGGGCAACGTCACTCCGAGAGAGTACAGAGGCTCGTTTGGGACAACGACGCTCCGTCTAGCGGCGTACCGGAGGGGAAGGATAAGCTTCGGTTTTCGTTTTCGTTTAGTATGGAAGGCCATCGACCACCGGATTGGCGATCACCCGGCGGCGTGGATTGCCCGATCGCATTTTCTATTTTGATTTCGCCTTTAGGTTTAGTTCCGCTCTCGTTCCCTTCCCCCTTCGCTGTACGCCCGGAGAGTACACTTGGGTGACGGAGCCTGCCACGGCGGGGGGTCTGAGGACGACCACCTCCCTAGCCGTTCCGCCCACGGATTTTGGAAGGATCGCCGCGGCGCGCGCTAGCGCCATCGGTTTTCGTTTGAGTTTGGAGAGTCCGAGTTCGAAGAGCTCCCGATCAGTTCTCGTTTCGCTGTCGCCTCGGGAGGAGCTCCCACTCCTCCCGTGCTACCGCTATGCTACCGCCACGTTACCGACTTCGCTACCGACGCTCCCGACAGAGTCCCGCTCTCGCTTTTGTTCGCTCTCGCTATTTTCCAGGCTACCGATAATGCCCGCTCTCGCTGTTTGTCCGCTCTCGTGATTCTGTTAGGCTATCGCTAACCTTCGCCCCCGCTTTTGTCGCTCCCGCTATTTCTGAAGGTTCTCGTTATTTTTCTGGGTTCGGCCCTCGGCCGAATTGTACGACACCGAACAAATTATAGTAAACGTTCTTTTTCTTAAGTTTATACCCTGGTCGCGTTTTATTTTAACCCCGTCTCACAGGCCATTTCCGTCCGCGCCCTCTCTCCATAACCGACACCCTGAGCGACCCGAGGTTGCCGTCAGCAGCCCTTCCGACCCCTCGCCTCTCTAGATACCTATATAACTTTGTGTTCCGTACCGCGGTTCGCCGATTCCGCGTGGCTAAATAATCGGCTGGCGCCCAACTCATGGTATCATTCTCGTGTACTTTCGTTTTCTTTAAGGCTTGCAAACTCGGGAGGCGGTCGGAAGCTGCGCGAGGGTAACGGGACTCATCACAAATAAAAATACCCGTTACAATTGGCGCCCAACGTGGGGCGCTACCGCGAAAGCTAAAAATTAAAATCGAATCGCTACCGCTACCACAAACATCAAAACTTAGTTTGCTATCGCGAAAATCATGAAGAGTTAAAACGGAACTGTTACCGCAGAAACGAACAAAAATTGGGTTGCTATCGCGAGGAGTAGTATGGGAAAAAAAAAATTTATTAAGTAGCTACCGCCTAAAATCGAAAAAAAAACCGAGCATTTTCAAAAACGTGGATTTTCTTTTCCTCTCGCTGCTGAGAGCGCGAGATGGAACCTCGGGCGGGGCGCGCGGCGATCATACGACCCCACGCTCATGCGCGATACCTGGCAGGGAGGACGGGGGACGCGAACGACGAGCCTTCGCAAAATTTGGGAGAAATCCCTTTCCCCGACCCCGCGCGCGCCCTGCGCTGCTCTCGGAAACATCGACCCCCCCACGAGGATCGCGACCGATGGTAGGGGCAAACCCCACGCGCGGTCTCGGTCACCAGGAGACCGCACGCGAGATCATCGATCGCTCATTAACATCGATCTCGCGCCCGAACTTACACGCCCTAGCTACCGGCTACCGCATAACTCGAGTCGTCACGAGGTAAGTCGCTCCGGCCCCGGCCATTTTGGAATCCTCGCGCACCGATTAACCGTCTGTGAAAAGTGCGAACACGTTTGATGAGCTACCGATACACGCTACCGATTTATGCTACCGAAATACGTTATCAAAACCTGCTATCGAAATTCGTTACGAATTTTTTTCCCTTTGATGCCTTTGCCTTGTCGTTGCATTTTCCCTTCCCATTTTTTTGAGTTTTGGGAGGCGATTTGGCTCACATTGCCGTCGCCTGTTCTCGCACCTCTCACGCACGTGGCGGGGCCTCGCTCCCGCTACGCTCGCGCTGCCTCACGGCGTGCTCTCGATCGCCTCGATCCGCCACTAAACCCGAGCTTCCGCCACACCTATCGCCTTCTCCCCCATCGCTTCGCACCGCATGCTCACGCTTCTCGGCTCGCTTGTCTCTTTTCCGGTGCATGAAGGTACAGGAAACGACAAGGGCCTGCGATTCTAACTGTCCAAAACGGGCTCGGAGGGATACGAAAGGAACCACAGAAGGGACTCGAAGGACCCAGGTATGGAGGACGCCACGACCGGTAAGTGACAACCGATAAACCACCAAAGCGTTAAAACGAAAAGTGACATCCAGTGCGCGTCCTGTGTGAGTGCTTCGAACTACCCATTGACTACCGAGTGCGACGCTACCGCTTAATTTCGCGACGATTTAGCTTCGCGCCGGATTGTCGAGTGCACCGTGATCATTTAATTCCTGACGGATTACCGCGTGCCTCGTTATCGTCTCGTCTCTCGACGAGTCACCGCGTGCATCGCTATCGTCTCGTTTCCTGACAGATTACCGCGTGCATCGCTATCGTCTCGATTCCTGACGGATTACCGCGTGCCTCGTTATCGTCTCGTCTCTTGACGAGTCACCGCGTGCATCGCTATCGTCTCGTTTTCTGACGGATTACCGCGTGCATCGCTATCGTCTCGATTCCTGACGGATTACCGCGTGCATCACTATCGTCTCGTTTTCCCGCCAGATTACCGCGTGCATCGCTACCGTTTAAAAAAAAAAAAAAAATCACGACGGATTACTAAACGCGTCGCTACCGCTTAATCTCGTGACAAGTTAACGAGTCCAAGGCCCTGTCGACTGTTGACAGGTGCAGCCGCCCCGCACGCAAGTTCCCCGCTACTGCCGTTACCGACCGTGCACGTTATTACCGTTCAACCTCGTGACGAAATTACCGGATGCGAAATCCGGTCAGAATTTTGACAGGCGGAGCCGCCTTTGCGCGTGAACCCCTCGCTACCTTCTGTTACCGACCGAGGCCATCGCCCTGCGTTACCGTCGCGCTCTCGTTAACCCCTCTCTCGCTCTGTAGACGACCGACGGTAGGGGAAAACCGCGCGGATCGCCGTCCCCAGCCCCTGCGTCGGCGTGGGCTCGCGTTACTTACGCAGCTACCGCTCTAACGCGCGCAACTACCGCTCGAGCTCGTCTAAGCCCTTCTTCTCTTTTTTTTTTCCTTTCCTTTATTCCTTTTTTTCCTCTTTCTCTTTTCTCCCTCCCCTCCTTTTCGGAGAGACTATCGCGACCGTCACACCGCGTGACCGTTGACAGGCAACCCGTGCGATTAGAGCGACGTCATGGGTGACGAGAAACCGCCCGCCGCTGCGGGAGCCGTTCCGAAAGGCCAGCCACTCGGCGACCTCCCGCCCCCCGAAGGCGAGGCTAGTAGCTGGCTCGCCGGCTTGAATCTCACCGCGGACCAGTTC
This sequence comes from Hyposoter didymator, assembly GCA_037952995.1. Taxonomy (NCBI): domain Eukaryota; kingdom Metazoa; phylum Arthropoda; class Insecta; order Hymenoptera; family Ichneumonidae; genus Hyposoter; species Hyposoter didymator. Next base: position 29,643 of record JBAJMU010000064.1, read on the forward strand.
GCACAGACGGACCCGATGGACCCCGCCAGTACGGCCCCCAAGCGACGCGCAACCACGAGAAAAGCGCGCCCTACCACGCCGGAAGTCCAGGTCACGGACGCCAGCCCGGTTACGGTCGTACCAAACCCCCGGATGATGAGACCCGACCCCCAAAGCTATCGCGAAATCGACCTTGACTCCCGGGGGTCCAACCCGCGCTTAGACTCACACCCCCGCGATCGCGGCGGGCTCAACGACCCTCCAGGCTGGGCGCCGAACCAGTACCAAGTCGACCTGCGCTACCGTATCCTACCACCAGCCCACGAGTATCACGTCTCGAATGACGAAGGTCATTACAACGGTGGGAGACCACTCTCTGCCGCAGCCCTCCTTAATACCATGAAACGATGGGACCTATCCTTCTCGGGGAAACGCGGGGAAGATGTCGAGGACTTTATCGCGCGAATCGACGAAGGACGCGTTTTCCTACCGATCCGTGACTACGAGTTGCTCCGGGCAATCCCGTTCTTCCTCCGCGCCGGAGCCTTAGTATGGTACCGCGGCCACGTACATGAACTCTCCACGTGGGAGCACACCAAGACCGCCCTGCGCAATCATTACGCGGACCCCGATTACCAGATCGCGTTACACGAGGAAATCGCCGATCGCACCCAGGCAGAAGGCGAAAGGGTTGGGGATTATCTCGCATGCATGAGGGGGTTATTCGCCCGTACCTCGCCGCGTTGGGGTGAATGGGAACAGGTACGCTACACCCACCGAAACTTGCTACCGGAGTTCCGTATCGCGGTCGCTATCTCCACCACCTCGACGATGGACCAGGTCGAGGACCTGGCCGTACGCCATGAAAAAATACTGGAAGGTGCCAGCACGCGTCGCCCACCCAAAAAACCCGAGCACTCGCTCTGCCCGAGTTTCGCCTTCAAGGGGCAATCGGCCCCCTCCAAATCGACCCGTCGCCCGTTCTTAAGAGCGCACGCGGCCCAAGCGCAACCCAACAGCGGCTCGGAGGAATCCGAGGACGCTAGCGACACCGCCGTGGCCAAAGCAGTACAGGAGGTCCGGGGTAACCGCGATAAAACCCGAAATACGCGACGAACCCCCACAACCCCAGGGGCGGAGCCCGCACCGAAGCCAGCTCCGCGGCCTGCATCCCGCCCCCGGCGCCCCGAAGAGGTGACCCGGAAGCCACCGCGAACCCCAACGGCACCCCAATCAAAACCAACGCCACCCACGCCGTCCCAAGCGAGCCAACCCTCTGAAGCGCTCTGCTGGAACTGCGGGAAAACGGGCCACCGGCACCGGGACCGCGCCGAGACGCGCCGAGTATTCTGCTACCGTTGCAGTTATTCCGGGACTACGACCCAGCACTGCCCATTTTGCAATCCGGGAAACGCGAATTGAGGCCCGAAGAAGCGGCAATCGAGCCTTCAAAGCCCCTCAGGGAGCCGACCCTCGCGGAAGCTCACCTCGAACCCCCGCTTACACCAGCTATCGACGCTCCATCGGAGCCCACCATGTCGGCCTCAGACAAGCTACCGGAATCAGAGTTGACGCTATGTTCCACCTCCGATTCGCTATCGTTTTACGTACACCTCGACGTAAACGGGCACGCGATCAAAGCTCTCGTAGACTCAGGTGCAAACCGCACGTTCGCGGGCGCGGAAACTCTCCGAATTTTCACCCTCACGGAGACCGCTCTCCGCGAAATACCTCCGCGCCGAGTTAAATTAGCCTCCCAGCAAATCGAAGTAACAACCCAATGCGCCAGCTTCACCGCGAAGCTGGAGGGACGCGAAACGGAAGCTACCGCGTTTATTATGCCCACGCTATCGGACGACCTAATACTAGGCATGGACTTCCTAAAAGCCGCGGAAATGGTTATCGATTTCTACGGGGAACGCTGGTTCCACCGCGACCATCCCGGGAACCCATACCCCTTCACGCCAGTGGAGCGAGCCGCCAGCATATCCCTAGTATGCAATGGCCTCCGCACTTTATCGCCGTCAGAATCATCGGAACTGGAAAAACTCCTCGAAGCCGAGCTACCGCCACCCCAGGACCGTCCTGGGGTGACCACCCTTACGTCCCACATCATAGACGTGGGAGGCCACGCCCCGATACGACAAAAACCCTACCCCGTAACGCCGGCGATCCGTGACATCGTATGGGGCGAAGTCGACACCATGCTGCAAAACAACATCATCGTGCCGTCTAAAAGCGAATGGGCCAGCCCAATAGTTATGGTGAAGAAGCCTAACGGAAAGTACCGTTTCTGCATCGATTTCCGCCGCGTAAACGCCGTCACAAAAAAGAACGCATACCCGATACCCAACATGACCAGCATCCTGGACGAACTGCGCCTCGCGCATTACATAACTACCCTCGACCTTAGCCAGGCGTATTTTCAAATCCCGCTCGATCCGGATTCACAAGAAATAACGGCCTTCGTGGCCCCGGGCGCGGCCTGTTCCACTTCACCCGGATGCCCTACGGCCTCACGAACGCCCCCGCCACCTTTCAGCGGTTACTTGACCACCTGGTCGGCACTGCCATGTACCCTCACGTGTTCGTCTATCCAGACGACATCATAATCGTTACCGAGACCTTTATCGACCACCTGCACTGGCTGCGCGCCGTGCTGAGGAAAATGAAAGCCGCTGGACTTATCACCAACCGGGATAAGTGCGAGTTTTGCCGGTCGCAAGTCCGCTACCTTGGGTTTCTAGTGATCAACGTCGGGTTACAGGTCGACCCCGATAATATCACGGCCGTAGTGGACTACCCACCACCCAATAACCTGAAACAGCTACGGCGATTTCTCGGGATGGCATCCTGGTATCGCAGATTCATCCCCGACTTCGCCTCGGTCGCTGAACCCCTAACCAAGCTGACGAAAAAGAACCAGCCTTGGGTCTGGGAGGACGGGCAGCGGGTAGCTTTCGCAACCTTGAAAACCGGCCTCACCTCAGCTCCGACTCTGACCTGCCCGAATTTTAACATCCCTTTCACGGTGCAGACGGACGCAAGCGGTGTAGGCCTGGGGGCCGTGCTGACCCAAGTTATCGACGACGAAGAGCATGTAATCGCCTATGCCAGTCGTTCCCTTACCGACGCCGAAAAGAAATACACTGTTACCGAACAGGAATGCCTCGCGGTCATATGGGCAATTCGCAAATTTCGTTGCTACCTGGAGGGGTACACGTTCACCGTGATTACTGACCATAGCAGCTTGCGCTGGCTACACAACCTCAAAAACCCTACAGGCCGGCTAGCCCGATGGGCCCTGGAACTCCTCGAGTACAACTTCTCCATTGTACACCGGAAGGGCGCCTTACACCACGTCCCCGACGCGTTATCCCGAACCCCTGAGCATTACGCCGAGATCGTCCGTGCGCTAACGTGCATGCCCGCCTCAAACGATCGTTGGTACCTGAAACGCTACCAATCCGTGAAAAGAGCCCCTGACCGATTCCCCGACTGGAGAGTCACCGGGAACCAGCTCTATTGTCACCGCCCCGTAGACCTCGTCTCCATAGAGATGGAGGACTGCGAGGCTTGGAAGCTCGTGCTACCGCGAGAGTTAAGGGACAAAGCTATCGGTGAGGCCCACGTAGTCCCGCAAGCCGGACATCTCGGGGTGGATAAATCAATCCGCCGCTTAACCCGCCACTATTATTGGCCAAGCATGCTGCGGGACGTGGGGACCTTCATCCGGCACTGCGATACCTGCCAACGCTGCAAGGTCGAGCAAAAGCTACCGGCAGGGTTAATGGGAAAACGAGTGGTCGAAGAACCTTGGACCACCGTGGCCGTTGACATCATGGGCCCGCTGACGCGTAGCAAGTCAGGGTTTTCGTACCTCCTAGTGATCCAAGACCTCTTCTCGAAATGGATCGAAATCCAGCCCTTACGGCAAGCCACCGGCAAACGCATCAGCGAAGCTCTCGAAAACCTAGTTATCAGTCGCTGGGGAACCCCGCGGATATTATTAACCGACAATGGCACGGAATTCGTCAATCGGGACATTCGTAGCCTGACCCAGAAAACCGGGATCCGACACCAAACCACACCCCCGTACCACCCGCAGGCAAACCCGGTCGAACGGGTCAACCGCACTCTTAAGATGATGCTACGAGCATACATCGAGGCCGACCAACGGGAATGGGATGCCCACGTCCACGACTTCCGTTTCGCATACAATACCGCGTACCATAGCTCCCTACAAAGCTCCCCGGCCTTCGCAAATTTCGGGAGAGAGCCAATGCCCGCGATCTCACTTAAGCGCGAACTCGAAGGGGAGATCGAGGTCGTACCTCGAGAACCCCAGGAGTGGCTCGATCGCATGAAACGGCTGGACACGCTGAGAGCGGTGTTCACTCACGCCCTCAGGGAAGCCCAAAACCAACAAGCGCATTATTATAACCTGCGTCACCGCGATCGCGAGTTTGACATCGGCGACCTCGTGCTAAGACGTTCCCACCCGCTATCGAATGCTGCCAAGCGCTTTTGCGCCGCGCTAGCGAAACCGTTTGAAGGCCCCTTCGTAATTGACAAAAAGTTATCTCGGGTCCGCTACGAGTTGACGGACCTGGCGGGAAGGCCAAAAGGCGTAATATCGATCCAAGACCTTAAACCCTACCACCCTCCCGCCGACGCCGGAAACCTCCCCGCGGTACATCCGACCGACATTTAGGCTTCGCCGCGCTACCGACCGTCGTCACTCGACAACCCGCTCTCGTAACCCCGCTATCGCTGCTATGTAACCAACACGCTATCGAAGCCGATCATTGATCGACGCATGTTTCAGATACCACAAGGCCGATGGAGGAGGACCCCCACTCGGCAGACGAATTGACCGCGTCGATCGAGGATACGGGCATCCCGGTCGACCAGTTGGTGGCCACCATCGAAGGAGCCTTGGCCGACCTCGGGTCACCGGTAGGCGCGGACGACGTTCTCGTCTTAGACGAGAACTCTCTTGACCTCCCCGCCACCACACCCCGGAGTGAGACCCCGCCATGCGAGGAGTGCCGGGAATCCCCCTGGACCCCGCTCCTACCGTACATCAACGGAATCTGGGGATTGGAGCGCCGCTACCCGGGCGTGGTGGGTGCCCTGGAGGAATCGCTCAAGAACGCGAGACGCCTCCTGGTTGAGCCAGGCGGTCCCCGGGTGCCGCCTTTCCCACCCCGTGGACCACGCTCGCGGAGCTCGAGCTCCAGCTCGTCGTCCAGCTCATCCTCATCGAGCACCTCGTCGGACGCCTCTGGAAGAAGCTCGGCCAGCGTACGAACGGTCATGAGCGCAACCGCTGCTGACACCCCACCCGAGGGGACTCAACCTGCCACCGCAGCTCTGATCGACCCGCCGGTCCAACCCCTATCGGCCGCCGCAGGCGTAACACCCGCCGCCAACAACGTATTGACCCCGCCACCAACGCCGACTCTGCCCGAACCACCGATACCCACACCGAGGAAAAACACCAGCCGGACCTTCCGCCGGACGCGGTTCGAGCCTTGCTGGGACTGCGGCCGGATCGGCCACTCTCGGGCAGACTGCCCCACACCGACAGGGGACCTCATCTGCTTCGGCTGCGGGCAACACCACGTCACCCTGAAGACGTGCCCTCATTGCCGCCGTCGTTGGAAGAGAAAAGGCCCATACGTCGCGAGCCTCGGGCGTAACGTACCCCGGGACGAAATCCGAGAGGCGCTGCAGGAGTTCCGGGCGACCCAAGCCCAAGCACCCTGGAACGCTCTCCAAGGACCTTACGGGGTGTTCCCCCCGGACCACTGGGGATGGACCCCGACTCCCTCGTGGTACGGCCAATGAGGACCACCGACGAGCCACGACCTCGGCACATGAACGCTACCGTTCTCGCGCGGCCCCGCCGCCGCGACTTTGGCTCATCACGCCGCGCTATCGATGACATCTCCGCCCACGACGCGAACCTGCTATCGACGCCTAGCACTATTCATTTTTTTCCCGTTCATTCAATCACTTCATTCTTTTGTTTTGCTAAGGCATAAACTTGTCATTTCCCGGCACCACGACCGGTATTAGTTATCGTTTTTGTTATGGAGGGCATAAGTCTGCCACTCCACGATCTGTGATCTAGGCTATCGGTAAATCGGCCTCGCCGCTTATATTTTTTGTTGTTGTTTAGGGGGCATAATCCTGCCACCCGCCTTACCGTTATTGTTAACGCGTTTTTGTTACCTTTTAGTTACTAGGAGAGCATAAGCCTGCATTCCGTGCCTTGGCGACCCGTGCCACAGGGCATTAGTTAGTTTTTTTTGTTGTTTTTTTTTTGACCCTCGCCTTCGGGTGATTGGCCGCCACGACGCCTTACGGGATAGTTTTCTTTGTTTGGACCATTACGACTATGCAACGCAGATGGCCTTTTTGTTTTGTTTTGGCCGGCTGGCCGTATAAAATGAACGCCGACCTAGATTGACGTTATGATTTCGTGCCCCGCTCTCCCCTGCGCAACCTGGTTTGTTTGTTTGTTGCAGCGCTTCCGGCTTTGCTCGCACCGAGCCCGGAAGGAACCCGATAAGGACCCGTCAAGGAGGGGGGAGTTGTGACGTGGTTTTTGAAACACCGCGTCCTAAGGGAATGTGTTATCGACGGATTGGCTCAGCTCCACGTACAGGGATCGGTGTGGATTGAGGAAAGGGGCAAAGCATACCTGCCGCCCAATCACCACCGACCTCAAGGCGGGCAACGTCACTCCGAGAGAGTACAGAGGCTCGTTTGGGACAACGACGCTCCGTCTAGCGGCGTACCGGAGGGGAAGGATAAGCTTCGGTTTTCGTTTTCGTTTAGTATGGAAGGCCATCGACCACCGGATTGGCGATCACCCGGCGGCGTGGATTGCCCGATCGCATTTTCTATTTTGATTTCGCCTTTAGGTTTAGTTCCGCTCTCGTTCCCTTCCCCCTTCGCTGTACGCCCGGAGAGTACACTTGGGTGACGGAGCCTGCCACGGCGGGGGGTCTGAGGACGACCACCTCCCTAGCCGTTCCGCCCACGGATTTTGGAAGGATCGCCGCGGCGCGCGCTAGCGCCATCGGTTTTCGTTTGAGTTTGGAGAGTCCGAGTTCGAAGAGCTCCCGATCAGTTCTCGTTTCGCTGTCGCCTCGGGAGGAGCTCCCACTCCTCCCGTGCTACCGCTATGCTACCGCCACGTTACCGACTTCGCTACCGACGCTCCCGACAGAGTCCCGCTCTCGCTTTTGTTCGCTCTCGCTATTTTCCAGGCTACCGATAATGCCCGCTCTCGCTGTTTGTCCGCTCTCGTGATTCTGTTAGGCTATCGCTAACCTTCGCCCCCGCTTTTGTCGCTCCCGCTATTTCTGAAGGTTCTCGTTATTTTTCTGGGTTCGGCCCTCGGCCGAATTGTACGACACCGAACAAATTATAGTAAACGTTCTTTTTTCTTAAGTTTCGACCCTGGTCGCGTTTTATTTTAACCCCGTCTCACAGGCCATTTCCGTCCGCGCCCTCTCTCCATAACCGACACCCTGAGCGACCCGAGGTTGCCGTCAGCAGCCCTTCCGACCCCTCGCCTCTCTAGATACCTATATAACTTTGTGTTCCGTACCGCGGTTCGCCGATTCCGCGTGGCTAAATAATCGGCTGGCGCCCAACTCACGGTATCATTCTCGTGTACTTTCGTTTTCTTTAAGGCTTGCAAACTCGGGAGGCGGTCGGAAGCTGCGCGAGGGTAACGGGACTCATCACAAATAAAAGTACCCGTTACAATGTCAAAATAAAAAAAAACACATGTTGGGGAGACTTTTCAACAAATCAATAGTACCAAATCAGTAGCCAGCAGGCTTTGGAATATTGGACTGCGAGCACTAATTAATCGAGAGTGTGGTGTGCTGGAAGCAGCGGATACATTGTTCCGGTATCCTTTTTCCGAAACAGATCCAGATACCGTTATCAGGTGGGTTGATGTGAACACAATCAGGAGTAGGATGGTCAAACCCCGGAAAATCGTAGAGAAGATGGATGCACAATCCACTGATATTTTCTATGATGGTTTGATTGAAATATATCCGAAAAGACCCTCTGAATTAGATAATGTTTGTCTTTATGAGTACGCAAAGTGGTATGATATAGTAAAAACAGCACCTCAACGGAAAGACGTTGTATTTTAAAAATTAAAACCTGGCCAGTACCTACGAAAACGCCAAAGAGGCTATTTAATTAATCATTATCATTATGAACCCGTAACTAATCCTGAGAATTACTTTTACTCGTTATTGTTATTATTTCAACCATGGCGGAACGTGACTGAACTTAAAAATGGCGAAGAATCATATACTGCGGCGTTTGTTTCAGTGAAGGATACCTTGCCGTTGGCCGCTGAATATCATGAACGTTTGTCTGAGGTTGCAAAAAACAGGAAAGAAGCAAAAGAATGGATTGAGAAAAAAATGGATGAAATGGAAAAAGACGAAGAGACTGTGATATTTCAAATTTTCTCGAACATGATTTTATTTGGTAGAGAATAATAATTAAAAAATCTTATTTTGACAATTCACAATTTGGTCTTTATATAAACGAGCAGATGATCGAAAAGATACTCAGCCGGATTTTGAGTCTCCTGAGTGCCAGGCCTGGTCTCTCGAAGATGAAAAAGACGGAGAACTCTCTTGGCTTGTGACGAGGATCCCATCTCGATCTCTGTTCCTCTCTCTCTCTCTTCCTGTGAGTACTACCTGTCGTGTGTTGCTTCGCCTCTTCTTTTTGAATCGATCTCTGCCGCTTTCTGCCTTCGGGCCGTTTTGGTTCCAGGTTCTTGGCACGCCCTTTTTCTGCCTCTTTCAACTGTATTGTTGAAATTGGCTATTTTTTCTTCACTGCATGGAATTTTTCATTTTTTGATTTGACGTTTTTCCTAACCTCACACTCTTGGCGCCGGCTTTTGCTTGTTCGTTGTCCTGCTTGCGTACATTTTTTGGATTCGTGGCGCCTTCTCTCGGGATCTCTGTCAACCACTCCGTCGCCTGTTCGTGTTAGTGGCGCCATCTATTGGGATCTACAGGATTTATCGATAACAGCACCTTATCTGCTCTATATCAGTGGCGCCATCTACTAGGATCAATTGGAACTAGCGATTCTGTTATCATCGTATGATCTTTTTGATTCTCCGCATTATCTCTTGATCTCTATTATCGATCACTAATACTGCACGGATCTCTGGTTCTCGTCCACGAGTGCTTTCGCTTTTATTCTCCATTTCTTCTCACCATGATCTGCGGCATCTGCAACTCTTCGATTAAACGCAAGGCTCCCTCAGTTTCTTGCATGGGCATTTGTGCTCGTGTCTTTCACCATGCCTGTGTCATATCGAATCTTAACTACGATCCCTTGGAACTTGGCGCGGATTCATTTCGGTGCGAGCAATGTATGAGACGCCGCTCAACCCTGCTGGATCGCTCAACCGATTTTGCCCAGGATCACTCACAGCTTGATACTTCGACTCATATTGGAGCATCTCCTCCCTCTTCTCGCTTCACGATCGATGAAGTGATGCGCCAACTCCAGACTAACGCGGCTTCATTCGATCAAAAGCTTGACAACAAAATCGAGGACTTGAAGGTTGATTTACAACGTCAGTTTTCTGACATCCAGACCACTGTGGCTGGTGTCATCGATTCCATCTCCAGGATGCATGGCGAATTCACCGACTTGTCTGCAGCCCATCTTCACCTCCGTTCTGATGTTGAATCTCAGGCCCGCAGTGTGGCCGCTGAGATCAATTCTCTCAAGCAAGCGCAGCTGGAGGAGATTAATTCGGTGAAGCAGGATCTCTCACAACTGTCCTCCATCGTCAGCTCCTCTGCATCAACTTTGGCATCAACCTCGTCTTCCTCACACGCTGACTCAGCTGGAATCGTCATTCGAGGGGTGCCTGCCGAGGTTTCTCTCCCGGAATCCGAAATCGTGCGCCTCGTCTTCTCTTCGCTTGAGGCTTCGAAGCTTTTGGACGACGTCTTCGACTCTCGCTTCATGAAGCCGAAATCCACGCAGCCTATCAACTCCACCTCTACTCCGTCGGCGTCGATTAAAACTTCTCTTGTGTGCCGTATGTCATCTGTCATTGCTCGCGATTTGCTTCTTGAGAAGGCATCTCGCAAGAGGACGTTATCGGTTCGGGACGTCTTCTCTCTTGACCGTGATGATCGCATTTACTGTAGTGAGCTTCTCCCATCTCACATTCATAAATTACTTTTACTGACCAAGTCTAAAGCTCGTGTCCTCAAACTGTCCCATGTTTGGGCCAATCAAGGCGTCGTCAAGGTTAGGAGAGAGGGCTGTCCCGACGTGATGGTTCTTCGATTCGAGTCCGACCTAGATCAGTTCGCTTGACTTCCGTGGTGTGCGAATCAGTCTTCCTCTTCTATGGATGTGCAAGCATCTCCGCCTGCACTGAACATCGCATCTTTCAATGCAAACTCACTTCTTGGCCACTTTTCTTTCTTTTCTGCTCATGTTGCCGATCATTTTTACCACATCATTTCTGTCACTGAAACTTGGCTCCACGAACGCATCCCTGACGATCTTGTCGCTCTCCCTGACTATGTTCTTGTTCGAAATGATCGTTTGGGAAGGCGTGGGGGCGGGGTTGCTTGCTACATCCATACTTCTCTCCGCTTTAAGTTACTGGCTGTTTCCGCGCAGGAATTCTCTAATGCTCCGGAGTATCTAGTCGGCGAGATTCGTAATGCGCTTGATCGAACTATTCTGTTTGCTACGGTCTATAGACGTCCTAAGGGGCTTCTGTTTAATAATTTTGTCGAAGTTCTCTCCGGTTTTTCTGTCAATTATCAAAATATTATCATCACTGGAGATCTGAATTGTGATTTACTCAAAAACAACTTCGAGTCCAACTCCTTGAGCGAATTTGCTCATTCTCAAGCTCTTCACATTGTCGAATCCGGTCCCACTTTTCACACCAACTCATCTCATTCTTTACTCGATCTTTTCCTAGTTGATTGCTCCTCTAAAATTATCTCTTTTTCTAAGTCTGCTACTCCGTTTATTGCTGGTCACGATCTGCTTGAGCTCATTTATAAATTTCAACCAGACATCTGTCCTCCTCTTACCATCGCCAGAAGGGATCTTAAGCACTTTCTGGAGGCTGACTACTCGTTCTCCCTTGCATCCTCCTTATATCGACTTGATCTCTCCGCCATTTCTTCACTATCTTGAACTGCGCAGTTTGATACTCTAATCGGTAACTTCTCTTCCACTATCAGCAATACTTTTGATTCGCATGCTCCGACCACTCTTTGGACTATCAAACGCTCCTCTGCACCATGGCTTACTGATGAGCTACGTTTTAAAATCAAATCTCGCAATAGACTGTATACTTGTGCCAGGCGTTCCGGCGACTTGTTAGCGATGTCGATTTACCGAAACTTTCGCAACTCGTTGTCACTGGACCTGCGCGTCGCTCGTGATAACTTCTATTGTCGTCGTATCTCGAGGGTCTCCGATCCAGCAAAAATCTGGAAGGAACTATCTTTCCTTTCTCTCACTAAACCTCGTGGTTCCTCTCCGTTTGCCTTCTTCTCTCCTGATCAGCTCAACTCATTCTATGCAGCTATCTCCACCTCTGCAGTCCCCTATCCTGACTCTTTATCCTCACTCAATCTCCCGTCGCTAGATCCTAATCAGCCGTTTTTTGATTTCTCTGAAATCCCCATTGACTCCTTGCTTTCTGTTCTCGCTGTCTCCCCCTCACTCTCTCAAGGACCCGATTGTCTTTCCACGTTTGCCATCCTCAAAGCTGGCCCTTTACTAATTCAGCATATTCTTGACATCTTTAACACCAGTCTACGCCTATCATTTTTTCCCTCACTCTGGAAAAAAGCATTCATTCGCCCACTGCTCAAGACCGTGCCACCTGCTTCTCCATCTGATACCAGGCCTGTTGCCAACTTGTCCGACTTGTCTAAGGCGCTCGAGCGCATTGTCTTTAAACAGATTACCACTTTTCTCTCAGCAAACTCTCTCGAGGAGCCGCTCCAATCTGGCTTCAGACGTGGCTACAGCACTCAGACAGTGTTACTCAAACTAAACCAAGATATCCGGCAGGCAGTTGATGATCGGAAACTGACCGTCCTCGTCCTTTTCGACTTTAGCAAGGCGTTTGATACGGTCCCCCACCACTTGCTTCTTCATAAACTCCGTCTCCTGGGCTTTTCGGACCGTGTACTTGCATGGTTCTTTTCGTATTTATCGAATCGATCTCAGGCAGTTATAGATGACAAGGGCTCAATATCCCCCTGGCGGGACACCAATACTGGTGTCCCTCAGGGCTCGGTATTGGGGCCTCTTCTTTTCTCTCTTTTCATCCGTGATATCGGTAGTGGGCTCCGTTTCACCCAGTACCTCACTTATGCGGATGATACACAAATCTATTTAACTTGCTTTCCTCGTGATCTTGCTCGTGCATTGTCCGATTTGACCAGGGACGTAAACTACATCTCTGAGTATGCTACAAACAACGGCCTGAGGCTGAACCTTGCTAAGTCGAAGGTCATGGTTTTGGGCAGTGGTGCTTATTTAAATCAAATTAATTTTACTTCCATCCCCCGGATTCTTGTAAGTGGCACCGAGCTTCCGTTCGTGAATCACGTTCGTAATCTGGGGGTCATGATGCAATCGAATTTATCCTGGCACCGTCACATCTTGCACATCTCGGCGAAGGTAAACTTTACTCTTTTCCGTCTCAAGCACAATAAGAACCTTCTGTCTCACGAATTACGTAAAATGCTCATCACTTCTCTAGTTTTCCCTCTCATTGATTACTGCTGCCTCGTATTCAACGACCTTTCAGGTGAACAGAACCTAATTCTCGAGCGACTCGTTAATAAATGTATTCGATTCATCTTTAATCTTCGCCGAGATGTGCACATCTCACCGTTCCGCAATCGACTCTCCTGGCTCACCGTTTCGAATCGCAGGAAGCTCTTCATGGGCATTTTCATTTTCAAATTGCTTCACAACGATGTCCCGTCCTATATCTCCAATCTCTTCTCTCTTGCACCTACTCCAACCCGCCCCTCAAGGCTTCCTTCCCCCTTAACATTCACCATCCCTCAGCATCGCACCTCTGCACTCCAGAAATCTTTCGCCTTAAGCGTCTGCTACTTCTGGCACTCCCTCCCTCCCGCAATTGCATCTTCCAACTCTCTTGCTACCTTCAAGAAATTGCTCCACGCGCAGCTCCTGGACTCGCAACGTTTTTAGTTTTTAGTTTTTACTTTTCGCTCCTTTTCTAATTTCAAACTGTCTTAATTTTTCTTTCTACTTTGTTTTTTTTTGTACTAGGCTACGTTCTCTCTTTTGTTTCTTCTATTTAGTTTTTATTTAGTCTTATTTAGCGTGTAGTCTTGGGTTAATTTTTTTTTCTGTACTTTTATCCCTGCTTTGCCTACGAATTGATTCATGGCATAATAAATAATATTCATTCATTCATTCATTCTCGCTCTGTGTCGACTAGTCTAATTTTCGTACGAATAATCTCGTGAGTGGAATGGGATGGTTTATATATCAGTGGCGATGATTAGTGATTTTCCCACTCCACTCACGATACTTTCGTCCCCTGGAAGGGCGTCTCGGTTCGCGAGTTCACATATTACAAGACTCATCCTGAGTTGGAAAAAATACCACACGGATGCGATCCGATTGAAGCTGATGAAGCGATGAAAGAATTCGTTGATTTCGGTGCTAACGAAGCTTATGAAGAGGTAAATCTTACTCAAATGATCAAAGAATTGAACGAAGACCAATTACGTATATTCAATCTTGTCAGACAAGCCTCCAATTGTAATAGAATAAAACGTTTATTCGTGATTGGAGAAGGTGGAACGGGTAAAAGTTTCCTGATAAAAGTCATTACGTTGTGATTGAAGCAAGCTACGGGTAAGGATTCGGCGGTGACTGCGCCGACTGGAATAGCTGCATACAACGTAAACGAATTAACCATACATAGATTATTCCAACTTCCCGTTGAACACAATCGTACACCAAAATATCGGGAGTTGTCGGATGCTGCTACATTCATTTAAGACTAAGCGAAATTTTCAACACGGCCGATGTCGAAGATGGTTGGTTTGGAAGAAAGGAAGAAAGCACAAGTAGGTAGGCTAGGCGGGTTCTGGATACAGATTCCTGCACCGACACTTACCGACCCCTCTAGTCGGGACACGAACCCCCTTCCAGAACCTTCCCGAACCTTCTAGAACATTCTCGAACGTTCCAGAACGTTCTCGAAGGACCGATGATGACGTCATCATCTTGATGGCACGTGTCACGAGGGGGAGGAGGGGGTGAGAGGAGGTTTCTGACCTTGCGGATGACGT
>JBAJMU010000065.1:0-11932 GCA_037952995.1 Hyposoter didymator
AACGACATCCGGCCCACCTGTCGCTTGCAAATCACGCACACTTGTGACGGACAAATTAAAAATCGCTCGAGAGGAATTCCGCAAGATGATCGAACTCGGCCTTGCGCGTTCTTCGAGCGGAGCGTGGTCATCGCCACTTCATCTCGTTTCGAAGAAAGCTGGTGGATGGCGCCCTTGTGGAGACTATCGCCCTCTTAACGCCAGAACGATCCCCGATCGTTACCCAGTCCGTTACCTCGACGACTTCACGTCCAATTTGCACGGTACAACTATTTTTTCTACAATCGATTTAGTTAGAACATTTAACCAAATTCCAGTCGCACCAGAGGACCTCGAAAAAACGGCCATAATTACTCCTTTTGGCCTGTTTGAGTTCCCGTTCATGACCTTCGGCTTACGCAACGCCGCCCAGACGTTTCAGCGTTTCATCGACGAGGTGACACGCGACCTTAATTTCGTATTCGCCTACATCGACGATCTGCTCGTCGCATCGGCCAACCATGAGGAACACCCCGAACACCTCGGGATACTGTTTGGACGGTTAAAGGACTACGGATTGGTAATCAACACCGCCAAGTCCGTCTTCGGCGCCCCCACCGTCAAGTATCTCGGCCACCTGATCGACAAAATAGGTATCAAACCTCTCCCCGAGAGGGTAAGCGATATTTTTAAACTCACGTTCCCTAAGACAATCAAGGACCTTCGCGCGTTCCGAGGAACGATTAACTTTTATCGTAAATTTATCAAGAACATCGCAGATATTCTAGCTCCGCTGAACAAGGTACTTGAAGGACCTAACGTAAAAGGCACGTTTCCGGTCGAGGAAACACCCGAGCTCCTCAAAGCCTTCAACGACGCCAAGCAAGCACTGGCGGACGCTGCGCTACTCGCTCACCCCGACGACGACGCGCAATGGGCAATTTTCTCTGACGCCTCAAACTTTGCCATCGGAGCGACGCTTCAGCAGCGCACCAACAACAGCTGGCAGCCTCTAGCCTTTTTCAGCCGGAAACTACAACCGTCGATTCAAAAACTCTCGACGTACGATCGCGAACTCCACGCTATCTTCGAGGCCGTCCGTCACTTCCGACACATCTTCGAAGGCAGGCACGTAATTATCTATACGGATCATAAGCCTTTGCTTCACGCTTTTCAGCAACGACCCGAACGAGCTTCCCCGTGGCAGTTCAGGCGGCTGGATTTCATCGGGCAATTCACGACCGATATCCGTCATGTCGCTGGTCTCGACAATATTGTCGCGGACAGCCTTTCCCGCATCGAAGCAATCGCAACGCCCGTCACGACCGTCGAGCTCGCGGAGGCGCAATCTACTGACCCAGAACTCCGTCACCTAATCCAGACTCCGACCAATCGGACCAATCTGCTCTCCCTGAGGCGATTTCGAATCGACGATCAAGGCCCCGCGCTGTACTGCGACGCTTCGTCGGACACAGCGCGACCTTTCGTACCAGCATCGCTTCGCAGGCGAATTTTCGAGATCCTGCACTCCCTCGCTCACCCCGGCACGCGAGCATCCGCAAAAATCGTCTCGAAACGCTACGTCTGGCCTTCCATAAATAAAGACTGTCGAGAATGGACCAAATGCTGCCTCGAGTGCCAAAGAAACAAGGTCCAAAGACACGTCTCATCTCCGATCATGCGTCTCCAACTACCAACTGCAAGGTTCGAGCACATTCACGTCGACCTGGTGACACTACCGCCATCGAGAGGGCATAACCAGTGCCTGACAATCGTCGACCGCTTCACGCGCTTCCCGGAAGCGATTCCCCTCGAAAATGGCAACGCCGAGACCGTCGCGAGGGCCCTCTTCGCCCAATGGATGGCGAGATACGGAATTCCGCGCAGAATCACCTCCGACCAAGGCGGTCAGTTTGAATCTACGCTCTTCCGAGCCCTCTCCGATTTCTTCGGCATCCAACACCTGAGAACAACGCCGTATCACCCTCAGTCGAATGGACTCGTCGAGAGGCTCCATCGACAATTGAAGTCAGCCCTGCTGTGCCACGAAGAGAGTTGGTACGACGCGTTACCCGCTGTCCTCTTGGGTCTTCGTTCCGCTTGGAAAGAGGACATGGCCACCACACCAGCCGAACTCGTTTACGGCGAACCTCTTCGACTGCCCGGCGAATTTTTAGCACCATCGGCCAAACAGCCCACGAGCGACCTGCTAACTTGCCTTAGGAGCCACTTCCGCGATTTAGCGCCCACTGACACGTCGCGACACGGCAGGTGTTCTGTTTTTTGTTTCAGGGACCTTAGCACCTGCTCTCACGTGCTGGTTAGAGACGACAGGGTGAAGAAATCTTTTTCTCCCCCCTACGAAGGCCCATACAAAGTCATCTCGCGCCACGACAAATATTTCGTCGTAGAGTTCAAACGCGCGCCAACGGCAATCTCCATCGACCGACTCAAGCCCGTCTACACAGTCACAGGTGACGACGGCCAAGGAGCTGACGCGCCCCAACCATAGACCAGCAAAGCCTAAACGCAACGAAGTTTTTTGTTTTTTTTTACACCCTCTCAGTTTTTTTTCCTTTTTTTCCTTAAAAGGGGAGTACTGTGGTGCCCGAGCACACACATTTTTCCCCCTCTCAAAACGACGCGACAAGACTCGCCCAGTATAATCAATCTATCGCGAACGGCCGAGCGACACAGTCGATCTACGCGGTAACAGATCTACTTGTAATATTATATATAAATGAAATACGACATTATTTTATGTAGTGGGTTTATTATCCGAGTCCATCCTTGACTCCAACAAACCCCGCTACATATACTGATATGAAGCAAAATCTTGATGCATTTGATACTAGTGATTATCCGATTGATAATCCTTATAGTATTCCACCTGGTCTGATGAAGGATGAGAATAATGGAGCCATTATGACCGAGTTTGTAGGCTTAAGATAAAAAATGTATGCAACACGAGTTATGGCTAAGGAAGATGTAAAAAAAGCAAAGGGTGTTGAGAGCAATGTCGTCTCGAAAACGATAATGTTTGATGATTATGTGCTATGCTTGAGAGAGGAGATTGAGGTGACACGCGCGCAGTCGGCAATCCGTTCAACCCCCCATCAGGTATTTACGATTTCAGAGATAAAAATTGCCCTTAGCCCGCACGACGACAAACGCTGTATTTTACCTGGAAGCGAAGATACTCCACCATGGGGTCATTACAAGATCCCAAAAGAATAAAGTTTTTTTTTCCAAATTAAAAATGTTTTTTACTTATTTCCACACTCCTCCTCCTCATCCTCCTCCTCCTACTCCTCCACTGTCACAATCATAGGTTAAATAAAAATCATTGAGTTTTAAAGCATTTTTTATTTCTTATTTTTTATTTCATACATCATTTTTATTTATCCAACTATTATGCTTATTGTCGAAACCGAGCCATTTCACAAATAGCTTATTATCACGTTTTCTCAAAACTTTTTCTACAAGATAAACATCGGAGTACTTGACTCGGAGTAGCTCTTGGTCATAAAAGCCACCAGCGATCGGTTCATCTTGATAATCTTTTAGCCAATACGTGATGGGATTTTTTTTTCTAACGCGAGCTATTGTGAATATTTCCGTCGTCCAGTTTGGGGTATAACCTTTTTCAAACACATTTTTTAATTTGCTAACGCGTACTTTATCACCGATTTTAAATTTCGGTAGTTTCTTAATAACCACTTCACGTTGTTTGAAAACATCATGAAGCAATTGTTTCTCATTCTTAACATTAACATTTTTCGGTTTCATTTTAATCGTAGAATGTTTAGTATTATTATATGAGTTGATTAACATTTCAAGGATATCAATCCATTTCCAGTTTCCGCGGAAACTAAATTGTATCCACATTTTATTTTTGAGCGTGCGGTTGAAGCGTTCACAAATCGATGCTTTCATATTACTATATGTAGAGTACATGTTAATGTTAAATTTTTTCATTAACGCCTTAAAGTTGGAATTATAAAATTCTTTTCCACGATCAACATGTAGATTTTTCGGTATGCGTCCTTCGATGAAAATAGACTCCATCGCAGCAGTAACATCAGCGCCACTTTTGCTCTTCAATGGTTTGGCCCAGGCGAATTTGGAAAAAATATCGATGATGGTGAGGAGAAATTTATGGTTAGAGTTGTGAGATCCATACGCTGACATGTCGACGAGATCAGCTTGCCATGTCTCATCCAGACCGCGTATATCAACATGGCGACGTGGATAAATTCGTCGAGCTGGTTTATGCAATTCTTGCACAACAGTCAGCTTTTTAGCACTCATTCCTTATTCCTCTTAGCCGCTATATATTCGGGGATTGTTTGTGGAGCGGACCACTTTTTAATCGAGATTTGAGCCGTTTGCACCGACTTGGCTGTTTTTTTACATTGCACTTCCAGTTCACTAATTTTTTTTATCAAACGCTCCTCAAGATCTAAAAGCATGAAGTTGAAACGTGCAATCACTGTATTACTTAGGTCATCGATCTGATTTTTTACATATCGTCTCATTGTCAATCCATTAATGGCGTCATAAAGTTCATTGATGCTCGATTCAACGTTGCAGAGTCGTTTGCCAGCCAACGAATATTGACCGTCGAGGGTTGTCTTGAAACCAACTCAAGGCTTGCCCGGAGCTCCCACTGAAGTACTCAATGACCGTCCGAACACGTCAATAGACATTTTGCGAATGCACGAAAAACTACACTCACACGTATTAATAAATGATTTCTGCTTCACGCAATTCCTCAATAATGGAAATAATTTCATTGGAATGAGGTGAGTTGCCAGCAGCTTGTGATGCTAGTAATAAACGTAGACGATCCACTAGCTCATTTGGATCATCCCAGTGTACATATTGGAATGACATATTTGTTCTCATAACCTTATGTATGCCCTCACCGTGATGCTGGCCGCGCTGCGCCACAATATTTGAAATATATTTCTTAAACTTGTAACCATTACTCAGGCGTATGGCACTCTTGGGCGCATAATTTTTCCGATGAGCACTCGTGGTAATAACATTTTTTGCATAATTCGCCAAATCGGTTGGAGATAAATAGTCCATTTTCGGTACTTTTTTGAAAAGTAATTCTATTAAACCAAGAGATTTCACATACCTTTCATCACCAATAGAAATAAAATCACCTTTAAAGTTAATTGGTGAATCGCCAATCATTAATTTATCGTTGGCAAGATTCCTCACACCATAAGACTTGTCGAGAATCGTTTGTTTCTCATTACTCCGTAGTAGAGTCAAATATTCATGAATTAAATCATTAACGTCTTTTGTCGTTTTTTCATCATCGTGCGTGGATAGTCCATCATCCACAATATAACTTTCATCTTGACTTGCAAAAGTCTGATCGAGTGTTTGATTGAGCGACACATTTTTCAAAGTATCATGCGCAACTGCCGCCGCCTCCTCCTCCTCATCCGCCTCACGATTCTCCTCTCTCTTGATGTGCACTTTTTCATCCTTAATTTCCCGATTCTTTTTCAGTAAAACCAGCTCCTCCAATGGTGCAACAATTGGTTTAAACACATTTTGCATTTGCAGCTGAGTTGTATCATAGCCGCTCTTTGAAATCCGATGTTTACGTCGAATTGCCTCACTTGCCTTGGCAATTTGAGACAACACATTTTTCTCCCGCAAAAGTTCGTTACTTTTCATGTTGACGCAAGCAAGCCTCAACTAACACTGTTTATCTCAAGGCAAAGACTCGTCATTTATCGTCGAGGGTTAGAAAAGAATCAAAACCCTTTCGATATCGCCCAGAATTTGTTTCTTTGTCAATCGCGATGAATTCATATCTATCAGACTTCCAGCACTGTATACACATATTTTTGAAAGCGTTAAAAGTCATATCGGTATTCACATGATCGTTATACACATGCTTCAGATTCATCTCATCTCGCTTGAATAGCACAACAAAATTTGCATTATCCCTAACAAGATGTTTTGGAATGCGTGCATACGTTTGACAAAGATAAAAACAGTCGACAATCTCATGTCTTCCCACGGAAAAGAATGCTCTCACATTATCCTGTTTTTCACATGCGATATCGTCAAAGATGAAAATTGAATTTGGTCGTGCTTCACTAGGCGACACAACTTGTTCGTGAGCGTTGAATGGAAAATAACCAATTCCCCGCACCGTTTTTAATAATTTTTCCAGTAGCCTATATTTTGGCTGTTTCAACGACTTTGAATAGAGATAAATATTTTCAAATCTCAGGCCATTTGGATGGATTAAGAGGGTGAGTAAAGCATTTGTTTTCCCACAATTTGATGGACCACAAAACACTGCTCGGATGCTGTCTGGTAGTAAATTCCCATGACGCTTATTCATCTCACCACCCCCACCCGTCACAAGCTCATCGAAATTCAATATCGGAAGTTTTCCTCCCGAAACTTGTTTCTTGGACGCCATCTCACATGTAACTGCATGGAAAACCATATAAATATGTTTTTATAATGCATCGAATAGCCAGTTGAGCGATAACTATCGTGGGGCAATGGTCTCGGGAAGAGGTATTCTCAACAGCCTAATCAATAAACTTCCCATAGAACTACATTTGCCGGGTTATCAATATTGTGGTCCAAGCACAAAGTTGATTAAGCATCTTGCTCGAGGTGATCTGGGTATTAATCCGCTAGATGCTGCGTGTAAACAACACGATATTGTGTATTCGGAAAATCCGGAAAATCTAGCAGCAAGACATTTGGCGGATAAAGCATTGGCTGAACAAGCCTGGCAACGTGTAACATCGCGAGACGCAAGTATTGGTGAGAGAGCAAGTGCGTGGGCTGTTACGAACATTATGAAGGCGAAGGTGAAGCTCGGATCAGGTATAAAATCTGGAGGAGTTAAAAAGAGAGTGATTAAGAGGAAGCGAACCCCGAAAAAATCGTCGGAGATTTGCTTGAAAAATGTCATTTCTGCTGCGCGCAGTGCGATGGTTGATAGTGGTAACACACACCAAACTGTCGTGTCGGCATTAAGGGGCGCGCATGCCCGTGTTAAAGGTCACAAAGTGCGTATTACACGTATTCTCCCCGTGCCCCGAAAGACCGGCGGTTTGCTACCATTTTTAATACCCTTTTTCGCCGGCCTAAGTGCGGCCGGTGCTTTGTCTGGTGGCGCTGCAGCAATAGCCAGCGCTGTAAATAAGGCTCAAGCGGCTAGAGCGGAATTGGGAGAAAGTAAACGACATAATTCAACGATGGAAGCGATTGCGCTGGGTAAGGGTTTACGCTTGAAACCTTACAAGCAGGGTCTGGGTCTTCACATCAAGCCAAAAAACTAATAATTACGCTACCGCATCAACCACTCACCGATTATGATCTTCGAAAGTTCGGAAAAATCATGAAAATTCCTTATTTCCGCGGAGTTTTCATGCGCGACACATTGCCTGCGAGTGGAGCTCGTGAAAATAAGACTGGAATTGTTAATTTGGATGAAAATGTAGGTTCAGGAACACATTGGGTCGCGTATAAAAAGACTGGACGCAAAGTCATGTACTTTGATAGTTTCGGTGATCTCCCACCACCCTCCGAACTCATGAAATATTTCAATGTCGGTAGCGTTAATTATAATTATAAAAGATATCAAGAATTTGGTACAATTGTGTGCGGACATTTATGTTTAAAATTCCTATGTAAACAACTAACTCGCCGAGATAATTTTAAGCTATATAAGTTAGAGTTCTAGAGTTTGATAACTAGTTTATAAGCAGGATGGCTAACAGTCTAACGTTTACGATCTGTGGATCATCAGCTATTCTTGATACACAATTTTTCCCGCCCATTGAGCTATCCTCAAACATAAATTATACTCTTGGGCTTGTCGAGCTATTGACATTCAACTCTATTCCCAATATCGACATTGGATGCAATAAATTTTACGTAGGAACATGCGAATTGACCATACCTACGGGAAGTTATGAAATTGAGGATATTGAAAAATATTTACAAACTCAATTGTCGGAAAGAAAAATTCTTTTGAAACTTAGACCTAATGACAATACATTGCGTAGTGAAATTGAGTGTACTGAACCAATCTACTTTGCTAGGAATAATACAATTGCATCGCTATTGGGTTTCACGGCACGCGAGTTGGAACCCAATAAAAGACATGTATCCGATTTGCCAGTGTCCATTATCAAAGTGAACGCCATACGTGTTGAGTGTAATATAACACCTGGCGCTTACATTAATGGGCGAAAAGTTCATACAATTCACGAATTTTTTCCCTCCGTACCGCCGGGCTATAAAATTATTGAAGTGCCGTCAAACGTTATTTATCTACCAGTGACAACTAAAATAATTGACAATATCCAGCTGCGTATTGTGGATCAGGACGGTAATTTAGTGAATTTTCGCGGTGAAATAATCACCATCCGACTTCATCTCAATGGGAATAGTGTTTAATCAAACGTCTATTAAAAATAAGCGAGCATGGAGCGCGGAAACCAGTCGTCGACCACAGCTCAAAGTGTTAACACCACGCAATCTTTTACTCTTGAAGAATTTGGGTCTGAAAGTTTGTGGCGTGCACGCGTGAGAAATTATTTGTATTGTGCGTTGTGTATTTGTTGTGTGCAATGGCGGAAGAAATCGTAAATATTCAAACGCCAATCATGTTCGATGAATCCATCACACATTATGAGATTCATGCTCATCAACCATACACCTCTTCAACGTATGAGAATAGCGATGAAATACGTATTTCAATTCAACACCAAGATTTATCAATTTTACCGAGCAAAAGTTCTCTACACATTTGCGGCAAACTGACGAAAGATGATGGTCTACCAACGGCTACAACGAAGCTCGTCAACAATGCGATTTGTCATTTATTTGAGGAAGTGCGTTATGAACTTAATGCCGTGGAAATCGATCGTAATAAAAATGTCGGCGTGACCTCGCTCATTAAAGGACTAACATCGCTAACACCGGCAATAAGTTCAATGTTGGAAAATAGTGGCTGGATTGATGTTAAGGAAACAAAGCAAATTGTTGATGCGCTGGGGAACTTTGATATTTGCATACCATTGAGTACGTTGCTAGGCTTTGCTGAAGATTATCGAAAAAATGTGGTTAATGCAAAGCATGAATTAATCTTGACTCGATCGCGGACTGATCACAATGCCGTAATACAAACGACCGCTGAGAATTATCGACTTAGTCTGCAGAAAATTGAATGGCTCGTACCCTATGAGACTGTTGGAGATCAACGAAAAATACAACTCTTGAAGTTTATTGCTAAAGACATGCCAATTTCAATGAGTTATCGCACCTGGGAATTGTATGAATATCCAATGCTCCCTGCAACCACCAAACACGTATGGTCCGTCAGGACTTCAACGCAGCTAGAAAAACCGCGCTATGTAATTCTCGCAATGCAAACTGCCGGAAAAACGCTAAGGATAAGAATGCGAGCGCTTTCGATCACTGCAACGTAACCGATGTGAAATTATACTTAAATTCACAATGTTATCCATATGGAAATATGAATTTAAATATCCAACAAAATCAGGATTCGCTACTTTATGAGATGTATACAAACTTTCAATCAGAGTATTATGGTAGGGAAGCTGAGCCATGGTTGAGTAGATCCGATTTTCTCAATCATGCACCTCTCGTCGTAATTGATTGCTCCAAACAAAATGATTCTCTAAAGTCTGGACCGGTGGATATACGCCTAGAGTTTGAGACAAGAAACAACATCCTTGCACACACATGTGCATACTGTCTCATTCTACATGATCGTGTCGTAGAGTATAAGCCGTTGAGTAGTGGGGTTAAAAAATTGGTATAAAAAGGTGATCGGGCGGATGCTGGAGCATTAGTCGAGATGGAGTTTATCGTTGACTTGCAAGGCTTCAAACAACCGAACAATGAATTTATTCTCAAAGAAATTTCCATCATTCGTGCAGATGAGAAAACCTCTGAACCATTGACACTCTTTTTCAAACCCACCATTCGCGTGGAATTATTTATCACCTAAATATAAAATAAGCAATAAGTGGTTGGAACGTAATTTCCATGGTATGTCATGGGAATACGGAGCCATACCGTACGACGCAGTACAACCATTAGTCCGAGGAATTTTAGAACGAGCTCGGGTTATCTACGTTAAAGGTAGCGAAAAATCTTTGTGGCTTGAGAGCTTCCTTCCAATGGCGATAATCGATCTGGAGACCCTGGACTGTCCACCGTTGAAGAAGTTACTGAAAACTCCATCGAATTGTCCCCACCACCACCACCACCACCACCAAACTGCGAATGCTAATTGCGCGACGATGAATGTGAAATCGCTCAAGAGCTGGTTCTATGTTTATAATAACTTATGTAAAAACGATGGGGTATTGAAATAAATAATACATTTTTCGAAATATTTTTTTTTGTTGTTTATTAACTCGCCCATCTCATCCTTCTAATCCTCCTCCTCCTCCTCCTCCTCCTCATACATCACATCAACATTTTACAATTTGTACATGAATTGAGGTTGGATTACAACCGATTTTTCAGATTCGATACATTTCAAATTTTGTGAAATTCAACGCCATTTAAACTTCCACCGAGGTACTTCATGGAAAGTTGGCCTGCACGTGCGGTCTTCATCAACTCCTCAAACATTGCGGTATTCTGTTGAAATGCTCTGACGACTCGAGCTGGCAGGAAGATGTTGAATTCACTCTTGATCTCGGCGACGTATCGATCTCCATATTTCGTGTTGATTAGTCGAATATCACTGACGGTATAATTGCCCTGGACTTGAAGATCTTTGAGTTTCTTCGTAGGCAGAAATTCGGATTGTTGCGTAATTTCGTTGATACTGGCAAAATCCATGATGTAGTTCGAAGATGTGTATTGTGCGAGGTTGATGTAAGAATGAGTTGGCTCCTCTTCTCAGCTCTTCTATTTGTATCAGTCATCCCTTCTCCTAAGCATCCCCCTTCTTCTCAGCATCCCCCTTCTCCTCAGCATCCCAAACAGGTTCAATCTTGTTCGCAGCATCCTTATCGCTTCTGGCGCCTGAATCCTAGACAGGTGCAAAAAGGTTCGACAGTCTCACGACACTTTCTACACTTATGATGTTGTGGTGTCGGACCATCTCTACTCAGCATCCCAAACAGGTTCAATCTTGTTCGCAGCATCCTTATCGCCTCTGGCGCCTGCATCCTAGACAGATGCATAAAGGTTCGACAGTTTCACAACACTTTTTACAGTTACGACGTTGTGGTGTTGGACCATCTATGCAATCACCCGTCATATTCCAATGTTCATAACAACGACGATATGATCTAATTTCGCGATCACATTGATAATAGCTTGGCATTCGATCCCACAAGATATCTGTGAATTCACTGAAATATCTTTTAAATATTGCGGGTGAAATAATTAAAAGATCACTTTTTGTCAATTCTGTGGGGCTTTTTATACGTTGAATTGCATAATAATAGGCAAGCTTCTCCATAATCCAGCACTTTTCACAGTCTCGACGGCTAGGTCCATACGCGTCAACGTGCCCCCACTCCCACACTTGATTGAAATGATCGCGACACTCACAGTACGATGCTACCTCACTATCAAATTGCAATCTTTCAGGCAACAGATCCCACAACTTCCTAATGTGGGCACTATAATGTTTTAATAGCATAGCTTTCGGTATTGATTCCAGCTCATTTTTTGTCAAGTCCAGTACATCTTTCAACGGATGAATTGTGTAAACACTCGCACATCTATCCATGTTGACGTCAAGTCGAAGTCTAATGAGGCAAAATCAAAATCTTTACGGCAAAGGCTAGAGAGTGACGCTATACTGATTAGAATCTAAGATTTTCGAGGAAAAAGTGAGATTATGTAGCGAACTTCTGGCCCGAAGGGTTTTTCTACCTACGATAACTCATTAAGACTG
>JBAJMU010000066.1:0-21554 GCA_037952995.1 Hyposoter didymator
TTCCGCATCCGGGATCAATCGACAGCGCTGCTGCCGATAGCGGGGAGAATGTTCGGGATTGAGCGAGCCTCGGCGGCAGCGTGGACAGCTGGGTCGGGAATCCACGCTCCGCCGCTGGCGGCAGCACCTCCCGGGCCTACGAGCACCGGCAGCGTGGAGCTCGAGCAGCAAGGCGCTCGTTCCCGCTGCCGACACGGGCGTCGCCACCTCCTGGGCGACATTACTTTGCGGGGCCGGGAAGACGCTCCGCGCATGCGCGCGGTGCGTCCTCATCGATCGCCATGATCGATTCTTCAGTCGAAATCTCAAGAGCACATAGAGCGCACACGTTTTCTTTGGTCTCTCACATTTTCGGGTATTCTTTGGGTCATTCCCAGCATAAATTAATCGGGAAACCTCTCAAATCACGGCACTTCGCATTTCTCTCACAGTTTGGGCATTTTATACTACTTCGGGAACAGTTATTGTGAGTTAAACGGTCCTTGACCACGTTATTCCAACGGGCACGCGGCGGTCAAGCGCCTTGACCACGCACGCGGTCTTTCGGGCATCGGGATCAAACGCGCTTCGCATCGGGAAAAATCCGGGCCATCGGGCCACAAATCACTTTGTATCTGCACCAATAAACTCTATCTATTATTTTCTATCACCGCGCTCTCGTAGTTTTCTCCTCACCACCTACACCAGATCCTTGCAAAAACATATTTATTTATTTATATTGTTTTTATCAACTTTACTTATATCATTTACATCCCTGTTGGTCAGTTCTTTCTCACTTATTTATTAACTTGAGAATTATATCCGTAGAATTATTCGCTACGAGTCGAATTATTCTGTGAGTAGGATATTATAGATAGACTGTGGGATATAAAATGCTACAGTGAACGTCTCTCACGACTACTATGAAAAGTTTGCACTTGACGATTCTTCTGGATACACCATATACCATGTACTCGGAGACCTATATCTATATAGACCACTCTGGGAAAATAGGGATTAAAGATATACCGCACTGAGTAATTGTGTTTACGTGAAGGTGCTTATAACATACGCTTAATCCGCAAATACAAGGAGCCCGTCGTGTTGTGGCTTTCAAGGCCAATTCTCAACCCGACGGTTAATCAATCCCTCGAAATTACGATATTAAGAAACGTCGGCCTATCCAAATTCCCCTTTTTAGTGTAATTTAATTTTTTTTTTCCTTTCTTTTTTCTGTTTCTTTTTCCCGTCACGGGTCGTGATCGCACCTTAGATTATCCACTATATACGCTATGACCCAGTATGAGGTTTTATTTGACTCCTTCTTTCTGTTTCCTTTTATTTTTACTTTTACTCTCTTTTATCTTATAAAGTAGCAACAAGAGAACGACAAGAACGAGCTCACCAACTTACATCGATGAAGGCGGTTGAGCTTGACGGGGAGACTGAGGACCACTGGCTAGGATATGATGCTTCCCTCAGAGATGAATTTCTTTTTACTTATTTAATTTCACTTATTTAATTTTTTTTTCTTTTTTTTTTTAATTTTTATTATTAATTTCTGTTCTTAATAATTTTGGTTTGATTCGAGTATTGTATTAAGTTTGATTTTATCTATTTTTTTAATTAATTGGCTCTATAGCAATTTAGAGCGTGGAAAAAAACGAAGTTTTAAACATGAAAACTTTCTTCTTCCTTGTCTTTTAGTTGCACTCGTACACACGCACTTTAATTCCCGTTCACACAGAACCCTCACCCACGCGTCACTCACACAGAGCGAACAAGTCACACAGACTTATGAGAGAAGGGTCGCGATCCCTCCACTCAATCGCGGGTCTCTCTTTTCTCGCTTTCTCGTTTGCTCCATGGTCTCGCCCGATCTCGCTCCCACGAACTTCTCGTTCAACTGGACGAGGTCTTCCTCGTCCGCCAGCCCCACGACTAGATCACGTGGTTGGTCGATCACGTGACCGAGCCGCGAATGCCGCGCACGTCGGTCTCCGACACCTCGCCGTTACCGACGATTGTCGTTAGAGTAATTATTTTATTAACAGAAGCTACTACACTTTTCCGGACTTTAAACTTTTGTTCGGTGATAATTCGATTTGAACTAGCAGATATATGTACGTCCGTGCGGCAGCGCTATCGGCTTTCGAATCAATCATGGCGATCGATGAAGACGGGCTACGCGCATGCGCGTAGCGCGTCTTCTCTGTCCCGCGACGAGAAGGACCCGAGAGGTGGCGACGCCCGTGGTGAGAGCGGGAACGAGCGCCCGATAGCTCGTCCCACGCGGCCTATAAGCCTTTAGCCCGGGAGCTGGCGCCGCCGACGACGGAGCGAGCAATTTCTGCCCAATTGCGTCCTCGCTGCCGTCCATGCTTCGCTCACGACCGAACAGCCCTCGATTTGATTCTTGAAAAAAATGACGTTTCGGAGCAGATAACGGCAAGTGTTGTAATTCAACAGAGTGCATCTTTTTTAAGCTCAAAGTCACACGCTGATAACGATTTTTCACGAAAAAGGGTTCAGAATTGTTTAGAAGACGTTAATGGATTTGTGAATAACATCACAGATCACCTAGATCAGTCAGTTACGAGCTATTAAATAAAAAAGAAGTTCCTCCCTCCGTTATTTCAGAAGTAAAAAACCTTTTTGCAATGGGACGTGATGCTTGTCGTAACGTAGACACAGAATCTGTTCGGTTTCAACAATTACAAAATCGTGGAAATTTGATATTGACAGAAAGCGTTGCTATTGGCACTGTCAATGGAAATGCTTTAGTTGATGGAGTGAGACAATTAACTTCAGAATATATATTGTAACGGAACGACCATATCGGCAACGACGAGTGTCCTCCTCCACACACGTGAACGGTGAGGTAAGCGCGCCATTTCGGCTAGGGCCTAGGACACTCTCCATTACGCGAGTCCTCGTTACACCTCCTTATGACGTCACAGCGACTAGGCACAAGCGAGACGGCCTATCGGCACATCCCACTCGTCACGCCTGTCATAAGTCGACGAAATACTTCCTCGCATGTCCTCGACTCCGGATACTCGCGTCGATCCCACTACCTCTCCCAAAGACGATAATCACAACAACAATTACACCCGGAGGGTGAGGACCTGATAAGTCGTCCTCTTGAATCCAGTGGTCATTCCACCGGACCAAATTCCCACCGGTCGCCACACCAAGTACCGAGGAAGGGAAGCTTCTCCTCTCGCCCCGATTATCTATTTAAAGGCGTGTGAAGGGAGCTCGAGATTATTATTCGACACAACTCTCCAAAACTTCTCATATCGTGAGTAACACTTTTCGGATAATGGACTTATAAAAATTATCAAGTCGGACTCCTCCAATCAACTCGAGTTCGCGGTTAGGGAACTAGTCCTGGGCAAGGTACCTGCATTGCGCTGGTCTTCCAAACTCAGGATTAGCGAGTATTCTGGTGATCATAGGTAGGACTTCCGCGATTTTGTTCGTTAAATTCACGCGATTGCAACGACTCTAAGATCCGTCGCTTTAACCTGTCTATTTTCGCTAAGAAATTCCACACCTCGCGAATAACGAGTCGGGAATCGACAAAGTAATTGAGACACCAGCTTCTCTGGTGCATAGGACGTGTGCCCTCGGCAAGCACACGTGCCGCGAAACCTTCGACATATTTCGCACCCGCTATGAGAATCAATCGGTCAAAAGATCTCGATTAATTCACCAATTTGCTCGTCAGCTTCACTGACGTTTCGTACGTTCGCCGTGGCACTCGAACGCCCAGCTAGGATAAATAAATCATTTCTTTGCGCCCGCCTAAAGATCGAACGGGAATTATAACAATTCGCGTTTATCGAAATTTTACGTCAGCTTCTCTGGCGCGTAGCACGCTTGCACTCGGCAAGCAAGCGAGCAGCTGAGGGACAACTCAGTATCCGCCGTGAGAATCAAACAATTCAAAGAATTATTTGATTCGATTTGCCCGCCAGCCTCTCTGGCGTTTGACGTCTGTTTTCTCCTTCACTCTTTGCTTCTCACGATTCCTTTTCATATGCAACCACGAGCAATAGTCTAAATAATTTTCTCAAGCTTCAATTTTATTATTCGCTGCATTTTCACTCCCATCAATTACATCTCAAGAAATAATAACGCCTCGCAACAATTTTACAAGTTCGACGCTTCTCGTCAATACGGTCATAAATCACCGAGCGTTTGCTCGGCTCGTGACGTCACACGCACCTTACGTGTGTGTGCACACGAGACACGGACAGGCGGTCAAGCGAGACTCCGTCTCCTTCTTACTATCCTGATCCTTTCCAAAATCTTTGACCATCAATAACTTTTAATTCCCGATTAATTATTCCACAATTTCTCCAATTTCTGAATAACACCGCACAGGGCTTCACCCGCTTTCGATATTGTTTTGGCATTTTAAAATACTGTTTTTTTTTCAATAATTTGTAATTTTCTTTCAGTAGCGATCTCTCTTACGTTCTCAGGAACGCCAATGATGAAGGGTCGCACATGTCACTTATGACGACGCGCACACATCACCCTGAGGCAACGCATAACTCCCTAGGAGTTACGCACCCAAGAGAGACGCTGCATTCTCGAGTCGCTTATACTCTTTATATTCTAACATTAAAATATTCTTTCCGCTCATCCCATCTCTAGCAAGGAATCCCACTCGAGTCCGAATCCCGTTTCTATCGGAAGGAGGCGGAAAATCGCCTTCCCGCGAAGTCGAAACGTTTCAATATACGCTCAATTTATTTCACTTCGCACAGTCCTCAAACGATTCTTTGTACAAACCACTGTTTTTGAACGAACTTTACAATGCATGCAATTTGTCCAAAGCGAAAGCGAATCAATGAGTAATTCCATTCAAGGGGAAATATTGCAAGAAATTTCGAAGGACTATGTAGGCAAACTAGTTTTCCCTTTGTTTTTATATTTTGACGACTATGAAAGCAACAACTGCTTAGGAGGTCATTCCGGTGATGATGGAAAAATTGGTGCTCTCTACGTACTGTTGCCGTGTTTACCACCGGAATTACAAAGCAAACTGGAAAATATTTTTCTATTCCAATTGATTAAGGTAGTTCGATACTGTAACGGAACGACCCGTACCGTCGACATAAGGTGACCAGTGCTCGGTCTCACTCTCATTTCTGAGAGGAGAGCGTCGCCATTTCGGCCACCGATGATAAGACACACCTCATTAGCGAGCCCTTGTTATACCTTCGACGTACGTCACAGCAGCTAGACGCAAGTGGGACGGCCCATCGGACCGCCCGACTTGTTACGCCTGTCAAAATACCTTCACGCCCATCCTTTGCTCCTGATACTCGCGGAGATCCTACCGCCTCGCGAAAACGCAATAATTATAACAATAAATTCCCTCGGCGGTGTGAGTGAGAAAAAGTTTGTTCCATGAACCCAGTAGTCAACGCACCTGACCACTATCCCACCGATCACCTCTCTGAGTATCGCGGAAGGGAAACTTCTCGTCTCACCACGATTCATCTATTTGAGGGCCTGTGACAA
The DNA here is from genome assembly GCA_037952995.1 of Hyposoter didymator. Classification (NCBI taxonomy): domain Eukaryota; kingdom Metazoa; phylum Arthropoda; class Insecta; order Hymenoptera; family Ichneumonidae; genus Hyposoter; species Hyposoter didymator. The sequence goes on from JBAJMU010000066.1 coordinate 5,521, forward strand.
GAGCTCCTGGCCATTCTGCTAATACAAATTCGATCACTCACAACGAGAAACCATAACTCTAAGAATGGACTATAACAGGATTTTCCCGACTCGGGTCCATCCGTCCCTTCGGAGCCTCTCGGTCGCTTCCCCTCGGCTCGCCTTGGCTCGGCCGACGTGAGCTGGGCGCCAGGTACAACGTACCGTCGGTAAAACCGACTTATAATTTTCCCACGTCGACCCAGATGAATTGGCCACGGCGAACAGGGGACCACGAGAGCTCCGGATGGTCCGACTACTCAGCTCATCTGAGATACTAATGATAGAGGGGCGGGGTGGGGGCGAGAGCAACGAACGACAAAAAAAGGCATAAATAAATGACACGTACGCGAACAACTAGAGTTAACATTCGATTTATTCGAGACACAAATTGCAGGCGGATTTACATGGAACGAACGGTCGGAAACGACCACAGACCGCAAAACAAACGAAATCCGCGGGGACGACCGCGGCGCTAACGCGGGTGACGCTAATGCAGGGAACGAGTCGAAACTCAGGTAGCTAGAGCCCGGAGGCAGAGAGTTAGGCAACCTAGGTGCGAAAATCGCAGAAATTCCCACGAGGAAGTACAATTCAACGACGGACGCACTAAGGCGTAGGCAGCTTGGTCGCTAACAGGCGAAGGCCCAGGGAATCAGGTAACTAAAGGCCCGAAGGCAGGTAATCCGGTAACACAGACAAACAAAAGAGCGCAAACACGGAAATTAGCGACAATACAAACGGCGCGACGCAGCACAGGTAATTTCGTCACTAACGGGGCAAAGCCCAGGAAGGCAGGTAGCTAGAGGCCCGAAGGCAGGTAATGCAGGCAATACAAACGCAGAAATCTCCCACACACACTCGAAAGGTCGCAACAAATGACGGCGCACCGCGGCGCAGGGAATTCGCGAATCTCAGATATCTAACGCCCGAAGGCAGGCAATTAGGCAACCTAAACGGCCACGAGGACCGTGGGAATACAACGGAAACATTCGCGACGACACATTCCATAAGAACGAGCGAGAATTACAAATTTTATATAACAGAAAAATATAGCGTACAGTCTCGTCGGAAACACGCGACGAATGACGAGAGAATGCGAGAACGGGCGATACATAAGAACGGTAGGCGACGCGGGCGAGAGAGAGACAGAGTGAAAACAAACCGACGCGAGCCGCGTGTCGCCAGCCTTGAGCGAACAATCTCAACGGCTGACGAAATAATGCGGCGTGGGCAACGAAACTGAACGAAATAATTTTACAGAAAATCAAGTAGAATCTTACTTTAATCGAAGGCGGAATAATTAATCCAAGAATAAACACGCGAAAGAAACAATATTAACGAGCGAATCGTCGAAGGGACTCGACGGAAGCGTGGGCCGCAAAACTCCAAGTTAATCGGCCGAGGAGCCGAGAGAGTGCGAGCCACAATCTCGCTCGACGAACAACTCCCGGCCTCCTCGGCACCTCAAAATGTTGCACTAAATGCAACTAAACGCAACCGACACGGAAAGCCCAGCCTTCCGTCGAATCGCGAGGAAAATAAAGGAACGGGCTTACCGAGACACAGCTTTGGCGTAAGGAGACGGCTCAGCTAGACGCGACTCACTCGCACACGGAGAAAAATATATATGTTATCACGACAAAACGTCGTTTGCTGACCGTAAGTCTGTTGCAGTAGCAATCTGAATAGTAATCGTAACATGAAAATTGTACGATCAGCAAATCGATATTTGTTACGAATACTCACAAATATCTGTAGTTGATGATTTGTTAATCTAACAAATTATCAGTTGGTGTGATCTTTTTCATTGCTACTGCAATGAAATCGTTTTAGCAGAACCATCAAAATGTGTTCTTGCTATGCGAACTGAGAAGTTTTCTTTACCATTTGCAAATACAGCAAATTTGTTGGTGACGCCAGAGGCGCCGCGTAGTGAAACGAACGAGCGTGCTCGAACGTTCGACGCGCCGAGAGAAGGGAGGACGGAGAAGAGAACGTTAGTCGCTCGCGGGACACCGCGTATATATGGTACGCGGACGAAATACGGTGCTACGAGTGTTTAGTGTGTACGTGTACAGAGTGACGACACTGACGACTAAATGTCTTCAAAATCTGCTCGCAGTCGTTTGACCAAGTGGGGTATCTCCGAGGACGTCATCAAAAAATTCGAAGGTAACTACGCATTTTTTTCTTTCCCATTCAATGTCGATACATATATGTATAGACATTAATTAGAATAGTGAGAATCGTTCTGGTTTTTTGCTCTGGCGCGAACGAGATACTCAGTGCTCATAGTTAATACACGCGGCCTCGTGCCCTCAGAGGCACGTTTTATTCCACAGAGTTTTTATTCCACAGAGTCAAAAAAAATAACCACGGATTGATTGCATCTCTGATTTTTCCCTGTTCGCCTCTATTTCGAGAGTCGCGCGGGCAATGAAATTCTTGAGCGATACAAAAAATTCCGAAAATCTTTTTGTATCACTCGAGAATTTCATTGCTCGCGACTCTCGAAAGAAAGGAGAGCAAGGAAAAATTTGGAATGCAATCAATCCGTGGTTATTTTAATGACTGTGCGGAATAAAAACTTAATTTTTTTTCATCCGCTCAAGGTGGCTTACAAGAAAGCACGAAACACACACACACACACTCTAAGGGGACGAGGGCGCGTGTGTTTACTACGACACTCTGTATCTCGTTCGAGCCAGAGCCAAAAACAGAAACAAAAAAATCGAAAAGAAACGAAAGACAGACCGAAAAGTCTGTTTCCTAATGAACACAATTTTATCTTGTCAATTTTTTTTGTTTTTTTTTTCGTTTCGTTTGTTTCGAAGAGTGATTTATTGTTCTGCGATTGTAAAAAAAAAGTAATCCATTTTTTCAGATCCATTCTTTTTTTTTCTTCGTTTACTTCTTTTTCCTTATGCCTTACTTTTTATGATCCTGAAGTTTCCATCGTTGAAATGCAACGAAATTCTGTTATTTCTTCAGCAGAGCCAATAATTCTTATTCAATATATGGTCCGGCCAATAATACGATTCTCTCTTGCGACAAAAAAACTTAATCGACTCGAAAAATTGCACGATTTTCAAAATTCAATAAATAATCAAGAGAAAAAATGTTTTTCGTTGAATCTCAACGTTGCAAACTTCAGAATCATTACTTTTTTCTTTTACTTATCCTTTATTTTTTTGCTTTTATTCCTCCCCTTTTTCATTCTATCCCTGATTTTCTTTTCTTTTCTTTAGTTCACATTTTCATCACCTTGTTCTTGTTTTCTTTCATTTTTGAATTTCAAGGATTTGGAACAAGTAATTAAAAAAACGACAGGTGGTACAGCTATCTGGAACTTGTACCAGATCCATAAAGAATTGAGAGATTCTGATAGAGATGTTATCGCAGCATCCATTATCGATCACGAGCTACAGTTGGATCTCAATCGAAGGTATTTTTTAAAAGTTTCGGAGATCGATACACTGGAAAGAAAATTTTGTTGAAAAAGATCGATATTTTGTTGGATACGTTAAACTAAACGTTTTTTCAAAAAATCACGAAAGTTTTGTCATTCCAGCAAAAAACATTCTGGAAAATCTTTTCGGGAAGTAAATTTTTGTCATTCTAATCGTAAATTTTGCTGACAGTTCCGTTACAATGAAAAATATTGTCGAAATAACGAAAATTTTGAAATCATCACAAAATATTTAGTTCGCCGTATTCAACAAAATATCGACGTTTTTTTGACAAAATTGAATTTTCAGTGTAGCTATTGCTATTAGCGCTGCAACCGCCTCGAATTGAAATCAGATGTAAAATTATTTTTCATCTATTTTAGAATATCGGCAGGTCGTTTTGTCTATCTGGCAAAACAAGTTGTAAAAACTTTTCCGTCTGAAACGCTGGTAAGTTTTATTGCAGTCAACCAATTTCAAACATAGAATTCCAATCGATTGTTGACAATTTATATTGCTTGCAGAGCGTATGGGCACTTATCGAAACGGGAGGACGCTTTATTACCGGGAAAGGTAAATTGTACACGCGTTGGTCGAATACGCGAAGGAAGTACATGAAACTCCAACTAATTCCTACTTCGAGAAAAGGATCCACCATCAGTAAGGCGACGGCAGCTGTCCCGAATCACGGTGAACTCATCACATCCGAGGGAATCGATCCCGAAAACCCGATGGATGATACAATCCTGTGGCTCAAGAACAATGCAACGCCGTGGGTTACCGTCGAGAAAAACTGGGCAGAAACTTCAGCCGCAAGGAGACGCATTCTCATCAACAAGAATATCGCGATATTCGACTACTTGAAGGAATATCCTGCTCTCAAAGATCCGAGAGGATATTTGCTGGTAAGGAAAAAAATAGTGACTCGTCTATTTTTCTATGCTTGTTATTCCCGTCTAGAAAATGAACTTGAGAAGTAGCAAGTGGCTCTTATTTACAAGGGTTGATTTCAGTTGGAAATCGACTTTGATTTACTCTATCCGGACAAAGCGAAATCATTTTTCGCATCATGGCCGAGCTTGCGAAATCTCTTGATGAAAAGAGTTCCAAAAGTTTGTGGCGTATCCGTTGATTCAATCCAGGATCCGAGTGAGTATATTGAAATATATCTGAAGGATATGTAACAACAGATAAATATTAAACTAGTTTATACTTTTGCAGCGGCCCAAACAAACTTTCTGTTGACGAATCTGAGCCTTATTTTCCGCGTAATTGTCGCTCGAAAAAAAAAAAAAATATCAAAGAGTGGCGCCCATCGAAATCCGAAGTACAAGAGGCCTTCGTTCTCCATGTCAAAGTACGTTTTCGTTTTTTAATTTTGGAAAGAAAAGAAATACACCTATTAAATAGTTTTTTTGTCTTATAGCTATCGATAGTGCTTTGTAATAATTATGCACAATTTACAGGTCATCGGAGATTTGGACGTGAAGCTACAAGAACGCCGAGCACGGCTGTCTCGATTCGGTTGTCAATTGCAACCCCTAGTTGCTGTCGTTGGCCCATCGTTTGAAGAAATAAACCAAAGTTTCGTGATCTTGGGTATTGACTCTCGTTTCGAGGTAGAAACACCGCTGCGAGCTATCGACGTGGTGTTCAAGTGCATGTACGCATTGGATGCTCAGTTCCCTGCCGAAGCCACTCATATTTGGCAATTCATTCAGCGAGGTGCCTACGGAATACCGCGGAATAAGACCGATGCGCACTTCATGGACGTGGAAAAATTGCTAAACGAACTATCGAGCTTCCAGAAGTAAGATTAGCGTAACGTAGAACAGGCGAAGTAACAATTATAGGATTTCGTTATTTCTTTAAGTTTGATCAATATTTTCAATATGCCGAAGTGTAACGAATGCGGCAAAATTCTCGGCTCTATTCGCAGTCTTTTCGTTCATCTCACCGCTGTACATCGAATCAACAACTCGTACTTATATACGTGCGCAGAAGATTCATGTAGTCGGGTTTTCCGCTCGAAAAATTCATTTCGGAAACATCAACAATCAGTTCATAATTCGCTCTTACATTGCAAACAATCGTCAAAATTAGAATTGGGTTCTTCTTTAAGTAGCAATCTAATACAAGAAGATACGGATATGATTGTTGATGAAACCGAGTCTGTCGAATTACTTAAAGTCACGCCCGTAGCGTTTTCATCGGCGTTACGATTATGCGCAGATCAATTCGTCGCAAAATTGTACGCGAATTCGCGTTTACCACGAAATTTAGTTCAAAAAATGCTAGACGACTTGGATGAATTTTTCGGTGGTGGTTTCCTGAAAATCATAAAGACCAAAGTACTACATGAATTGTCAGCGTCAAGAGAATCGACGAATTCTGTAAGCGAGATAAAATCGATGTTTGATGAGCTCGAAAGCCCTTTTGCTCATCTCAAAACGGAGCATGTAAGATTCAAATATTTCGAACAAACTGGAACATATATTCCACCAATACCATATGAAATTGGTCGAATGAAAGTACCATCTGAGACGCCCAACGGGGTTCGCGAGACCGATCTTGCGGTAACCGGGCAATTCGTACCATTACGAGCGACGCTAAAAAAATTCTTCGTGTTGCCGAATGCTCTTCACGATACATTGACGTATATGAACTCCCTTCGATCAGATTCGTCTACGATTGAAAAATTTATACAGGGTGATTTATGGGTTAGTAAAATAGCTGCATATGATAGAGACGATATTGTTCTTCCACTTTTCATTTCTTTCGATGATGTCGAAGTTAATAACCCTCTCGGGCCGCATAGCGGTAAGGTCGGAGCAGTCTATGCATCCATCGCATGTTTTCCTCCCGAGTGTCGTTCTGAATTGAAAAACTATTTTCTCGTTCTTCTATTTGAAAGCCATACGAGAGCTACGTATTCAAACGCCAAAGTTTTGAGACCGATGGTGGACGAATTGATTTTCTCAGAGAAAGAAGGACTCGAAATCGTCAGCACGCAAGGTTCTAAACGCGTTTTTTTCGTGACTGGGTTGATTTTGGGTGACAATCTCGGAATGAACGGTATTCTCGATCTTGTAGAGTCTTTCGCGGCAACATATTTCTGCAGATTTTGCAAGATGACAAAAACAGAAACTCAAAGCGCAACGTCAATATCAGAAAAATTATTACGGGATGAAGCGAATTACGAAAATGACTTGTCACTGAACGATGCGAGCAAAACGGGTATTAAAGCGCGTTGTATTCTTAATGATATTCCGTCGTTTCATGTATGTACAAATTATTCGGTTGACGAAATGCACTATCTCCGAGAGGGTATTTGCCATTACGACATGATTCCGATTATTTTCGGTCTCACAACGGGTAAATATAAAGAATTTGAATTAGAGTCGTTGAATGCTAGAATATTGATGTTCCAGTACGGTCCGATCGATAGTTCGAACAAGCCAACATTGATCAAAGACGATTTCTGGAAAAATAAAAAGTTAAAAATGACAGCAGCGGAAATGCTGTGTTTTGTTAAACTTCTCGGTGTAATTATCGGTGACTTGGTCTGCCCCACGAATCCTTTTTGGAAATTATATCTTTTGTTACGTCAGATGCTCGATGTAGCCCTTGCCAAAAAGTTATCTAAAGATACGGCTTCGTATCTTCGAGTTTTAATCAAAGAACATCACCAGTTATACCTGGAATTGACCGGTGAACGTCTAAAACCAAAATTTCACATTTGGGAGCATAGTCCTGACGTAATTCTACAAAACGGCCCGCTAGCGAATTTATCGTCTATACGCCCGGAAGCGAAACATCGGGATCTTACGGCTCCGGCGTCGGTGAATATGTCGCGCGTAAATATTTGTCGGTCGGTCGCTGTGAAGCATCAATTAGCAATGTCTTGCAGATTCTTAGCTAATCAATCTATCATGCCAGCTATGGTAGTCGGCCCTAATAATCACATCAACTTGATTGCATCGTTAGATTTTTATGGGGTTCTTCCGTCCGAGATGCGCGATAGAGAATGTTCGTTGGAGAATTGGTTTGAATATAACGGAGTTGAATTCAAACCAAATATGGCATTGTTGGCAAAGATTGAAAAAATTTTAGTTTACGGCGAAATGTCAAATTACCCCGTTTTCATTTGTGAGTACTACGATACTCTAGGCCTCAATGACCATGTATTAGCGTACCAAGTTCAGTTGACGAACGAAAAAGTCTGCGTAAAAGCAACAGAATTGGTTGACCCATTTCCTCTCTACGCTCATACGATGGCTAATGGCGAAAAATATATTGTTTTACGTTACAGTGTTTAAAAGACGTTACAAATGTAAAAAATATTTTATATTGAATACATGTATGTTCAAACTTAATGGCGAAAAATTGTTTTGCGTTACAGTGTTTAAAAATGTTAAAAAATCCTTTTACATTCAATATTTGTATCTTCAGACTTAAGAAAAACTCAATGTTACTGATTTATAAAATTCCGCATTGTTTAACAATGTTACAAGTGTAAAAAATCTTCTCACATTAAATATATGTATGTTCAAACTTGAAAAAAAACTCAGTGTCACTCAATTATAAATTCCTACTGCAGCATCATTGCTGCATAAGCAGCATATTTAATTTTTATATTCACAAATAATCCGTTCTCGTTACGTGATATTGAATGTTGCTCTAACAAATTCGCAAATGTTATTTCAGCTGATCATTTGCTCTCATAACGTGAATTCTCGTGTTGCCGTAGAAAATTAGAAAAAGTTGTCGGAGCAAATTATTTGCTCTAGTAACGTGATTTTCTCCGTTAGCACAGCAAAGCCGCGAACGTTATTTTAACAAATGCTATCTGCTATTATAACAAATAGAACGATAACAAAGATGCATTTGTGACCGTAACAAAAACATTTGTTGTCACTATATTGACATACAAAATTTGTTGCTGTGACTTGTGGTAAGTCGTCGTAACCTACACATTTTTCTCCGTGCAGGACTCATAGGCGAAGACTAATTGCGCTTGTGCCTCGGCGTGGCTCCGCTCTCCCGATTTTCCCCCCACTAATCTTATTCGGCGAGAGCGCGCTCTCGCCTAATTTTGCGAATCGCCCAACTTCCGGGTCTCGCGCCCCGGTGTCGCGCGCGGGGATTTCGAACGCAAGCTCAGCTCGGTCCTCGTCCTCCTACGATTGCCGAGGCTGCAGGGGTTTTTCCTCTTGGGGACCCGGCCGATGTCCGACTGACAGGCGGAGGGGAGGCCTCCCTCGCGGAACTCGGCGTCCCTTTGTGCCGCGGTGGGCCCACTATGCCACCAGGCAATTGCACCTCCGCCCCGGGAATATCCCGAGCCCCACTCGACGAGGCGCCGTTGCACACGGGCTGCAACCCCTGCAGGCGCGGCGGCGGACGTTGCAACTCTCAGTTGCGACAGTGAGAGGGCCACGGGCGGCGTTCACACGTGTGGCCGAATTTCGACGTGTACTCTCGGACGTCCGTTCCGCTGGGCCAGGATGATGGAGGCGCAGCGGTGAAAAGGCCGAATTCCTTCCCAGAGCTCCGTTGACGAAAGTGGACGTTAAATATCACCACCCGCTCGGCGCCGGACACCGGGCACAAGGCCGGATGACGTTCGCTGTTAATTAACAAAAATGCATTAGTGTCTCTCGCCCGTCATGTTTCCGTTCTCGCAGGTAATTTTTCTAGGCAACTTAAGGTAGGCAATAGGTAGCGAACTGCAGGTACTTAGGCAACGAAGGAGGTAAGATTGTTTCCGACGGTCGATAAGGCAGCTTAAAACTAAAGACGGGGAATCTCCTCCTCGAGCCGCCAGCGAGTCGCGTTGCGTCGTCAAAATGGACCGTAAATCCGGTCCACTGGTCGACCAAGATTCGTGCGGGTGGCGTGGCGCAAAATGTCACGTCACAGGACTTATAAAAATTGTTTAAGTCGAACTCCTCCGATCTACTTGAGTTCGCGCTTGGGGAACTAATCCTGGGCACGGTACCTGCATTGCGCTGGTTTTCCAAACTAGGGATTAGCGAGTTAGTCTGGTGACCAAGGTAGGATTCGTACGCGAATTATTTTGATTAAAGAAATAAATTCGAGCCTCATCAGTTCTCCCGGACAAGCTCCACACCTCGCGAATCATGTTTCGAGATTCAACAAGAATAATTTTAAACACCAGCTTCTTTGGTGCGTCGTACGTGTGCCATCGGCAAACACACGCACAACGAAATATTGTTTTCTGTCCTCCGGGCCGAAAGTGGCTACTTTCGGCCACGTCGGGCAGAAAAATCGTATACACACCTCGGCCAGGAAAAAAGGAAGCCTCAGAACACATGTAATGTGTCGGCCGAGGCGTAGCCGAGGCTGACAAACATGTGTTCTGAGGCTTTCCTTATTTTCCTGCCCTAGGTGTGTAATATACTATTAACAAAATTCGTACCCACCATGAGAATTAGCGATGAAGAAAATATCGTATAGTTCGAAACTTTCCACGTCAGCTTCTCTGACGCTTAGTACGCCTGCACTTGGCAAGCAAGCATCCAGGTGAGAGACCGAATCAGCGTCCGCCGCGAGAATCAAACAATTCCAAAGAATTGTTTAATTCGCTTTGCTCGCCAGCTTTTCTGGCGTTTCACGTTCATTATTTTGACTATCTTACATTTTCTTAACTGTTGCTCTTTATTTGCAACCACGTACAATAGTATAAAGTTATCTACGACGAAAGAGCCATTCTATAATCGCTGCATTTCAATCTATAGTTTCAATGTATTTCGAGAAATAATCATGCCTCGTACAATTCTATACGACGCTATTTTCGACACTCTGCCTCCTTCTTGCTCTCCTGATATTCCCAAACTCTTTGCCCTCTTAATAAAGCTAAAATTCCTACTAAAAAACCCAATTTTCGATATTAATCAACTATAGTAACACCGCACAGAGTTTCACCCGATATAAATTGCATCTCACAACTTTGTTTTTTATTAATTTGTATAAATTTTCTTTCAGCAGCGATCCCTCTTTCATTCACCTGAATGAAGACGATGAAGGGTCGTACACGTCATTTCTGACGATACACACACATCACCCTGAGGCATCGTATTACTCCCAAGGAGTTATGCGGGAATGAGAGACGCTGTGTTACGTCCCGAGACGTATTAAATACTTGATATCAATAAATTATTTTTGAAGATATGTCGTCGCGACTCCATCCGGTGTAGTTTTCCTAGCTAACATGCAGCCGCGACGATTCAGCGGGAAGGCCAAGGAGTTGCACCGACTGTTCTGCCGAAAATGCTGACCGAGCGTGAGAACGCCTCAGGTTAGATTTTGTCGCGAACAGAAGGGCTCTGATTTCTTGCTGGACGTTTGCGAACTCTTCCACCAGGGAATCGGAATATTCAGTCTCTTCCGAGCTTGAACAGCGAAAGCTTCTCGGAAAGTGACTCCTTGGACAGTTCCCGACATAGCGTCCTGAAAACCTCCCTTGAATCCGCTACCACACAAACGCGTTCCAGTAGGACGTAGTGGTAGAAAGGCGCTTTGGAGAGTGTCGCGCCGCGGTGGTAATTCTGTCCTCGAGAGGATAAGTGTCTTACGTTTGTGCCACGAACTCTTTCGCGTCGTGTAGTTTAAGTGCAACGAGTTACGGAGGAGAGTAAATATTGTAAGTGTGAATTGTATGCATTGAGTGAAAGTGTGAGTGGTGTGAATGTTGGATTGTAACAGGCGATGCGTCGCGGATTATAATCACCGAAACTTGCGAGTTATTTTGTATCGCCCTGTAGCTGAGATACGAGACGTTTCCAGATAGTCTACCTCTCGTTCCCTCGCTACAGTGCAGAAGTTACGGTTCGTTCAACAATAATACATTCTACCAATTTTTCTATAGAATATCTTCTTTGAAACTGACAAAGTTCTTTATATGCTGACAACGTCCCAAGTCCAAGATCGCCCTGTAGAGGACGAGATCAGAACCAACCCACATGAAAATAATAATAAACTGCTTGCGCTTCACGCAAGCAGGTTAACAACTGACGTGCGCACCGCTCCGCACTCAACAGCTGCATCATTCTTTCTACAATCTTTTACAATAAAACACTAAATATCCTATTTAATAAATCCTATTTCTATCACCGAATCGTCCTCGAGTCGAAAACCCCGTTTCTCAGGAGAAGGAGACGGAGAATCGTCTCCTTCACAATGTCGAAACGTTTCAATACCAAAACCCGATTTCTTACGGAAATTTTCAAGAAAATATATGTTACGCAGAAAAATTCGACAAATCTTTAAAAAAAAAAAAAAAAAGTAATTCTACCGTATACTTTTTGAGATATTGTAACGGCACCGTCTGGCTCGCGGGGCGATGTGATCGACTCGGCGGCTGACGCTCGACTGAGCGAGCGCCGAGCGGACGACGGCGGAACTAATCGCCAGCCGGCGGTAAGTTTGCGTGTGAGAGTGGGGGTAACAAGCCAGCTGGCGAGCGTGGCTCGGGACTCTGGGACGTAAGTGGGGGAAAATGATAATAATATGAGTGGCGTACGTGACTTTTGGCGAACAAAGTGCGCAGACTCGAACACGCCTACCGAATTAGAACCGAACGTGAGTGAATGGGGGAAGCGCGGAGCCAGTGATCTCTAGCAGCGTTCCCGACACGCAAAAGAAAAGCCAATAATATTAAAAGTTATTTTTAGAATTCTGCGAAATCCGAAAACAAAGGATTTCGACTGTATAAAAGCCGGTGCCGTCCAGCACTCGGCGCTCATTCACTCTCGAGATACCGAGACCTCAGCATACCGTCTGAGTATTAGGCAACGAATTCCTTCACTTCCAAAACCTTTCCTAATCTTTCCAGTGCATCGGCCACGGGGTAGTTCGGTTTCGTTCGACTCCGGCAACCAGTGCACATTCATAACCTAACTTTTTCCTTGTGCATTCGACGACGGAGTAGTTCGGTTATGTTCGACTCTCGCAGCCGATGGACTTTTATAACCTGCCTTTTCCTTGTGCATTCGACGACGGTTCGGTTACGTTCGACTCCCGCAACCGGTGAACATCCTAACCTACAAAGCATTGGCCAAGGAGTAGTTCGGCTTTGTTCGACTCCCGCAACCGTGCTTTCCTTTCTAACCTCTGAAATTATCATAACCAAAAGGAAGTGAAGAAATCCATAGGAAATTTGAAATAAAGATTAAAAAAATCAATAAATAATCATAAAAGTCACTTGGACTTTTATATCGTCAAAATCCTACACAAAAATTGTTCAAATTAAACAAAATTCATTAAAATTATATCGAGCCCATGGAAATCATTTATTTTTGTGTCAAATCAAATAATTTGGACAAGTTAATTATAAGAACGTTGAATTTTCTATTTTCGCGGTTATTTTAATAAAATAACCGTAATTGATCACAAAATTGTTTTCTCACAGATAAAAATCGGTCTTTTCGTATTGTTGTAAATAAAATTGTTCTTATTTAAGAATATTTAAATAAACCATTGTTAATTTAACTTTTCCTAGTAAAAATTCTTGTTTTTCTTCATTGCCTACTCCTTTTTCTTGAAGCTCGAACCGACGCGTAACGCGAGGCGTCCTAGAGCCTAATTCGTACCGTTACAATGTTGCAAGTTGAAGTTCTATGGTTGCTCCATCTGAACACATGGGAATCATCAAACAAAAAATGTGTATCGTAATATCTTGGAAACGGTTCTTACGGTATTTCTTTAGAAAAACACAGTGATATCAAGAGACTCGGCAGAGTCTCGGGACAAGTACATTTGACCGCTGTGCGTCGTCTGCTTGTCCCGAGCGCTCGCCGAGTCGATACTTTCTCGTAGTAAAGCGATTCGCGGTGGTGGGGACAAAAATTTTGATGACATTTCAGCTAACCGTAAAGCCCCGGAGTCGTCTAGCGACCTGAAAATTGACATTCAGACTAATTACGCGATACTCTTTCGATGAAGCCCGAATTCGGTACGATTGATCAAGTAATTGCTGAGAAAAAACTTTGCAGGGGCTTAGTCCTATCTCAGCCTTCGTCGGAACCACGCCACATCGAAGGATTTGACGTGTCTGTATATGGCCGCCCGAAAAAACATCCAAAAGGGTCTGCGTGCCCATCATAGCCAATCCCGGGCTGCGAAATTTCTAATTGGTCGAGGCTGCGATGATTCCAATGGATCCGTCGTGCACACGACAGTGCAGACGAGCGAGCGAAAAATGTCAGCTGATATTTTGAAGGGCCGTATTGACGCGAGCGTGAGAAAGATTACTAAAATAAGTTCATATTTTTCTTTTCCGCCCATGACATTTTCGAGAAAATAACTGTTACACCTTGTTCCTTGTCGAACAACGAACGTTGGCTAACCATTTATTTTCCCGAGGATGCAAGGTTATGGTAAAAGAATGTGTTGCAAGTTTTTCGTTACCCAGTCTGAAGGAATGCTGTGATACAGCTTTGACAGCTCGTCATAACTTCACAAATTCGAATTTTCAGCTGGCATATTACCGACATGCTCCGATGACGAGAGAATATGCTTCATGAATGAATATGCTCCACATCTTTTGACAGATTCCTACATCCACCATTTTATTCATTTACAGCATGTCTTACATGATAACTCGCAGCGATATAAAAATCTTGTCGCTGATTCGAGCCACATAAAAATCTTGTCGCAGAGGCACATGAATATCTTGTCGCTGCAAATTATCTAAAAGCTCCGGATAACTATCAGTGACATCAAGAACTTGTCGCTGAGCCACATGAAGATAAATCGCTGAGCGGAAATATCTTTCAGCAAAACAAAAATCTTGTCGCCCAGACACATGAAAATCTTGTCGCTGAGGCAAATGAAAATCTTGTCACTGCGAGGGCTCAGTGACATTAAAATCTTGACGCGCAACCAAATGAAGATTGATTGCTAAACGATAATATCTCTCAGTGACATGAAAATGTTGTCGCCGCAAGGGCTCAGTGACATAAAAATCTTGTCACTGCGAGGGGTCAGTGACAGAAAAATCTTGTCGCTGCGAGGGCTCAGTGACATGAAAATCTTGTCGCTGCGAGGGTTCAGTGAGATAAAAATCATGTCGGAGAGAAAATATTCAAAAAGTACCGTGAAAGAAAAAATGAATATTAATGCGATGGAAAATGAAAACGCCCACGCGAAAAGTAAAAAGGAAAAAAACAAAACACAACTATTCAAAAAGCGAGAAACGTAATAGAAAAGAAAAAGAAAAATAAAAATAAATAAAAACAAACAAAGAAATCGGTGGAATAAAATATTAAGAAATCGAAGAATCTTGGACGAAAAGAAAAAAGATAGTGAAAACGAAATAAATATAGAAATCAATTATCTAATTGTTCGGGCAAGAGCATGATAATTTCAGCGGTAACGCGAGCATTCGGGTCGGGGTTCGCGCTCTGCCTCTAATGTCGCCACGGGACGGGCAATACACGGGATCGACAGGCAACGCGGGGCCCTTTAGGTCGATAATCGCGCTTTGCCACGGGCGTCGCTACAATCCGGGCAATTACTCAAATTTGGGGATAACGGTCATGCGCGTAATCGATATTCATCGATCGCCGTGATTGACTCCTCAGTCTTAGATCTCCGGTGGGAGCGCAAGCACGCAGGCAATTTATCCTCGGGTTCTTACTTGTCTATACCCGGTTCGTCGCCATGTTGGCTCAACTCGAGCCTTACAACCTCGAGTTGAGCGGGTTTTGGGAAATCACGCCTAATTACTGCTTTTCGGGATGCGCTCTCACCAGCCACGGGAATATTTTCTCTACTTACTTCGGGATCGCCATGATATCGGCAGATTACGGGAAACGCGGGTCAAACGCACCGAGCACGATCAACGGTCCTCGTCGACCACGAGGTCGACGTGACGCACGGGTCTATCGGGCTATTCGCGTCTTCGGGTAATTCGAGACTTACAACCTTGATTCTCGGGAAATCTCGCATAAACCGGCGGTTCGGAACATTATCCATTCGTTCGGCATTCGTTCACATCTCGGGACGTTTCGGGCTCTATTCTCTCACCTCGGGGATAATTCTCCCGGGTTTCTCGCGAAGCGGGCATATTTCGGATCGCCATCTTGCTCGCGCCATGTGTGGCTCGAGCACCGGGTCTTCGCAACGTAATTAATCGGGCGGGCATCGGGAATTCACCGCACAACGACAATTTTGTAAACCTCAATAAATTCCGCCAATTATTATTTTACGCGCCCGCTTTTATTCTTTACCTGACCACCAACACCAGATCCTTGCCCAAACACTAATAGAGTAAGAAGAACCTTCATACGAAAGAAAGAATGAATAAAAGCAAAATGAAATAAATAACCTAATTGGATATAGGATAATATTGAAGAAGAATAATATTGAAAAAAACACTCTTAGATGAAAAAGACAAAAAAATATGGATCCTGAAATTGCGAGAAGTATAGGCCCATAATGGAAAAAAAACATTGAGAATAGGTAAATTTTACCCATTACCCGCAGGAAAGAATAAAAATTCATACCAGTTAAAAAAAAAAAAAAAAAAAAAAAAAAAAA
>JBAJMU010000066.1:21561-38410 GCA_037952995.1 Hyposoter didymator
AAAAAAAAAAAAAAAAAAACAATAGAAAATACTTGAATGAATATAGTATAACAGAAACTCTCTCCAGGAAAACATAAATCTGGAAAAAAATAAAAAAAAATAAATAAATAAATATATTGATAAATAGACTGAATGAATCGAATGAAAGAATGCGAGAGAATAGAAAAAGAGTAATAATCTCAACTGAAATACGAAACGCAAGTTTGGAAGAAACCACCCCTTGCAAAGTATGCAGATCTAGGCAGAAAACCAGAAAAAGAATGTACACAAAGAATAGTAAAATTAGGAAAACCTATGATAAAAACCCTAAAACGCGAACAAGAGAAACGCCTTCTACAAAAAAAAAAAAATCCGACAAAAAACTGCGTTTACAGAAATACTGGTTTCAGACGGGAAATGTTCCGTCACTACTGCCGATTATCAATTACCCATAATAATTGAAAAATTTCAAATGAAAAAAGTAAAAACTTTACAGCACGCAACTCCGAACAAAAAAAAATTATTATTAGATTAGCACAGACAAATTGGAATTTACCATTGATTAAGAAAACTACGAAAAAAAAGAAAAATCAAACAACATCGTAAACAAGCGAAAAATTGTAAGCCTTGAGACAAGAAAAAATTTAAAAGAATTTAGTTGCTCCACATAAAAAGTCGAAACCAAGTTTCGTCTTCCCAAGGGGGGAGGAGTGTTGTGCCCTGAGCGCAACCGAATTCCTAAGAATGGATAAAAATCATACATCGATCGTCAGCACTCAGTTTATCGACCTTTCGAGCAAAAGTCACGTTAAAAGTGCATTTCTCATCAAAACCTCGCTCGACGTCCGAGCGAGGCCACACCAAAATGGTGACAATCATATTTTGCAATCGACCGTCCCGATCCACCTGTATTCTGGGCAATGACCTCAAGACATCGGACGATCGATTGCCCACCACCAATAATTACCACCTCCACTAATAAACGACAAACGCCTAAGTCAATAAAAGGGCAAGCAACATTTCAACGAACCAGTCTGCGATCTGACACTTGGAGGATCACTCTGCGATCAGAATTCATAATAATCATTGGTCTCGAGGCAACTATCTCGATTGTAATAAACTATCCTACAATAAACCTATTAGTTAAGACCGACAGTATTGAGTTGGAGATTTACTCAACCATGGCAATATCCCGAACTATTCGTCCTTGCAAACTCGCCCCCACGTGACGATTTGCACGGGCACAACACTGAGCCACAAAAAAATGATGTACAATTATTCCTTTCTGATAGTGGAGCATTTTTTTCCTGCTAGAAGTCAAATTTTTAGAAAATTAAGGTAATCCTCTCGCGAGGCCTCAATCCAAGGGATTTTCAATTTTTTATTTTAGCTATAGATCATATTCAAATGATTATTCCTGTAAAATTTCAGGGTCGGTTATCGACCTAATTACAGAGAAAAAAATTTGCAAATGGCTCCCTCATAGAGGAAGCTTTGAGCATCGTGCATCTTGAGCAACTTGAGGAAGCCATTCGCAAATTTTAATTTCCAGCATTTTTCCACTTTCTTGTATTTGCATTTAAATTCAATAATTCCGACAACTTTGCTGGAAAGTACTCAGGAAGTACGGACTTATACACAATATCTTACAAGATTTAGACATTTTTCGAAAAACTAAGATTTTTGTGAAATTCGAAAACCCATAAAATTTGAACCGTTCAACCGATTCTTCCCAAATTCAAAACCAATTTTCCTATGAAGATACGCTATTTATAAAAAAAACATTAATAAAAAATCTTGAAATTAGCGAAAGTTAGAGCGTCGACGCCATTTTTTGAGAATTTCAGAATGCCGTAGAGTGCGTGCTGGTGTAGATTAACATCTGTGCATAACGGGAGCCATGTAGCTCAAATCATTCTCGAGTTACAAACGTTTGAGATTTGCAGTGCCAGAACACACACACACACACACACACACACACACACGCACGCACGCACGCACGCACGCACGCACGCACGCACGCACGCACGCACGCACGCACGCAAATAATCGATCGAATCCTCGTTCAGGATTTTATTAATCGCGGAGCTTCTACGATATGGCTTTTGCCTAATCGGTTCCTCGTCCGTGAGTTCGATCACGTGGTTTGTCAGCGTGGTACCGTTTGCTCCGATTTTATTTACTTGTGCTTTGAATTTTTCGTTCAAGAATTGCTCTCATTTCAATTGTTCGCTCGGTAATAATTCCTGGATGGGCATTGCCGTTTCAAATTCGCGATTATCCTGCGTCGAGTCAAAAGTAACTGTAATTTCTGGATCCAGACGTTATTTTCTCCGTCAATAATAATTCCCCATGGGTGGATTAAATCCATGCTCAGAATCACGGGTGTGCTCAGGCCATCTAATATTCCGATCCAATGTTCGCCGTAGCAATCGCAAACGTCGATCAAAAACTTCGCTGAATAACGCGGTAATACTACGTGGTCTGGCTGAGCAAGTTGCACACATACGCGCGAGATTGCGACTTTCGGCCGGCCGCATCTCTGCAGCGCGCGGACTTCCTCGTATGCGTGGTTGCTCATGAATCTCCGATCGGCTCCGGTGTCGAGAATCCCTTGTAACAGACAATCCTCGATTCTTACCGAAACAGGGATTGTGCTGCGCTCTCTGGAAGGTTCCGGGGATGCGTAGCCCTTAAACATGCGTCGCGTTCCCGTCTTCTTTGAGTGACTTTGGGAATTCTGTGCTAAGAGGGTAATCGTCTCGCCTATCATATTGAGGAGCGAGTTACTTTTGGAAATGCGTGGTCTTGCGCTTAGAACTTGCGCTGACTGTTCGCAGTCATCTTCATTGTCTGGGATCAGGGTTGCCAGATGGCCGTTTCGGAAATATCGTACCAGGCTGCATAAATTTATCGTACACTTATCGTACGATGGTAAAAAAATTATCGTCCTAATTATCGTCTATCATTATAAATTATCGTACTCAAATATGATATAGCGATGATCATAGAATATTTCACAAAATTTTTCGTTGAGCCGACAATACGTGTAGCGAAAACGATTCGACGCGGACTTTTATAAGGGAAGAGAAGAGGGGGAATACCGAAGCTCGGTAACCGAACGGTGGACAAAATGAAAATTGAATCCAATGGTATTGTTGAATACAGGAGACAGTGGACACAAGAGAAACATGCACGACTAACATTAAGAGAAAGGAGAAAACACTAGAAACAGAGAAGCCAACTCAGCCAACACATTGACGAGATCGACCAATAACCGCCTAGCGAGCGGCCTAGTGCTCGATGCTCGATCGCTCTCTGTTGTTGTTATTGTTCTCTACTTCTCTGCGTCTGAATTTCAGTAATAACCTTAACGGCCATCTAGCGGCAAGAAAACTTATCACAAAAATAGTAGCGTGAGTTATCGACTAAGGAGCAAAAAAAATATCAGACAATCTCACATAATATGGTACAATTATCGTACAAATTAGTACGATAATCGTGTATCGTACGGACGATAAATATATCGTACATGTACTATAGTTATCGTACATATGGCAACCCTGTCTGGGATTCCGACTCTCGTTCCCAGCGAGAAAGAGCTTCCCGACCTTCTCACGCCACGGCAGCACCTCCTGGGCGCTTTCACCTCGTCACAGAGCGCATGCTCGGCTGGACTCGTGCCGGCCGGCGTGCGAGAGCGGCCATGATGGTCTTTCTCTTCCGTCTTGACCGCGCTACGCGACACATTGCTGCTCAACGTCTAACAGTTTTTGTCGATTCCCCGCTTGTACAACCGCATTTAATCTAATGTGATTCGCGTGTGCATTCTGCACTAACTGTACGCTCAATTGGCGCACCGGGCGCAATTGGTTCCCGCTATTCACACCATTCTTTAAACCGTATCTGCACCGCGTGAATCTGTCGTCCTACGTGTGTCACCAGTTCCACACAAGGCTCGCTCAACCGCGCCGCGATCTTGGCCTCTCGATCAGTAAAATCAGTGGGCTAAATCTGGTGCCTATACACCACCTACTGTTTCACCGCATAATTCACCCATTCCGCTCTTGTTCACCCGCTATAACCTGTATATTCTGTAAATAAACTAACAAGCGGATCCCGCGCTAATTCCTCACGTTGCAGAACAACTTATTTTCCCATCGTCGGCACGATCCCCAACATCCCAGCATTCCTAAACACTCTTTCTCAAACAGTACTCATACTCCGATGCTGTATATTGTGACCTTGTCACTTTTATTTTGCCTTTCACCGCCAGCATCGAGCCGCAGCGGGAGTCGCCGGATCCCCCAAAGGGACCAGCTTTCCTTCTTTTTTCATGTTTCAGCTCTCCGAACGTCGAGGAGGACTGGACGAGACTGACTGACCAGCGAAAAACATCAAGAATCCCCCACCCCCCCTCCCCTGAATGTTCCCGCGAACGGGAGCGAGCGACCCACCGACCGAGCGATTGAGAAGTTCGCTCCGAACTCGCAGTTTTCGACCCATTTATTGCACTTTACCCCCCTCCCCCTCCCCCGCGTGTCGATATTCGTTTCCACGGCACCGGAGACGGATTCCCCGGCGATCATCAAGTCACGGAGCTCGTGTCATACATCGTCCCTCTGACAATAGGCTCGTCCGTCAAGTCGGAGGGAAAACAACGAGTTCCGCGGCATCGAGGCCAACTGCTAGGACCGTCGGTTCGAACTCGCCACGGCTGTTTTGACAGCCGCGGGCACCGCCATCTTGGTCGAGCTTCGGTCTCGCGAGACATCCAGCATGACGCCAGCACTCGGTCGCGAGGCCAACATCAGCGCCACGTATGTGTAATCTCGCGGAGCCGATGCTCGGTGCGGGATCGAACCCAAGCCGGCTGCAAAGCTGCAACCTGATTGGCTGTGGCGCTCCCGGGCCTCGAAAGTGCTCGCACGAGCTTGTGGAGCCCCCGGAGCGCGTCACTTCCGCCTCGGACTCAACCAGGCACAAACGCTCTTTAGCTTTTCTCTCAGTTTTTCGCTTCTTTTTATGTAAATTATTGCGAGTAAAGTTTACGACGATCACCCGGCTTCTCCACGGACACTCTCTGAACCATCTCTCTGATGGGATTATCTTCGACATCGAACTCTCGAGTTTTATTTCGAAAACCGAGCAGAAAGTAAGTCCTTCGATTGTTGCCGGGCGTGCGACGCCATTAACTCCCAGTTCGTTCTCATTCCCCCAAATTCCCAGTTCGTCGTTTTTCGTTTGATTTTCTCAAACTTTTCGTTCGAGAAAGAGTCTATTTGTCGGTCAGCCGCCGCGACGAGTGGTGTGCCTTGAGTCCTTTCCCTGTCAATTCCTCGCGGAATCATTTTGCCCCTTTCGTTTTGCCATTCCCTCCCGTGATCTTCAGCCAACAATTTTTCCAGTCGTTATTTCGTGTTTTTAAGCCCCTTTTGCATATTTTTCGAGCCCCATCGTCGATCGCCCGGCTCGTGTCCCCTTTTTCATCGATTTAGCCCCGTTTTCGCGTGTTTTTGTGTGAAGCGAGCAAGACTTTACCCCGCTTGCTCAATCGAGTCTCGCCGGCGAAACCCGGTTCGTCACTGGTATAATAAGTCCACCCCTTTGCGTCGTCACTGGTATAATAAGACGCCTGAGTTTCAGGGACCCTCGGTCCCTGCGTTTAAGATTTCCTTGATTCTCCCTGAGCCAGTCCTGTTAATTTTCATTAGATAAAATCGTTTATTACTGTTTTTATTTCGATAATTTTTTACCATTCTTCTGTAACGGTTGCTGGACCGATTTAACCCGCAGGCGCCCTTCTTTTTTGTTGTATAAATTCCCTTGAATAAATCGAGACTTGTAATTATTATTTCAATTCATTTCTCGTGTTGTTCGTTTATTTTGCTTCCTCATAGAGGAAGCTATGTGACGGTGAAATTTTTTTTTCTTTCCAGTTTTCAATGTCAATCTGCTTAAAATGTCCCAAAACGTCGAAAAATCATATCTACAAAAAATGTCCGGGTGTGTGTGTATGTGTGTGTGTGTGTGTGTGTGTATGTTCTGGCACTGTAAAATTCAAATGTTTTTAACTCGAGAACGGTTTGAGCTACATGGCTCCCGTTTTGCACAGATGTTAATCTAGACCAGCTCTTCGTTCACGCACAGTTTCGTCAGAACAGATCGAAAAATACGAACTCTACGGCATTTTGAAATTTTCGAAAAAATGGTGTCGGCACTCTAACTTTCGCAAATTTCGAGAATTATTATCAATTTTTTTTTTATAAATAGAGTATCTTAATAGGAAGGTTGGTATTGAATTTGGGAATAATCGGTTGGACGGTTTAAATTTTATGGGTTTTCGAATTTTTCGAAAATCTTAGTTTTTCGAAAAATATCGAAATCTTGTAAGATATTATGTATAAGTCAGTACTCCCTCCGTACTTTCGAGCAAACTTCTCGGAATTATTGAATTTAAATGCAAATACAAGAACGTAGAAGAAGGCTGCAATTGAAATTTGCAAATGGCTTCCACAAGTTGCTCAAGATGTACGATGCTCAAAGCTTCCTCTATGAGGAAGCCAATTGCAAATTTCAATTTGCAGCATTTTTTTTCTTAAGGGGCTGCCGGAATCGTTTCTATTATTACAGGCTCGTGGCACTTCCGCGTTGATTTCGATTTCCTGCTCGATTCAATTTTCATCAAAGTCTCTATGAAAACCGAGGAGCTTTATTCTTTTGAAATGAATGAAAAATTTGGATGAAAATTTGTTCTCCGTGTGATTTGGTGCATGGACCAAAAGGTCTTGCTGATCACTTCCGGATTAACTTATCGATCTGTAATTAATGAAAGCAGCCAGTGGACCAAGCGGAAAAAAAATGATGCGAATAAGCAAAAAAAAATAAAATTACATCTCTATCGATTGGACGAGCAGGGAAAGAAATGGGAGGCCGCCTGTCCATGCGATCGAGCAATTATTCCAAATGAATTATCGCCGCACTCTCTCTCCCTCTCTATCTTTTTCTCTTTTATTTCCTCTTGCGTTTGTGTCGAACCCGTTACAATATGAACTACCGTCGTCGGTCTCATTTTCTTCTGCTAAAAAGCAGGTCGCTTGTTCTCGGATATCTTTTCTAATTCCCGATTCGTTATCGTTGATCGTTTGCCTATTCGTTTTTTTCTTTTCTCCGAGAACGCGTCAGGAAGAGAGACTTGCTCTAATCCTTCCTAACTTCGTTCGCGTTTTTTGGAGCCGGTGAAGTGCTTCGATCGAGTCTGCGCGCTTCGGCCCGCCCTCGCGATCGTTCGCGTCTGGGTGACCTTGCGCGGTCGTCGCACCGATCTGCGTAGTGCCTTTCCCGCTTGCATATGTAGCAATAGACCACTAGATCCCTTCGGTGTTCCCTATTGCTACTTCTATCTCTACGCGAATCGTAATCCTCGTGTCGTCGAGGACCACCTCTGTTTTCGTAATGTCGCGAATTGTAACTGTGTCTGTCTCTACTATTTCCGCGATATCTGTCTGAATGTTTGCGTCTGTTACGGTAATCGCGTCTTCTATAACCCGTCGGTGATTTACGTCTTTCTCCCCCCTTCTGCCATGGAGCCCAAGATGGAGAGGTCAAACCAATGGAAGAAGATCGCCGATGCGTTCTTTTCGGGGTTTCGGGGGCCGCGTTTCGTTTACGCGGTTGTAATATTTCTTTTACGCCTTGTTCTGAGTCCGTTGCCAGCAGTTTTGATCATTTTTCGTCCGTAATTTTTGTTTGTTTAGCCTGTTCGTACGTTTTGTCCGTAACTTTCTTTTTTGGATTACGCGCTGATTTTCTCGAGCTTTTACTGGATACAGAGTTTTTCTCAGCGTCAGATTCCACTTCCTTTTCGTTATAAACTTCGGCTATCGCGTTTAAGCGCTGTTAGCCGTTTGTGCCTCGAGAATTACGTAAATATTCGTCGCGTTGTTTTTCGCCTTGCGAGATTATTTCATTTTTCTCCTCGTACTTGCGAATTTTCTCGATCATTGAGTCTTACGAATTGACTTGATCTCTGTCGAATTGAGTGATTAGCTTGGGTCCTGTCTTGGTGTTATCTTGTCCGATTGATATTTTATTGTGACTTTTTCACGTAGTTTATTGAACATTTCGCTAATTTTTATGACGTAATCGATCGCGGACTCTTTAGGTTTTTGAACGCGTTTCTAGATTTGAAAATTTAACTGTTGATCATCTTTAATATCCCCAAAAGTTTTGCGACATCTGTCCGTGAAGTCGTTCCACGACCGCCATTCTGCGTGAAAACCTTTGTACCAAGTGTATGCGGGACCCGTCAGTGCTTCCGGTAGTACGTTTAGCGCGTCTATTCTGCGTGTGCCTGACGTGGAAATTTTGCGTTGAAGTTCATCGAGAAAGTCGTCGGCATCAAGTTTTCCCGAAAATTTGAGATCCCAAGATTTGAAAATTTTATTTGTTTCTCTGGCGACGATCGGGTTCGCCTATTTCGTCTCTATCGGAATTACTCGCCGCGTATTCGTCTTGTGAGTCTGTGCGATAGCGTGTCTCTACTCTTTCGACGAAATTCAAATGACGAGGTTGGCACGAGGGCGTAACTGCGGGGGTCGAGTGCATTTGCGTTGTCGCGAGTCTGCTTAACCTGTCAAACGCTGAAAAAGTGTTTGTTGTTATTGAGGCCCGCTTTTCTACACACGCTTCTAATCGGATCCTCCTCGTATTCCCATTGCGTTTCGTAAACCGATGATGGCGCGATTCTATCTTCTACCAGTTTTATTATCGATTGCAATTCTTCCGCTAAATCTCTTGTTCGTTCTTCGATGAATCGGACTACGTTTGTTTGTAAATTTTGTATTTCGCGTTGGTTTTTTCCGTATTAATTTGAATTGTATCTTTCACTGAAAGTGCGAATGAGGAAAACATGTTGTGCATTTGTTCCATTGTCTCCTTACTTGTAATTGGACTTTTCGTGTCTTTCGCATGTTCGTGCGTTTGTTTCGGGATCGCGCCTGTTTTTTATTGTCTTTATTGTCTTTTTTTTTTTTGGCAATTTTGAATTAATGTCGTGAAAACTCGCGCATAGTCTCAAAATAAATCTTCTTGTCGGGCGCGAGTTTTGCCTTGGCGACGGCGTGGTGTGTTTTACTATACACGCGCTTATGCTTTGTGTAGAGCGGTCGCTGGCGCGTGAGCCGGCGAGTTATAGATAGATAGATAGATGGATATTTATTAAGGTGCTCTTGGGAGAGGTCCCTTTTGCACGCAAACCAAAAAAAGAATTACAGAGATATATACACACGAAGAAGGAGTAACAAAAATAAAAATTCGGCAAAAGTACAAAGTAATGACAAAAGTAAAAAGTAAGACATAACGATGGGGTGACTTCGGGTCACGGCGGCGGTGCGTGGACTCGATCACGGTGGAGGAGCCAGTCGTGGAGTTGACCCTTGAAAATGCCAAGTGTGGCGGATTGGGAAAGCCGTGGCGGGAGCAGATTCCAAAGTCGAATACCGGTGGCGAGGACTGATTTCTGGAGGGTGTCGGTCGCGCAAAAGATTGGAGTGAGGGAGTTAGTAGCGGACCCAGCAAGGCGAGGATTAGTACGCGCTGCAGGACGAAGGCCTGTGGCGAGGTACTCCGGGGCACCCACTCTAACCAGTGAAAAGAGTAAGCAGGCGACGAAGTAGAGACGGCAGCTTTTGGGCGTGAGTAGGCGAAGGCTCAGTCGGTGGTCAGTCATGCTCTCAAATCGGCGGAGGTTAAGGACGAACCGAGCAGCGTTGTTGAGAACCACCAGGAGGCGGCGGTCAAGAGTAGTGGTGATGTCCGTGTAGACAGCACAACAGTAGTCGAGGTGAGGTTGGACGAGAGAATTGACTAGCGAAAGCCGTGAGTTTA
Source organism: Hyposoter didymator (assembly GCA_037952995.1). NCBI lineage: Eukaryota > Metazoa > Arthropoda > Insecta > Hymenoptera > Ichneumonidae > Hyposoter > Hyposoter didymator. The sequence continues at coordinate 31,429 of JBAJMU010000066.1, forward strand.
CATTAAGGAGCCGTCGGTTCAACCTGAGAAGATAGAGGCTCGTATTGGCTCTTTTGACCACGTTGCTGACATGCTCATCCCACTTTAAGTTTTCCGAGAGTGTGACGCCGAGGTATTTAACAGAGGAGACGAAATCCATCCTGCGGTTGTTGACCCACAGGCCGTGCAGAAGGTCCAGCTCAAGTCTGCGAGTGTAGTAAGGACTCCCTATTACGATGGCTTTGGTCTTAGCCGCATTGAGCTTGAGGTGGTTGCTGCAAGACCACTCCGAAACCCTGTTGACATCCGATTGGAGGCGTGCGAGGGCCTCCTCTAGTGCAGATGGGCAGCAGTGTAGATAGAGGACCAGGTCATCGGCGTAAAAAATGTGTTGGCTGAATTGCAGGGCAGACGGAAGGTCGTTTACGAAGAGGGAAAACAGAAGTGGTCCAAGGACGCTCCCCTGGGGGACGCCCGAGGGTACCGCGTGCCAGGAAGACCGTCCCCCGGCATCGCCCAAGACAGCCTGGCGCCGATTGGAGAGGTAGGAGCGGAACCAGACAACGGCGTGTGGTGATAGACCGAGGGCACGCAGCTTGTTCAAGAGCAGCTCGTGATTCACGGTGTCAAAAGCTTTCGAGTAGTCGAAGAAGATTGCGACCGTCAGGCGCCGCCGGTCCATTTCAGTTCGGCAATCGTCGGTGAACTTGATGAGGGCCGTTTGAGTGCTGTGCCCTTTACGAAAGCCTGTTTGCATGGGGTCCAGAAGATTGCGCTTTGCGAGGTAGCTCTGGAGTTGCTGATAGACAATCTTCTCGACCACCTTCGAGAGACAGCAGAGTAGAGAGATGGGTCTGTAGTCACAGGCTCCTGACGGGCATCGGGTCTTGTTGATGGGACGGATAAATGAGTCCTTCCAGGCTGCTGGAAAGGTAGCTCGACTAAGACTGCGGTTGACAAGATCGAGAAGGGCAGGGAGCAGACACGGCAGGAAGAGCTTGAGCATTTGTCGGAGATGTCATCAGGGCCAGTTGCGTTAGAGGTCAGATCAACAATGCCTTTATGTAGTTGCTCAGGAAGGACGTGTCCAAAATAGAAATCGTCGTCGTTAAAGGAGTAAGGGGTCCGAGGCGTTTCTCTGCGGTCCAAGTTAAGGGATGGCGCTGGATCGACGAGGACGGCACCAAAATGAGAGCTGAGCTCCTCGACAGAACAAACCAGACCGGTCTGGTGACGAGGCTTTAGTAGGCCCAACCGCCTCAGTTCATTCCAGGCCATCTGGCCACGGATTGGAACGAGCCTCGATTCGTAGTATTCCGAGCGGGCTACGACGATGTTCCGCTGCACCGTATTACGGAGAACCCTGTAGGCCTCCCAGTCAGCCGGGTTTCGGGATCGCAAAAACCGACGATGAGCATGGTTGCGATCTCTCATTTGAGATTGAAGGATTGACGTGAACCACGGGGCGCCAGACGCACGGAGGACCCTCGTTTTTTCAGGTGCCAATTTATCCGTGATGCTAAGGATCGCTGAGTTCAGGAAGCAAAGCTGGTCATTGACATCGTTCGAGAGATGGAAGGAATGCCAGTCAAAGGTGGCCAATTCGCGCATCACTGAGGACTCCGATAGGAGCCGAAGGTCGCGAGAGCGAATGACGCGGGGCTCGAACATCGGTGCTGAGTAGTCATAGTCGATATGAACGAGTAGGTGGGCTGAGAGATGAGTTCCCGGGCATATGCTGAAGTCAGTGACTCGGTCCAAGTCCAGTGTCGCTATAAGGTCGAGCCAGGTCGCAGTGCCGTCCGAAAGCTGATGAGTCCCACAGTGCCCGATAATTGATAAGCCAGCGCCCTGTAGGAGATCTCTCAGCTGGACAGCCCTGGGACCAGTTCCCAGTAAGTCGGCGTTGAAGTCGCCCATAACGATGACGTGGGAATAGTTAGAGAGATGCGAGAGGAGGGTTTCCTCGAATTCGTCAAGTTCGGACTGGGGGCCGGGGTGTGGAGGGCGGTAGACCACGGTGACCAGCAGCTTATCGTGCCCTGCTCTCCAGACCTCAACCAGGATAAACTCCGGAAGTGACCTGCTGGCGGAATCAGGGGCGGGTTCGGGAGAGGCGAAGATGAGTCGGGCACAAAGTGAGCGATGAACGAAGAGAGCCACTCCTCCACCCCGGCGAGACGAGCGATCAAGGCGTATAATGCTGTGTGAGCTCAGTCCAACGAGGTCGTCAGGAATTGCGTCCTTGAGCCAAGTCTCTGAGACGCCGATGAGGTGGAATAGATTCGTACTAAAGTAGTCCACAAATTGACTTGCGTGACAGACTAACGATTGCGCGTTGACATGGCAAATTCGTAGAGGCCCGCCACTCTCACCTTCCCCAAGTTAATCCCTACGAGACGAGGAAGAAGGACCCTTGGCCCCCTTCGGGGGTTTAGGAGCCTTGGACCCGGGACCGGCTCCATCGCTAGCGGCAGTAGGCGGAACCGACGAGACCGATGAACTGGACAGAGACCGGGATGGAGGCCTTTTGGCTGGCGGGGCAGCAGAGGCCGAGGCGTAGGTAGGGCCGGGGGCAGGTGAGGGCTTGGGGTTGACCTTAGAGGCAGTAGGCTGAGCTGAGCTCAGAGAGGGCAACTGGGGAGGCAGATCCTGGGTTTGACTCGGAGGGGCTGCGCGGGACGAGGATGCGGTGGCACGATGGACGATGTGATGACCGTCGCCGTCAAACTTGATCCTGAGCCCCCGCTCGCCTTGCGATGCGCGTTGGGTCATTTCGGCACGGACACGAGCGTAGTCTGCAGACTGAGCAGGGGTCCGGTCAGGATTCAGCGAGACATCCCTGTAGAGGGAGTTCCCCTTGAGACGGCCGCCCGAAGTCCTCAGACAGAGAGCAATATCCCGAGAGGGACAACCTGCCTTGACCAGGCGAGGCCGAGCGCTGGTTCCGGCCAGCTTACCGATGCGAGAGACGTTTAGGGAGCCGACGTCTAAATCCGGTTGGAGGACAGCGAAGAGATCCCGTACAGCGGAGGTGTCCTCAGCGATGCCGTCTTCGTGCTCAGGGAGACCAGAAATAATGATGTTAGAGGCTCGCTTATCACGCTCCCTGAGTTCATGCGAGACAGAATTAACTATGGAATTACTATCCGTGGTGGTGCAGTCGGGACGTGCGAGGCATAGCAGACTCGACTTCCTCGAGCTTCGAGCCAAGGTCCGAGCACCTGGCTTCGATGGCGTCGACGCGCAAATCGGTCCTGATGACCGCTGAACGGGTCCTCGACCCGTTGAGCGACGCTGTCGATTTTGGCGTCAAGGTCAATCCTTAAGGAGCGGAGCTCTGAGCGCATTCCCCGCAGCTCAGTGAGTAAGTCAGCATTGTTGACTGTGTGACTGGGGGAGGCAGATCCAGTCGGGGGAGCCAGGGGCTCGACGCCAGGCGCCGAGAGTTGGCTAGTGAGCTCGTCCAGGTCTTCCGGGGTAGAGCTCAGATCCGCGCAAGAGAGGTCGGCGCAGATAGTACAGAGGAAGGAGTCAGCGTCTGCCAAGACCTCGTCCATTGGCACTCCTGTGCTGCGGTGAATGCACTTGGCGTGAAAACGTCGGTTACAGGCCCCAGTGCAGCAAATCCCAGGAGGAATGGTGCCAATGCTTCGGCAGAGCAGGCAAGATTTTGCGCTAGCCTTGGACATTTTGGGAGGGCGCAAGAAAAGATAGCAGAGACCTGTAGTTGACCGAGAGTATAGGCGCCCTGGTGTCGAAAGCAGTGGGAGCTACCTGACCGACGGTCAGTAAAGACGAGTGCGTGATCGATGGACGGAGCTAATGATCGATTTGCCGGAGCCAGGGATCGATAGTCGAGTCACAGGTGGCGTACCTTTATGTGGTTGGCCGAAGCGATGCGATTGGGTGGATCAAACCATGCAGCAGCTAAGTTCGCGCGCATGCCTAGCACCGAAAAGAAAAATCCGCGTGCGGTCCAAGAGAAAGAAGTAGAGATTGAGGTTAGGGCGCCGCAACTCACAAAAGAAGATAGATCCAGAGAAATGGGCCACCTCCCGCAGGAATTAATATCCCAAGCAGAAGGCAAAAAAATGGCGTGCCAGAACCTGCAACCAAGACGCCCGGAGGCAGGAAGCAGCAGAAAAAGTCCTTAAAGAAAGGCGGAGCAGAAAAGTAAATGACAGGTAGTACTCACTGCGCATGCGTATGATACGTCCATATATAGCCAACCGCTCGCGCTTTGTTTACGTCGTCGTGTTCGGCTCAAGACTATATTGCTTTTGTCGCTGGAAGAAAGGGATCGGACTATTTCGCGATGTTTCGTATCGACGATTTTTTCGTTGGAGTTTTTTTTTCTCGATTCTCGGATTTATATTTTCGTTACAACAATTGCTTTTGTTCCGTAGCGTTTACGTAGGCAGCAAAATTCATGAGAGGCTCGTCAACGAGGTGAACACGAGGCAAACCTTACAATTTGTCTTTACGTTTCTTTTGAATTTCGGGTGCTTATTCGCTTTTAGGTATTGAAACTTGATTTTTTTTCTGTTTATCAAAAGTTCGTTTTATCTCAACTTTAGGCAATTGAACTGTATTTAGGCGTTGGTCGTTTTCGACCACAAAGCAAAAATCAATTTCTCGATTGAGACATGAGCTCTCTCCGAGAAAAACGTCGATATTGTGGGTGCTTTATAAATTTTTAGGCGAGATTATGTATCGCACTCCTCGTTTTTGCGCTTTGTCTAAAGTCGAGAGACACTCGCTACAAGTTATACGTGGCTTAGAACGTCCGCAGACATTTTCGCGCGTTCGAGAGAGCTCAGGAGGACGTTTCCAGGGGACATGCGGACACAAATTACAAAATAACTACGGCTCCCTTGCCGTGCGAATAAATCGGACTTTCAACCTTACCGTTGCAGAATCTACTCGTGCCGTGAAGTCCCTTCGTCCACCTGCGGGATCGGGTCAGGTACACGCGCGAAGACGCAATTTAAAACTCCAATAAAATGCTAAATTCGATCGCCGTTGGGCACGCCAGGCCGTACAATCACGTGGCTGCGCGTTACAAAGACTGGAGGTCGCGCACACCGCGTGATGAATTACTCGGTACAACGATTATTCGCGTTACAATCTTTGTGCTGAATGCGAGTCTCTTATCCCAACAACGTCGAATGCGTTTACAATATTCTACTATTCGTCTTGACGAGTTTCTGTCGCATCTTCTCGTGACCACGTCCGTTCACTCTCTGTCGATTGTCGTTGCCAATCCCTCCGCATCGATCTCACGTCAGGGGAAAATATCCCGGATCGATAAGTGGGCTTAAAGTGCGTGGAAGGGGTGCGCCCTGCGCGTAATTCGGGGCGCTTTTCCAAGTGCCACCTAGGCACGAAAGCACGTGACGGCGCGGCTTTTTAAATCGCTGTCATTGAGCGTGAAAATTGGAAAAAGAAAATGATTAGACGTTGCACAGAGTCGGCAGACGTCTAATCATGACCATCGCTTAGCTCGCAATCCCTCTATCATGCGTCGCACGGGCTCTCACGAAGCGTGAGTTGTGTGTTTGAGTGAGCGACTTTGTCGTCTCTCCTCAGTTCTATGGGCGATTTTGATTGAAATTTGAAAAAAATAGGGGCGTAATTGGTACTTACGTTGCCGGGATAATCCAAATTGTCGTTTTAATACAAAATTTCGTCCTTCCTTTTGTTTTGCTGTCTTGTCGTCTCTCGGTGAGAGAGATAGAGAGAAAACTTTTTGGGTAATGCGCTTTCTCTTTTCTCGCTTCTGTCCGTTGTTCGGAGAGAAAAATAAAATTTCACTGCTCGTCGTTGCGCTTTTTTCGTTCGTTCTTTTTTTTGTGAGGGAGAGAAAAAAAAATTTCACTGTTCGTTGTTGAGATTGTCTTTTTTTTCACTGTTCGTTGTTTCGATTTCTTTTATTTTCGCTGTTCTTCGTCTTGTTTTCCCGCTTTTGACTGTTCTCTGTTAAACTTTCACTGTCTTTGATTTTTCGATGATGTTTTTTTTTTTTTATTCGCGGTTGGTAAATAATAATGATAATGATGAACACTGAAGGATATGGTTAAAACTGGAAAGTATTGAGACTTGCGCTTATAATGAGGGAGTGCACGATGTAGAGAGTGGTTCGGAGGATGGTGATGAACTAAAGAGTCGAGGATTAGAATAAAGGAGAATGATTTGGTAAAGTGGTAGTGGGGAGATGAAGCGGAGGAGAAGTTGAGGCTCGTGGGACAAAAAGGTGCTGAGGAATGCGGTGATAAGATTAGGATGCTGAGCTAGGAGTTTGAGTGTGAGAAAGAGTTAAGAACGAATGTAAGGTATCGGGTACGAATGTGGGGAAGAGTTTGAGAAGAATAAAATATATAGGGTGCTGCTGTCAGACGACTTTGATGGGATAAATTATTGTTCCGGCAGATTTCGATAAGGATTCACAAGCAGATTAGGATTAAGGAAAGGCATAAATTAATAAAAGTGTTACGTACCAGGTGGGAGATTTTAGTGGGAATGCGCAGACGCCGATTTAGAGCGCGATGCTTGACTTGAATGCTATCGCCAGTGAGTCCTTTTTGACTTTACGCTATTTCCTGACACGAAATTCTGGCATTTAGAATTTAGAAATTTATGGGATGAAAATTGTTGGTGATTTTCCTTTGCCCGGAATCGCGGTTGAGCACACAGATGAATTTTAGAACACTTTGATGCACTAAAATACTCGTTGTTTATTGTTCACCTTTGATTACACTTTTGAATATTACAATTCAATTATTCTAAATTGTTCGGTTATAATCTAAAGTAAAAAAAAGAACGCCAAGCATTAAAAAAGAATTGAAATCATTTCTTCGAGAGCCAGGCAAAAAAAACCAGCCACAACAGAAACTTGGGGTGCATGGTTAAGAAAATAAGCATTATCAGGCAGAGGATTATGTCCATGCCGAATTTTCCCGGGCTTATTTTCTTAACCAAGCACCCCAAGTTTCTGTTGTGG
>JBAJMU010000067.1:6328-24420 GCA_037952995.1 Hyposoter didymator
GATTTCTCTTCATTCCGCTGAATTTCTTCTATCGCTACCGCTGGACAGGCAATGAGAAAAATTTCAACTCCAGTTATAAACAATATTCAATAAAACTCGTTTATATCAAGCGGTTCTGATGAGCCTGTACCATTTGGTTCATCAATCATTCGTGAACTGGTCGGTAGCAGCGTGGTTCCACTCCCAACTCATATTCGTGGGACCGCAAGATCGTTCCCTTGTATTGCGCACTTTTTTTTTTATTCCAATAAAAAATCGAATAATGAATGTGGCAGAATTAAAGTATGTGAGTTTATTTTATTTTTCAGAAGTTGACCGTTGTTGACCAGGCACTTTTTTTCTGCCACGTTGCATGGCTACATTCTTGATTCTATTAAGAAGTTTCCTATCGTCCAAGGGACGGGAATTTCTCGTTCATAATAATTATTGTATTAATAAGAACTATGGAAAATATTCATTATTACTAGACTCGGACTTCAGAGACACTTTATTCTTCAATAAACTCACATGTCTTTCGACAGGTGAAATAAATATGAAATGATATAAATATTGGTAGATAATAATTATTATTTAGTGATACTCAAATCGTTTATATCAAGCGGTTCTGATGAGCCTGTACCATTTGGTCCATCTATCTTTCATGAACCGGTCGGTAGCAGCGTGGTTCAACTCCCAACTCACGTTCGAGAGGTTGTCCGATCGATCCCTATCGGGGACTTTTTTTTTCTATTAAACAACGAATAATGAATGTCGCAAAATTGAAGTTTATGAGTTACTCTATTTTACAATGATTATAAAAGTTTATCGCGTTGTTAACCAAAGACAATTTTTTTTCTTCCATGTTGCATGAGTGGAATATTGATTCTATTTAGAAATTTTTTTTTCTCCAAAAGCGCTGAAATTTTGCGTTCATAATAATTATGCTGTTATTGATAACGATGGAAAAAAAAATTATTTCACTAGACTTGAACGCCGGAGACACTTAATTCTCGAATAATCTATTAATTACAGTCTGTCAATTTTCATACTTGATAATAAGTAATTGCGATGTTCAGATTATTCTATGGTGGGAAAAACGCAGGAGCGTCCAGTGATGTGCCTGCGTGTTGCGATTGATATTTTCATTTTGTGTTTTGTTTATTTTTGGTCCATTATAAATATCGGTACGGGAGGTCTAGAGGCTTGTGGTGCTTGAGTCGCCCTGTTTCGGCATTGCGGTCGAGCGTGGCTAGCTGGTTGGGGTGGATTCGAATTCTGCCCAGGTAGTTTGTGCTCACGTTTTTTATTTTTTGCTGCACTGTGTTTATAAAATAAATATGAAAAAATATAAATTCGTAGATGTAATATTTATTTAACTATGATTGTATTATACAAGGATTAAAAATGAAAATATAAGTAATCGATGAATTCCTCGTCATCTCGATATTTAGCTTAATCCATTGCATCGTGCAATATTCTTTCTCACATGGACAAGTCTTGGAATTTGATACCCTAGAGTTTTCGAGTTTCCTGAATGAAAATCTAAATGAACAAATTGATAATTTGGAACTCCCTGTTACAAAATTGTTCCAAAAAAAGCAATTATTATATAAAAGAAATTTTGAAGAATTGTTAAACAGATTTATAATTGAATTAGTGGCGTAAGAGATATGGGTGTCGAAATATTTCCAAACTTAGGAGAATCTACATTTTTGAAAATTATAGTTCTTGACAGATCTAAAATTATTCTCAATAAGCTGACTCGGTGGAATGCAAATATTCAGACGTTTTTTCATCGAGTTCTCGAAATAAAATTTTTCAAAATATTAAGTTTTGAGAAACCATATTTCAAAACTGTATTTCCGTTTTAAAAATAATACGAAAAATTATTTTTTTTTTGCAAGTTTCAGGCAAACACCGTTTTGCACTGTCGCTATCTTGCAATTTTGAATGAGCTCGTGAGAAATAAGATAGTAAACCGAAATGAAAGTTCTTTTAGACAAATGTTAAAACTCTCAAGCTACATAGCACAGGAAAATTCGGATAAAAAAGTGACGATTTGCTTATAATTTTATCGAAAGTTATTCTAAGATCGGATTCCATCCCTTGCTCCGCTCGAGGAATTCTTGAGTTTTCCGTTATCTGAAATGACAAATATCGAAATTATTCATTTTTTAGAATATAAAATAGTAAACTCTTGCAATTTTCATTTATTGGCTTACTTATATCTTTTTTTCATCTTTGATTCGAGGCTGTGCAGTCGTCACGTTGTGTCTCTACAATTGTTGTCGACCCGAAGTTTATTCAGGCTGCACCGCACGCACAATGCTGTACCCGCAGCTCTATATTTCCCTGAAATCGAATATTTCAACGATATTTAATATTATACGGCCGAGCCTTTGTACATTAGAATCGGACTTTTTTCGGTTATGTCCCATATTTTCAATACTTTTATCATGTTATAAGAACAGGTCTTGCAAGCCACCAATTTTCTCACAGATATTTATATGCAATGTAATATTGATATCGGTTTTATGCGAAGCGAAGGCAACAAGACAATGCAGCATCGAGTAAAAAAATATGTGAAATGGAATCATTGAAATGCGAAAAAAAATGGTTTTTAATCACCTGTTCAACTATAAAGTGCCGCTTGTTCTGACGTTTAGACGAAGTGTTCATGATACCTCTCAGTCTTCTGGGTCGAACATCGCCGAGGTAGTCTCGATAGAGATATTTCGATGGGAAGTTGACGATGCTTCGATTCGATGTTACGAATTAAGAAAGTTCATTTATCTTTTTTTAGAAATTCCTGCGTTCACGAATTTTGGAATTTTCGTAATTTTGAGCTGCAGCGCTTCGACTTCCGTGCGGCTGCGTTATTATATTTGGTTTGTGGAAACAGCTTGACATTTATCAAGAATTTTAAAAATTCAACACGGTGGTCTCTGCACGGGTGATCTTCGTCGAACCATGCAGGATGGAAAATCTTTGTGGTCTCCTGGATGCTATCCACAATTTTTTTTTAAATTCCGTTGCAATGCCAAAATTTATCGACCACTTGTTTGTACGCGTTTAAGGGGGGCGCCTGCTTTATAAGGCTTTAAAAAAGCGTTTTTTAAATAATTTTTTTGGGATAGGAAGAAAAAACCAGGTCTAGCGAAGTTTTCAGATCATTTTACTACATTTCCGAACGTCAAAATAAAAAATTATGAGAGGATTATGTTGAAAAGTAGTTGACGTTCAAGGCACATTTGTGCCACACCTCGCAATCGCAGTCTGAAATCTGCGGGCAAGATGGAGCTCCTGATTTTCATCTGAAAAAAGAAATCCAAAAAGTTTTTGAATTTTCATGTCTCAACCTTCTATATGAACTAAAAAGATTCACGAGTAAAAAATTCTGAACAACTTTTTAAGCGAGTTGGAATGATTTTTTTGTTGTTGCAAAAAAAGTTTTTTTTTCAAACCTGTGAAACTTTTCGAATTTCACAAATTTTCGAGTTCTTCTTAGTTCATATAGAAGGTTGAGACATGAAAATTCAAAAACTTTTTGGATTTCTTTTTTCAGATGAAAATCAGGAGCTCCATCTTGCCCGCAGATTTCAGACTGCGATTGCGAGGTGTGGCACAAATGTGCCTTGAACGTCAACTACTTTTCAACATAATCCTCTCATAATTTTTTATTTTGACGTTCGGAAATGTAGTAAAATGATCTGAAAACTTCGCTAGACCTGGTTTTTTCTTCCTATCCCAAAAAAATTATTTAAAAAACGCTTTTTTAAAGCCTTATAAAGCAGGCGCCCCCCTTAATTGCGTTTCTACGATGCGCGCAAACGTTTCCGTCGGACGCTTTAAGGTTGATCCTCTGCGACAGCCCCAACCAAAAGTTACCGACCGTCTGCATATTAAAAAGGTTGCTAATTTGTTCGGATCGTAATCAACAACTTTGTAAAGCTCATTTCTACGTACTCGGTGCCAGTATACATAGTACAGATATCATTTACTTTCGTAAAAATTATTCTCAAAGTAGTTTCGATCTGACATTGCAAGTAAACTTTTTGCCGGAACTATCCGGGCTATGCCTCAACACACAGAGAAGGTCGCCTATACGGACGACGCATTCTTATGTGTGCGTGTTAGAGCGACGAACGTGGCAACGTTGCGCGTCAGCTGTTACATACACCTACGGATATTCACGTGCCGAAGTTGAATCTATCGAGAGAATTTTATTTGCGAAAAACGAGGAGATTATCAGAGAAATGTCAGATCGGACGCGACAAAGGGGGAGGTTTATTAAAAAAAAAGTGCTGGCAAAAAAAATGAAAGCCCTGGCGGCTTCGTTACAAGCGCGAACACCACAACCAAGAACCGATCGGGAAAATTTTGAGGTTATCCCGTGTCATGGGAGACGTATTGTCGAGCTGATAGAACTCGGCGAGAATCTTCGGTGCTGCAAATGTTCCAAAGTTCTTTCATTGGAAAATATAGTGAAGGAAACACGTCTCGGGCTCAACTCTTGTTTGACGGTCTCTTGCGAAATTTGCAGTGTGAATACATCCGTTTTAACCGGGAAAATGCACACTTCGAAAAATGATGGCAAATTGTCAGACGTGAACACGAAAGTTGTCCTTGGTAAGTTTTCTAATTTCATAATTGAATTCCATATATTTTTTTCAGATTTTTCATTTCCAATAAAACTTTATTCTTATTGCCATACACAGGAGCTGTTCACGCCGGCATTGGTTCCACCGCTTTGACCAAGCTCTTAGCTTGCTTGAACATACCTTCCATATCTGACAATTTGTTCAAGCGGTACGAACGAGAACTTGGACCAGCGATTGAAGAATGTGCGAAGGAAAGTTGTCAGAGAGCTGCCGAGGAGGAGCGCAAACTAGTAATTGAGAATGTCCAGAAATTGTGTGATGAAATGTGAGTTTACGGCGTGGTGGGTCAGGGATTTTTCCATCGATTTTGTTTTGCGCTGATGCAATATTCAATATGCAGACATGTAGATTCTTTTTGACAAAGAATTTTTCTTGAAGCGCTGTAAGAATTTGTATTCGAAACCTCGCTGCGAAAAACCCTTATCCCAAGCTCTGCGGCGTAAGAGATTTTTATTAGTGTCACTTATTACTATCAATTTGGGATGGAATTCATTTTATCACCTCTGTGCTTGAGTGAAGAGTAAAAAAAATTTCATTACAACATTTTTACTGAAGTTGCACATCTTCAATGATAAAAAGTTTGGTTCCGCAGAGTTTGAAACTTAGAAACTCACTATCCAGCGCAGGTGAACAGACACAAATTTTTTCTGTCGACGCAGTCAGGAGGCTACGTAGACCAAGAAAAATTGTTACTTCAATCACTTCAGTTGCAGAATGATAGTTCAACATGCTGTTGAAAGTTTGTATCGTTGGAATGCAACGGAATTCTGTTTTTTCTTTGGCAGAGCTCATAATTATTAATAAATACTTGGCCCGGATAATAAAACGATTGTCTCTCGAGTCCCAAAAACTCAATCGAGACGAAAAATAGTCACGATTTTCAAAATTCAATAAATAATTATTGGAAACAATATTTTTCATTCAATCTCAACGTTGCAAACTTCGGAGTCATTGTTCAACAAATATAATTATGTTACTTTATTGCTGTTGAAAAAATCAAATTGAACAAAACAAGTTGGGAATAATTCAAAAATATAATCTAAACCTCACAAAAGTCAGGTTGAATCGGGTAAATTGATAAAGTACAGTTTTTTTAAGGATCATTTTTCAGACTTTATATATATATATATATGTATATATATTATGTGTGTGGATGCAAACTTTTCTGTAATTTTATATAGAAATATATTTCTGGGGATAGCTATTACAGTCCCTCATAATTTGTACATCGTGGATTGTTCACAACGATCATGTGAAGGATCAATAAAAAATTGTTCATAGTGAAGACTAAGCGCCGATAAAAAAACAAAGAAATACTAAACTGTGGCATACGATAAAGATTTTTTCTACGTTTACTCATTTTGTACAAACTCAATTTGTATTATATTGGGAGAATCGATCATTTTTTCTTTTTAATAAAATATTAATAAAACGGTAAAATATTCTATGAGTTTGATTATTTCATTTTCTACGACTGTCTGTTTGTATCAGGCCACCTGAAATAGTCGAGGCGATCTATCCTCATCTGCATGACCTTGAACCTGCAACGAACTCCGATAACAACGACATCATCAACGAAAACCCTCCAATGCTGAAAGCGACGGAAAAATTTGATGAAGCATTGGGTAACATCGTCAATATTATCGTTTCTTACGATATGGGATGGAGTAAGCGAGGCAACGGAAGGAGTTACGACAGCCTCAACGGTTACGGTGCGATAATCGGATTTTTCAGTGGCAAGGTTCTCGATTTTGCAACTCGGAATAGGAAATGTAAATTCTGTGATGTGGGCCGATCCAAAGAAGATCACGATTGTCGGTTGAACTTCCAAGGAAGCGCTAAAGCCATGGAGCCTGATGTTGGGGCTGAGTTAGCGAATCGAAGCACTATATTGAAAAATGCAGGACTCAATGTTCGAGTTTTAATCGGAGATGAAGATAGTTCTACCATCGCGGCAGTACGTCGAGGAAATTCGCAACAAATTTTTAAGCTAGCCGACACAAATCACCTCCGAAAACACTTCGTCAGTGAATTGTATGAACTACAAAAAACTTACAAAGAGATGAAAAAAAAGAAGCTATCCCTCATCTCAAAAAGTGCTTCGGATACGCAGTAGCCCAAAATAGAGGAAAATCTGTAGAACTAGCCAACTGCCTCCGTAGCATACCGGACCATTTTTTCGATCGACACGAAAACTGTGGAGATTGGTGCCTTCGTCGCTGTGATAGTTCAAGGATTCAAAAAGTTGTATTTCAAGATCCAGGGCTGTACGAGAAACTCAACGAAATTTTCACCAAATACGCCAATAATGCTGCGAAATTCTCGGTCGCAGCGTCAAGCCAATCCAACGAAAGCCTGAACCATATAATGTCCTATGTAGCTCCGAAAAATCGGTGCTATAGCCGTAGCGAATCAGCTGATTTTCGATATTCAAGTGCTGTCTGCAGTAAAAATGAGGGTGCAAGTTATTTACTTGCTGTTTCGGAAAAAGTTAGAGTTTCACCCGGGAAAAATACTGCAACATTTATAGAGAAAAACCAAGTGAAACGTTCGGAAAGAGCGACAAAAGCAAAGTTGCCCAGCACAAAAAGCCGCAGAAATATACTGGCTGATCAAAGACAGGCTTTGCGAAAAAAGGCAGAGCAGGCGGAAGGAATTCAGTATCAAACAAACTGTGGCTTCGACATGGAAATCGACGATCTGGGAAATGACGTTGCTGAAGACCTGGACAACAACAATATGGAGAACGCATTGCCAGTGGATTCAAACTTCATATTCTTCGACTTGGAAACTTCGGGCCTTCACAAATCAGCAGACATTCTCCAGATTGCCGCTAAGTGCGGCGAGTTTACTTTTTCGGAATATGCCAATCCTTCTCAACCAATTACACCCAGCGCAACGGCAATCACGGGCTTGAGAAACGTCGCTGGAGAATTATTTCTCTATGATAAAAGACTACCGTCGATTCCCATTCACGAAGTGCTACGGAAATTCAAAGAATGGCTGGTCTTTTTAAAACCATGCATTCTTGTGGCGCACAATGCCAAATTTGACACTCCGCGGTTACTGCAAGCTCTCAAAAAAAATTCGATGATAAGCGATCTAAAAAAAGTCATCGTTGCATTCGCCGACACTCTCGTCATTCTGAAGAAGCTCCATCCTGAGAGGAAAGGTCCTGGGATGTTCAAACTTTCCAGGCTCGCTGAAGATCTACTTCACGTTGAAATAAATGAAAAATTTCACGAAGCATCATACGACGTCGATATTCTCGAAAAAATTGCTGCCACAATTCCGAAAGAAAAATTAATTGCGAATAGCAAATCTTTCACGCAATGTTTCGTTCACGAAGCTCGACTGCAAAAAGCAGCGGTACTCGAACGAACTCTGAACGTTTTCAAGGGTGTTATTTCTCCAGGAATGATTAAAAAAATAGCAAGTGCTGGAATTAATAATACTGAAATACAAAAAGTATATGCAGAAAGTGGAAGAGACGGTATCGTACGATTATTGTCAACCAACCACACAGACAAAAAACCTCGTGTCACGAAAGACAAGAAAATCTTGGAAAAGATTCTTGTATTTTTAAAAACCAACCAAAGCTCAGTCTAGTGAAAAAAAGAAAAATATTGTGGAAAAAAACGTGTTATTATTAAAAGATATAATATTCAACGTTATGTTCTATCAAAGAGAAAAATATTTTTATGTTAAATATATGTTTGTTATTTTCAAGCTATCTTGAAAAAAAAAGAAAAACGTTGGTTAAGAAAAATATGTGATTATTAATATAATACATTATTACATTGTTATTTGAAAAATAAAAAAATCATTCGAAACAATATACGTTTGTTATTTTGCAGTTAACCTCGAATTTATGTATCCTCGAAAACAATACATTGTTAATATTAAAATATTTATTAATAATAAATATGCTTGGAAGTGTTTCGTCAATTTTTGCAAATACCATGTTTTCCCTACGAGACAGATATGCGAGCTGTTCAAACTGAGCGCCGCTCCGTGCGTACACTGTTGCCGTCTCTCCGTTCCGTTCCCCACCATTCGCTCGTTCGCTTGCAAAATATATCGTATGCAGCCTAGACCTTACTACTTTTCGAGATTATATCTGTCAAACTAGATGGTCAAACACCTTGATTTTTTTTCACAATATTTGTGATATCCTGCTCTAGCCCCTCCTTGTTTTTCACAAACTTCTCAATTTTAGTATTGACGGTAGAATTAATAATGTGCTGTTTGCCTATTATGGCCCATATGTTACGTGTTAATTGAGCGAACTTCAATAATATATATCTCGGGTTCGGGATGGTGAAACTTGTTCAAATTTTACAGAGTTGTTGTTCATATATTAAACAACACGTATGCCAAATTTGAACAATTTCCTAATTAAACTGCCTGGTGGGGGAACTACCTTAATTTTGTGACTGCCGGAGAATCTACGTCAATGTTCTCGTATTCTCTAAATTCGATATACATTTCTTCGGAACTTGCGCTTTCCATCGGAAATTTCAAAACATCTTCCCGACAACGATCGCATGGATTTTTTAATAGCTTACGATGAGCAACGTATCCAGCAAAGAAAGCTATAGCATTTTGTTCGTAAAAGCCTCCGGAACTATTGTTAAATTCAGAAATGGTACAATTCTCAGCAGTGAAGAAATCGATCGTTTCACACGCAGTTTCAATATCGGAATGATCCTCGTTTTCGTCTTGTTCTAACAGGTTTACAGGAGCATCGTTGGATATTTGAAGAGCTTCTTTAATTTCGCTGGTCGGATTCAGCAGAGTGACTGTGTCCGGACATCGAACATTTCCTCTGTTGCTGGTACCTATAGATGCAGTTGAATTTATGTGGCGAAAACTTAGGCGGACCCCTCGAGCCGTTGGGTTTGGATTAAATCCTCCGCGTCCTCGCAGCTTCGAAAAAAAATGCTCTACTGAATCCTGATTGCACAGACCCGCGGCTAATTCGTAATCGAGGAAACTTTCCCGGAGATTCTGGTAGGTATCCAGGATGGCTTTGACGGTCATCGGCAATCCTCGTAGACACGGCAATTTTTTCATTGTTGTTGACGGGCGCAAAGGATCTGTTGCTACAGTCCACCTAAGAGACCATTCCACGAAATCCGTCAAGTTTTGAATCACGTTGGGATTCCTATGCGAAAGTGGTCGCCTGCAAGGATTCCTGCTGTATATCTCATACGCATTGCAAGCGTCAATAATTTTGTTCATTTTTTCAGCGAATTCTGCAGTTTTTTCCCACGTGGAGCTGTGCAAGCCTTCTGGATCGTGGCCTGCGGTCATGATGGCTGCGGCAAATCGATGGCTCAATATTTGGAATGCGCGTTTTACGTTCATCGTTTCAAAAGAATTCGGAAACAGATGAGTCTCGGTTACGTGCGATAATAAACGTGATGTACCGCTTTTCATATCGTGCCGCCAAGTCTCGATAAAATCTTCATAGACCGCTATCACTTTACCATCGCAATAAAGTACATTGTACTTTCTTAAAGTGCTTAGCAAGCGTTTGATTAAATGGGGAAAATCAAACGACACGAAGTATTCCCTGTCATCGATGTGGATTACTGGCGCTGCTTCTGTGACGTTCAGGATCGACAGGTACAGCGATTGGTTGCTCGAGCCTTGATCGCACGTCATTAATTTCACGTCTGCACCGATATCCTTCAACTTTGCCAAACAGATTTTCAAAAGGCTGAAAATCTCATGCGCTTTCAAACCGTTCGCTGAGAAAAAAAAAGCCAGCGGCTGGTGCCAAGGATTCCTTGCATTTAAACCATCCAGGCAAAACAAGAATACATATCGTGCTCGTTCTTTGCGTCGTCCCAAAGGACCAAGGTCAACTAGACCTTCGATGCAATCGTATTTTTTCGAGTACTCTTCGAAGCTTCGAATACTCATTTCATCCCATTTTAAGCAGCAAACTTTTTCTTCTGGAGATAAGGTTTCCAACACCATTCTTAATTTGGTAAATATATCGTCGCAGAATCCTGGACCAACTTCGATTTCAGCAATCCACAATCGTACGGAGCTTTCAGCAGGGAAGATACATCCCGCATTTCTCAGTCTAGTATATGCCGAGGCTGAATAAAAAAATAATTGTTTTGCCAAGTTCTTTTCATCTTGACTGTACTCCGATTTTTTGTTGTGCAGTTGGAGTTTCACCATAGTCCTTGCGAGTAACTGCGTACAGTTGTTCCGGTCTAGGAATTCGTCTACTGTTTCTCTCTTCGAGATGAACTGCAGCTTCTTTTTGCTCCTTGTAACTCGAAGCAGTTTTCTCATGACCTGCCTCATTCGCTGGCGATGTTGTGCAATTTCCCTCTTCAAAGCTGCAATCATTTTTCGATACGAGAGATTTTTTTGTCGAAGCGTTTCCACTTCATTTACCGCATCCTTAATGGTTTTTTGTGTTGCCGGTTCAATCGTAATCCACTCCATGGGTTTGTCATTGTCGGAAAAAGTAAGCTTGGGTACGGAATAGGTACGTTTTGGATGCTCATTCCGGTCAATCTCTTGAATATCGATAGTTTTTGGAGCTGTACTCATTGAACTGCTTTTGGATGTATCGGCTCCGTCGTTTTGCTCTACTCGATCGCAGGCATTAGCGCAATCAGTAGACGGCAAATAATCCACTCCATCGCAATCGCTGAGATGCTCTCTATCGTACAGTTCACCATAGTATGGTTTAGGAATCACGTCCCGCCTTAAATTTCCGTTACTCGTGAATGAGTTTGGCTCGAAATGCAGGGCACACAGACCAGCGCTACGAAGTCGTGCAGCAGACCACTTTTTCAATTCTGGGTTCGCTGAAAATGGAAAGCAAAGAATTAATTATTAAACCCCATAGACCGACAGCGATGGGTTCGCGGTCGGTGCGTGGCTCCGGCGATCACCCAAGTTAAGCAGCAACGACTGCGGTCAGTACTTGGTTGGGTGACCGCTTAGCCATGTACCGGCTGGCGAATCAATCGCTGAGCGGGAGGCAGTTTTCGCTGAGTTTCTGATGGAGCTATCCAACTGAAACTCAGTGAAAACATAGCCGCCTGTATCGGCTAGGGTTTTCCACAGTTTCCCCTGGTCCTCGTGCGAATGCGATACAGCAGTGCATTAGGAAAGAGTGGCTGTGGGCAACACTCTGGGGGGAACTCCCGGAACTCAGTGACAGTGGGGATTAAGTGGGGTTAAAGGGAAGGGATCGTAAAAACCCGCAAGGGTATACGCAGGAACAATAATAAATAAAAAAATAAATATTAAACCCCATAGATTCTCGGCATTGATCTCGTCGATTTGATTGCTTATCATGATAACTACTGAGTAAGCGTACTTATTACATAAATTCAAAAAAGCTGGCAGCCGTTACTACTTACACTCCCGCTCAAAAGTGTGGGTGCACTTATCGAAATTTTCAGCCTCGGTATATGTTCCATATCTTGGTGGAAAAAGGTCCTAAGAGAATTTAATAAACACCGTTTTAAAGGGGACGGTTTCAGCTTTACTTTGTCATTTTTTATAATTTTTTACAATTTTTTTTATAGTCCCCACGCGCTTTTGAACAGAGCAGTTTTTCGATGATATTTTGAGCTCTGGAGCGGCCTGCCTGTCTACTAGAAAATTTTTCTCACAATTTTATTAAGTGTAGTTTCAAAGAGGATATCGAATACTCCATTTTCGTTTTTGAAAAATTATCGTGCGATTTTTTTTCGCAAAAATATTCTAAGTTTCGACGAAATTTGAGAAAATTATTAAATTCAGCGTATCTTGAAAACGGCAGGTGATAAGAGAAAATATCAAGAGGGTCGAAAGTTGCATTAGATTATGGTAGACCTGCTAGAATTTTTTCAAAATTTTTTTACGACATTTGTTTTTTCATACTATTGAACTCGAAATTATTTTAATTTTCTCATGAATTTCTTTTTTTTAGACGGCTGAGGCATTTCTTTTATTCGTTTTATCACCATCTTTACGTAATTTGAATTAATAATAAAATTTTCAACGACAAAAACGTATAAAAAATTGTGAGAAATTTCATTTTTAGTTCAAATTACGTCAAGATGGTGATAAAACGAATAAAAAAGATGCCTCAGTCGTCTAAAAAAAAAACAAAATTCATGCGAAAATTGAAATAATTCCGAATTCAATAGTATGAAAAAACAAATGTCGTAAAAAAAATCTGAAAAAATTCTAGCAGGTCTACCATAATCTAATGCAACTTTCGACCCTCTTGATATTTTCTCCTATCACCTACCGTTTTCAAGATACGCTGAATTTAATAATATTCTCAATTTTCGTCAAAACTTAGAATATTTTTGCGAAAAAAAATCGCACGATAATTTTTCAAAAACGAAAATGGAGTGTTCGATATCCTCTTTGAAACTGGGATCAACAAAATTGTGAGGAAAATTTTCTAGTACACAGGCACTCCGTCTCCAGAGCTCAAAATATCATCGGAAAACTGCACTGTTCAAAAGCACGTGGGGACTATAAAAAAATTGTAAAAAATTATAAAAAATGACAGAATAAAGCTCAAACTGCTGTCCCCTTCAAAACGGTGTTTATAAAATTCCCTTACGACCTTTTTCCACTGAGATATGGAACATATACCGAGGCTGAAAATTTCGATAAGTGAACCCATACTTTTCAGCGGGAGTGTATAGGAAAAAGAAGAACGCGAACGATTGTGTCAATCAGCAATCTGCGGTGGAAAACATCACTGTTTATGAAACTAGGATAGTGTCAACATATTTTGCATTTTTTTCAATTTTTTTTTCAACTTCGTGCACCTAACTGGGTTTACTTTGAATATTGGTGATACAACGGTCTGATTAACCTTTACTCGCCACTTTGGTGTGTACAAAACTTTCCCAAGTCTATATTTCTTTAAATTTCAATTTGTAAATTTGAAAAGAATGGTTTAAATAAAAAATGCGTTATTTCGCTAAAAATACGTAGCTCATTTTTTTTTACAAAATTTCTCGCTCTATTCTTCCGAATAATACTTTTTTCATGACCCACCAAGTTAATGCTTTTTTTATTGTAGTGACATATCTGTAGAAGACTCAGCTAAAATTTAAGGTCTTGATATTGAAAAATAAAAAAATTATGAATACATTAATAGAAATAGTCATTTTCCACGTTTGCTGGCTTTAGCATTTTTTTGAGTGTACTTAAATTGAATTTTTGGCTAGATAAAATAAACAATCTTTTTGAAAAAGCTATCACTATATTTTACAACAATTGTCAAGTCAAAATATTCATCAGTTCATTTTTGATAACAGTTTTTGTCACTGGAGTACAAATCTACCCTGTTGCGCCCGCATAGCAACCAATTCCATAAAACCCATCATATCCCGTCAGCAACAGGATGTCGTGCACGCGCCGTTTCAAAAGCGCATCCCTCAGCAAGTCTAGCGGACTTTGCTCCAACTTCGAGGCCAAACCAAAAACGCTGACAATCAAACTCAGCATCGACCGTCCTCTATCTACCTGTACAATAACCCCAAGGCATCGGACGATCGAATGCCCACCTCCAATTAATTACCACCTCCAATGAATACCACCTCCACAAACTATTGGAAACCCCTAGTTAATAAAAAGGGAAAGCAACGCCCAAAACGGACAGTCTGCGATCCGACACTTAGAGGATCAGAATTCATAATAGTCATTGGTCTCGAGGCAACTATCTCGATTGTAATAAACTATCCTACAATAAACCTATTAGTTAAGACCGACAGTATTGAGTTGGAGATTTACTCAACCTTGGCAATATCCCGAATAAATCAGTCCCAATCAAACTCGTCCCCACGTGACGATTTGCACGGGCACAACAACCCCATGGTGGCAAGTACGTAACAGAGGTGCGTTGCAAGTAAGAGGTGAGAGTGAGCTCAGTTCGTCAAATTCTGGAGATATATCTTAAGAGGATGCAGCAGTCGCTTTCTCGCCACGTGATTTTTTTGATTAGTCAAACGTCAGCGTAGAATTTTCATTCCGAAAATTCGAGGTGACTGCTGCATATTTTTTTTTCGCGCGGCCTGATATTTTATCTTTTCATCACTAAAACAGTGAGCCTATTAACAAATGAGCGTAATAATTACGATTTCAGCGGTGCTTATGTTAACTTGAATCCATTCGTTGACTCGTTAACAATCGTTTTGAAGGGCATGAATTTGTAATGAAATAATCTTTTGTCACAAGAATTATTTCATGAAATTTTTTCTCGTTGTCAGTTTTATTATCGTGCTATCTCACATTATTAATTTTTGTCAATTAAATTTTTGTTTTTGATAATCTCACGGATGTAAATACCTTAACTTTTCTGGGGCTGTAATTTTAAACCGTTGTTCATAGTCGTAAAGATGAAGAAATATGTATTGTATTTTCTATCGAAAGGGTTATCTAAAGTCTTTTTAAACAAATAAATTCAATGGAAAAACGCTTTGAAATCAGCCCTAAAAGATGTCGCTAAGGTTTAGCACGAAAATTATGGCCTAGAACCCTGTCGTAGCGGTAAAAAACACCTAAAAATACGAAAAAAAAATTATAATAATATCACTTCGTCAATTGCGTTTGAGAAGAAGGCATCGGAAAAAGAATTCTATCAAGGTGGATACGGACACCGCTGAAACTGATCATTTTAATTACTTTTTTGGCCAGAACGTTCATATAAACGACGTGTCTATGATAACCGGGTATGCGTACACAAAATTAAAATGTGCAATTGAAGAAAAACGGAACGAAAGTAAAATGTAGCACCGTTGAGAATTCAGTTATCCAGTTTATTCGATAAGGTTGATGTTGTTCATCCATTCATAAAAAAATGAGTAGAAGAAAAAAATTGGAATGGAATTTTCCACAACTTGCATATTTCTGTACACAGAACGTTTTTCGTTTTCTTTTTATTTTTCGCGGGGAGCATGGATTTTATTATCCTTGTCACCTTCTTAGATAAGGAACATTGTATTATAATTAATAGATATTTTCGTTGCAGTTTCATTGTTTCACGATTTATATTTTACACATTTATAAGCTGTCGAAGCAATCACGCCAAACGCATGTTTGAAAAATTGAAATAAGGCATGTTAATTCCAAAATTCGAAAGCGGACGGTAAAAATTGTGCGCGTTTGGCAAAAATCGTAAAAAAGCTTATGAAAATAGAATCTTGTAATGGTTAAAATCCTTAGAATATAATACAGCAAATTTTCAAACAGAATAAACCGCGTTATTGTTGTATTGGGAGAAAACAGGAGAGGGCGAGAGAATGGGTCGTCGAAAATGAGCGTGCTTCTGTAAAGAAATAATAGAAACGTTGACCAGAGTCGACTACAGGAACTTCAAAAAATTTTTACGTTCAAATGATTTTTCGACAAACATTATATTTCTTAAATTATTGACGAAAACAGCTATTGCAGCTCAAAAATGAAAACTTCTTGCCTTCGACCTGTTGAACCACGGTACTACGCGATTTTCCTCATTAAAGTTCCAAAAAGTTCGAGGCCACAATAAATTTGCAACGAATTGTTAGAAATCATCAACAAAAAAGCCGTACCTGTATGTTGAATCCACACATCATGACGATAATCTGTCATTAATAGAAAACGATATAAGCGCGATCCTGTAGCACGTCCATTGCAACAATTTTTGTAGGCACAATAATCAGCTACCGACACTTTTTTTTGTTTTAACATGACTACGACTACTTCTATCAACGTACTCAATGACAATTGTAAAAAAACAAAGTTTTTGAAAGGCAGAGGAAAATTCACACACAATAACGACGATACACATTCACAACTTTGCTTAAACTGAAACATTTCTCGACAGTTCAAAGCAGCGTATTTTACGTTTCCCTCACCACGAAAATCTACGTAAAGTTTTTTCACACGAATTTTTTACAACCCTTAGCGCAATCTCACCTCTTGCGTTGCTGCTCTGGGCGCTCGGATGATCTTCGCGGATGTAAACACGCCCCCTCTCCTCCGAAGGCTTTACTTGGCGGCGCAATTGCGGCTACCGAAAAACTTCAGCACGTCCAATCTTGGAATATCTAAATAGATTCATTCATAGCGTTTTTCTATTCCTATAATAAATATGATTTTTTTAAATTAATCGTCGAAAAGAGCGCATGATAAAATGTAGAGTTCCCTGGAATCGCATCATTTCCGAAAAAACAAACTTTCATGCCTGGAAAAAATCAAGTTTCACTAAATAAATTCAGCGTTCAAGTCTAGTGAAATAATTTTTTTTTCCATCGTTATCAATAACAGCATAATTATTATGAACGCAAAATTTCAGCGCTTTTGGAGAAAAAAAAATTTCTAAATAGAATCAATATTCCACTCATGCAACATGGAAGAAAAAAAATTGTCTTTGGTTAACAACGCGATAAACTTTTATAATCATTGTAAAATAGAGTAACTCATAAACTTCAATTTTGCGACATTCATTATTCGTTGTTTAATAGAAAAAAAAAGTCCCCGATAGGGATCGATCGGACAACCTCTCGAACGGGAGTTGGGTGTTGAACCACGCTGCTACCGACCGGTTCATGAAAGATAGATGGACCAAATGGTACAGGCTCATCAGAACCGCTTGATATAAACGATTTGAGTATCACTAAATAATAATTATTATCTACCAATATTTATATCATTTCATATTTATTTCACCTGTCGAAAGACATGTGAGTTTATTGAAGAATAAAGTGTGTCTGAAGTCCGAGTCTAGTAATAATGAATATTTTCCATAGTTCTTATTAATACAATAATTATTATGAACGAGAAATTCCCGTCCCTTGGACGATAGGAAACTTCTTAATAGAATCAAGAATGTAGCCATGCAACGTGGCAGAAAAAAAGTGCCTGGTCAACAACGGTCAACTTCTGAAAAATAAAATAAACTCACATACTTTAATTCTGCCACATTCATTATTCGATTTTTTATTGGAATAAAAAAAAAACAAATTGAAATTTGCAATTGGCTTCCTCATAGAGGAAGCTTTAAGCATCGTGCATCTTGAGCAACTTGAGGAAGCCATTTGCAAATTTCAATTTGCAGCATTTTTCTACTTTCTAGTATTTGCATTTAAATTCAAACATTCCGACAAGTTTGCTCGAAAGTACAGAGGGAGTACTGACTTATACATAATATCTTACAAGATTTCGATATTTTTCGAAAAACTAAGATTTTCGAAAAATTCGAAAACCCATAAAATTTAAACCGTCCAACCGATTATTCCCAAATTCAATACCAAGCTTCCTATTAAGATACTCTATTTATAAAAAAAAAATTGATAATAAATCTCGAAATTTGCGAAAGTTAGAGTGCCGACACCATTTTTTCGAAAATTTCAAAATGCCGTATAGTTCGTATTTTTTGATCTGTTCTGACGAAATTGTCCGTGAACGAAGAGCTGGTCTAGA
>JBAJMU010000069.1:8880-43266 GCA_037952995.1 Hyposoter didymator
AGATCAGAGTGACGTCGAAGGCAAAAGGTAATCGTCCCTATCCGCGAGAGGCTCCCGGTCCGATGCACGGTCGCGAAACAAAGGTAATCGAAGGTAACTAACTCGGGGCTAAGCTCTGACTGTAGACGATCGTCTGCTACGTTTGTGACGCCGGGCCGGAAGGCAAGGTAAAGCAAAGGTAAGGCGACATCAAACCCACGAGCCGATACGGCAAGTTAACCTGAACAGAGTAGCTCCGAGGCAAAGGTAATTTTCCCTAGACGCGAGGTGGTCGCGGAATTTAGCGAGGCCACCGAGGCGAATCCGTGCTTCGGAAAACGAATCAAAAAGGTTTGAGGGATCCCGATCGTCAGTCGGGTCGCGGAGACAGCGCTCCCGGTTACCACGACTATTATGAATGAAAGAATTAGCGAAAGGGAAGAAGCGCGCGTGGAGCGCGGCGCGGAAATAAGTAATATTCGCAAAGTATCAAAAGAAACAAAATCGGAAAGGAACGCAAAATAAGCGAAAGATACAGGAAATCCAAATGAGCGAAATATAATAGCGAAAGGTAAAAGCGAACAAAATGAGTGAAATATAAAAGGAAAAAAAAGTAAACGCGAAAGATCAAGGGAAACAGAATAATCAAAATATAAAGCGAAAGATAAAGGAAAACCGAATACGTGAAATATAAAGGCGAACCCAGCTCATATGCGCGAAATACCGTCGAACAGTCGCGTATACAATCGGCTCTATACCGCGCCGTAGCCGATGCGGCCACGCCGCGAGAGCGAAAGAGATAGAAGGAAAACGAACGCGAACGCGCTGGCCGACTCGAGGCCACGCGCTGTAAGGGAATCCTCCGAGCGACGACTTTAACACAACGCAAGCAAAATAAATCTTTTCGTCGCTCGAAGAATGCTATAACACAGGAAATACTGAGATCGCAAGGAAAATTAATTAATGACTCCAAACTCTCGCGAAAAACATGCGAGACGCGACAAAGAATAAAATGATAATTACCGGAGACGCAATCGCTTAAGGTCTCACCCTGTTCCCCTCGGCTACAAAGATGGCTAAAATGAGCGAGGAAAAGCCAAGGACGGATAGCTGGTCGAGCCCGAAAATGTCAACCTGCTTTCCTCGTTCGCAAAGACTCCAAAAGGAATGATCTCTCGGAATAGCCGACAGATTTCGCCATTCCGGGGATTGCGATGCAAAATAAAGCCGAGGGAACCAAGGGAGAAAAATGGAGAGAAAAGAACGGGCTCACCGAGAAACTTGATGTCACTTGATGTTGCAAACCAACAGCAAACGGAACGGCAATAACGCAGCAAAGGGAGAAGGCAGCAAAGCGGCAAAGGCAAAAGGCAGCAAGGCAGCGGAAGCCGAAAAGGGAGAGGTCACCACTCCGGACAGGCACTTGACGAAGACTGATTTTCATCGATCGCAAATCAGTTCGCTCGCGTTCTCACGCTCTCCCCACCACCGCCAGTCTCCCGCGGGGCCGCGCTAGCGCGCTCTAAGCGCGATCTAGGCGTCGCCGAGCCACGCGATGTTCCGCGGGTAATTTGAATATCCCGCACCGCCGACTGGCCGATCAGCGGTGCGCAATGCAGTATTAAATCGAAAATCCTCCACGCTACCGCTTACCGCCTCTCACCCAACCATCACCCCCTACATCTGTGTCGGCCGTGCCTCGGGTACACTTCCTCTGGGGATCCGGGCGACGACCAGGACGGGGAGGAAAGGAGGCCTCCCTCGCGGCTCGCGGACCAGTGCGAACCGCGGTGGGCCCACACGCCGACCTGGGCAAACAGCACCTCCACCCCTGATGTTTTCCCGAATCCCGCTAAGACGAGGCGCCGGGATTAGCGGACCGTGGTACCCGAGGTTACAGCCGTGGGCGCAGCAACTACTCGGTTGCGACTGCAAGGAGGTCACGGGGGGCATCAACGAATGGCCACAGAACCAGCGTGCACCTCCGCACGCACACGACAAGCCACGTTGGTCTCGACTTAAAATGTCCGACAGGGATGAAGGTCGCGAAAGAAACGGGGCGGCAAAGCAAGGCATAAGGCAAGAGATAACTTTTTCCCCGCGAGAAACAAGCGGCGGAGAGAGCGCGCGAGAAACGCAGCAATCTCAAGGTAACTAAGGGAAAAGGTATCATTGCGTTCGGCGTTTCTCGGCGTTCCCAAAAATAATGCAATCTCCAATAATGAATTAGCTAAAATAAAACACGAAAGGACGATCTCGCTAAATCGCGACGGTACTTCGCGACTCGAGCGGGGTTCACTTACAAATACGAAAATGATCGTCGTACTAAAATAAAATAATAATAATCAAAGGTTTCTATAATGACGACGTGTGAGTCCCCGCAAGCGCTCTGCCCGGTAATCCGACGACTGGCAACCGAACAAAATGGGCCGACAACTCGGTCCACTGGTCGACAGTGATCCGTGCGAGTGACGTCACGAAAGTTACGTCACAATATATATATGAATATATAGAGCGTGCAAATCGTGTTCAAGTACATACTTCTGTGGGAGTAAGTTGGAAAAAATAGCGTGACGGTAATCACGTTTGCCAAAATCTGGAAAAAAATGTCCAAACGGATACTACCGCACCGCCCATAGCAGTCAAATACATCGCAGCCTCGCTAAATGAGGTTATGTTTAAACCGGGCCCGGACTCGAGCTCTAGCGGAAACGGCAATAGCGCGCGGCGACACCTAGCGGTAATAAGCAGCGACTCGTAGCAAAACTACGAGTTCTGCATTACTGCCGAGAGAGAGATGGCCGCATCGCCTGCTTCCAACGACTGATAGATCCTCTAACAAACAGTCGATAGAAAACCGTTTTTTTCGTTGGATGGCAACGTCGCGACTTTCAGTGACGGATTGAATTTCAATGGAAATAAAAAAAATAAATATGAAAATTGTGATGTTGAAGTTTGCATCGTTTGAATGCAACGAAGGTTTTTTTCTCGATCAGAGCTGAAGATTCTTATTCAATATTTGGTCAGGACGGTCAAATGATATTTTATGTCTGTGCCTTCGGCTTGACCCTTCGGAGATTACCTTTACGCCTCCTCCACATGTATGTGCACCCCGAACCCCCCTCGCGCGTGACATCTATAGAGAGAGATGGTTACTTCGAACCGATGTTCAAGTGTCGGCTAGCGCGGTGGACCGCGAATGTTTTTCAGTACGCCTTTGTTTTCCGAAGTGTGTATGTGTGTCCGAAAAAAAAAGTTGTTGTAACGTTTGTTAATCGCTTTTTCATTTGGGAAGAAGACGTGCGATGGTAAGTAATTTCCCCCCTTTCCCTCCGTCCTTTTTTTATTGCAGGGTCAGTACAGGCGACCTCGCTTAAAACTCCGCTATTGGGGTTAGAGAGTCGCCGCAACGTTTGAAGGCTAGGGAGCCGCAGCCGGACGAACGGCTGAGGAGCCGCAGCCGCAGCCGAAGGAAAGGCTGCGGAGCCGCATAATTAACCTAGCATGTTCGCTGTCATTCTCGGATGCAGATGCAAAAGCTGTTTGCTGACATTCTCTCGAACACACATGCAATAAATGTTCGCAGACATTCTCTCGAACTCGCATAAAAAATAGATGTTCGCGGACATACTCCCGAACTCACGTGATGATGCCGTCCTCTCAGAGGTTTCATATACCTTTCATCTCTGTTCAAATGGGCGACAAAGCCACGTATGTTACGATGGAAGAACTGCTGGGAGAGTCGGCTGATTCTGAGGAGCAGGATGCAGTTTTAGAAAATTTGAAGAAATTAGCCTTGGATACCCTCCCTGAAGGATGGCAAAAGCTTAAGGTGGTGAATCTCTCACGGGATTTCCTCTTTGGGGATGAGGATACGATAGATCCTCAAATTTGAAATAAAATACGATTTGCTCTCCCCACTCTGGGTATTGCGAAGGCGTTCAATCCGGATGCTACGGGATTAAGCGAAAAAAGCTTCAGTGACTTTGAAGTCATAATGCTAAATTGGGCATTCTGCAGAGGGTTGATAACGAGCCCACCAGCGGTGGTCTGACAAATTCCAGGCTCCACGGCTCAGGCCGAGGTTTTTCTGCATTTTATAAAGCCTCTGAAGTATCTTTTCATCTCGAGGGCTGAGATAGGTACAGAGCTGAAGCGAGTTGCAAGGGAAAAGTCGCGAGAGGGAGAGGATTCGGAGGAAGAAGGAGAGCCACCACGGAAGAAGTGCCGATTAACGGCACTAGAAAATCGAGTGGACGCAATGTGTGAGATTTTGTGTGACATGATGGATGCGATGAAAAATCAAGAGCGCAGAAACCACCAAACGGAGACAGATTCCTATTCGGGAAAAGGAAATTACACTTCGGATGATTCGAAACCGGAGTGCTCGGACGAGGACAATGAGTCATGGACAGCTCCAGGACAGAACTCATTTGAGTCGACATCGGGAGACTTGGATCTGTCATTGATTCCACTGGTGAAGAAGTGCGAGCCGGAAATTCCAGAACCGGATCCGGAAATCAAGGCTCAGGGAATAGCCTGGCAAAAGCTGGGCTCGGCCTCTTGGAACAAAATAAAGTACAAGGACGTGCAGAAGAGATTGCATGCTTCGCCAGTGTTTGATGCGCTCAAGACCAACAGTCGTTTGGGGGTCATCGCCCAAAAGTCTTTCGTCCAGACGGTCTCGGCCAAGTCAGATTCGTTGGCAGGCACGATTACGCATTTCTTATTGCTGCAAAGAGACAAATTATCGAGTGCAATTAAATCGCTCGTGGACAAGCACCCACAGATCGGCGAGGATGATACAGAGGCCTTCTTTGGGGAATTATCGGTGAAGTCGATTTCCGATGATTTATTCCACTTCACTTGTGCTAGAAGAGCAGAAATTATTGCATGGAGAACAGGCTTCTTCAAGACCAAAGACCCTCATCTAGTGGCAAAATTGGCAGAGATTCCCCCATCAGAAACGCATATATTCGAGGAGAAATCGCTCTCAGAGTTCCTGAGCCAACAGGGGGGAGTGCATTAGGTGTTCTCACTAGAGAAAAAGGCATACCAGTCAAAAGAGAACTTTTTTTTAGCCAAACAACAAACTAGTACAGGAAGTTCAACCAAGGCAGAGGCACCAAGGAACAAGAGCTCGTGGCGACCACCCTCGGGAAAATATCAGCCGAAACCAAAAAGAAACTACCCCAAAGGAGGTCACTCAAAGAAGAGAGACTCGCGCCCCAAAAGATCATGACTATTCGTTCAAAAGCGGACAGCTGGTTCACTTCATCTTTCGTTGGGTGGAACCCGGGGCACCGGATCACATAATAAGCATTCCGAAAGGTTATTCCATCCCGTTCTTAAAAAAAAAAAACCACCAACTATTCCCCTCAACAAAAAGAATATTAAAAAATACGCAACGATAACGTCGCATCAGAGGTCGGCACTACTGGTATTTTCCGTACTTATATCGACGAACATTATCAAGTACTCGCATAATTGATATTTGATCGTGCAAAATTCCTAAATATTCAATTATTTGATACGTCATAAAAAATAAAATATCAAATATCAAAGGAATTTGTATTCAGCCGAGGAAAGTTCTGAAATACTCGATTATTCAATACTTGATGAAAAAGAAGGTATCAAGTATCGACGGAATTCGTACTTGGTCGCGTAGAAGTCTTGAATCCTCAATTATTTGATACTTGACGTAAAGTAAAGTATCGAATCCCCAAGGAATTGGTTTTTGGACGACGAAAATTACCAATTCTTCATTTATTTCATATTTCACGTAAAGTATGAAATTTCGAAGTAATCGGTATTTGGTAGAGGGAATGTCTCAATTCCTCGTTTATTTGATACTTGACGCAAAATGAAGTATCAAATATTGAAGAAACAGGTATTTTATCTGACAGTATTCCAAATGCGAAATACTCTTTCATGAACCACAGAAAAACGAGAGAGACGCAGAGAGACAGGTAGACAGACGGGCACAGAGAGACAGAGAGGAGTGAGAGACCGAGGGTAAGAGAGGCAAAGAGGGACAGAGACAGACATTGTATATGAAGAACCCACTGCCCATAAAAAAGAGTTCAAACAGTTTTAAAGCATTAATGGAAAAATTATATTTCGTTTTTTATTTTCTGTGCTTCTCTAAGTCTCTCTCCTTTCTCTGCATTTCATTTGAGAGTATTTCGCATCCGAAATACTGTAGGATAAAGTGCCAATTCCTTCAATATTTGATACTTTACTTCCCGTCAAGTACGAAATGAATGAGTAATTGAGAATTTTCCACAATCAAATACCAATTCCTAGGATATTTGATACTTTACTTTACGTCAAGTATCAAATTACCGAGTACTTGAGAATTTTCCTTGACCGAGTACAAATTCCTTCGATATTTGATATTTTGTTTTCATCGGATATCGAATAATTGATTATTTTAGAATTAAACCCAACGAAATACAAACTCCTTTGATATTTGATAGTTTTATTTGGTCAAGTAGAATTTTTTAAATATTTAGTAATTTTTCCTCGTTGAATCCTCATTCTTCGATACTTCGATACTGGAGATTTCTAAATTTTTTTTTGCCGATCTCTTCGTCGCGTCAAATGTCGGTGGAGTTAGAGTCGATGATTCGTCAAGAAGTGGTGGAAAAAGCGAAGTGGAAAGCAGGATTTATCTCTCCCATGTTTCTAATTCCAAAACTAGATGGAAGATTCCCGCAAATCTTAAACTTGCGCCGTTTGAACGAATATTTAAATCCAGCAAAATTTCGTCTGCTAAGTCAGCGCAAGATCCCGTCATTTCTCCAAAGGCACGATTTCTTGGCAAAAATAGATTCATCCCAAGCATATATTCACCTACCGGTAAAAAAGAGTCATCGCAGGTACTTGTGTCTATCTTACAACGACGGCCTTTTCAACATGACCTGTCTGCCCTTCGGTCTATCGACGGCATCGTTGGCATTCTCGCGAGCGAGCAATTGGATAGCGGAAGTGCTCCGGAAAAAGGGAATTCGAGTAGTCGTGTACTCGGACGACTTCCTGTTGGCCCATCAGAACGCCGGCGATCACCAGGGTCAAGTCAAGCTTACCATAAGCCTTCTTCGGTCCCTCGGCTGGGTAGTAAACATACAGAAATCTATAGTCTCGCCAACCCACAGAATCGAGTTTTTGGGAATAGTATGGAACACCGAGCAGAACAAAATGGCTCTTCCCGACGACAAGAAGATGAGGATACTCGGTCTCATCGAGGAATTGACAGAATCAGGATGCTCAAATTAGACACAGGGAACATCTCTTTTAGGAATGCTGAACTTCGCAGCGATAGTCACACCCATGGGGCGGCTATTTGCACGACAGCTGCAACGAAGAAGTCGCCAATTGTCAGAGATGACTCCGACGAAGAAGATTCCGCTGAACAGGGAGAGCCTCCTCGACTGTCTCTGGCGGAGATCGAACATTCATCAGACGCAAGAAATCTTCCATCCAGACCCCGACATTTTCTCAACAACAGACGCCTCTCAGGACGGCTGGGGCTTCCAAATGGACGTCGTTCACCGATCAGGGAGTTGGACAGTACACCAAGTGAACTGGCACATCAATCGCAAGGAGCTCTACACGATATTATTGGCCATTCAGACTTTCAAAAAGTATCTCCAGGGCAGAACGGTGATGTTGCAGGTATACAACAAAACAGCCTTGGCCTACATTAAGTACCAAGGAGGGATGCGATCTCAAATTCTCCTGATTCTGGTCAAGGAGCTGTTGCTGCTCTTGGAGGAATACAAGATTCGGCTAGTACCATTCTATCTACCGGGAATCTACAACACGCTGGCAGACAGACTCTCCAGGAACCTTCCACTTTCGGACTGGCATCTCAGCACCGAGATCGTCGAAAGGGTCTTGAAGAAGTGGGGGACCCCGGAAGTGGACTTAATGGCGACAGCTCATTCCGAAGTAGTACCAACTCATGCATCGTTGGATGTGAACGATCGCGAAGCGATATTCACCAATGCGTTCAGCCGGGTATGGGATGTGAAGCTCGCTTGGTTATTCCCACCACCTCCACTAATGCCAAAAGTTCTTCAACACCTGAACTCAGCGAGAGGACTATTTTTGATAATGGCACCGAGGTGGGAGAAGACATTTTGGAGAGGGGACGTGAAGAACAGGAGTCTAGCTGCACCATTCCAACTGCTGAACCTTGAGAACCACCTGATGGACATGGCAACGGGACGTCCCCCGAGAACGCCAGGGATCTCGTTTTAGAGGTCTGGAAGGAACGAGGTGGGGAAAACTCGCGAGTGGATTATCGGAATCGCAGGTTAATCTGGTAGCTTCGGCCTGGAGGGATTCTGCATGGAAAACTTACTCTTCGGTTTGGAAGCAATGGCTAAGTTGGTGTACAACCAACAGCGTACCGTCGAAAAACCCCACTGCCCAACAGTTGGTAGCTTATTTGAGGTTCTTGTTCTATGAAAAGAAGCTCGCCTATAGATCAGTCCGTATAAAAACTTTCAAAAAGTAAAAATAACGCCAAGTATTAACAGGTTGCACCTTAAGCAGGGAATTTGAAAAAAATACCTAATCCCAAAAACAAATCAATTGTATTATTGAAGAAAAAGGAGTATCGGGTCGGAATTTTTTTTCAAAAAGGAATGATATCCGTATAAAAACTTTTCAAAAGTAAAAATTACGCCAAGAATTAAAAGGTCGTGTTTTGAATTATGAATCCCTTTCTGGACGAATTGAATTCCAAAAAGGAAATAATTGCACTTCTGAAAAAAAACAGTTGTATTGGAAAAAATTCTCAAATGTCACAATTCACCTATCGATAACACAGAATGAAAAAAAAAAATTGAAATCATCACTTTCAGTTGTAGCCAAGTGTCGGGCGTACCGACAATGAAGAAGTTCTTCAAAGGCCCTGCAAAACAAAATGCAAAAACTTGGCGTGCATGGTTAAGTAAACAAGTTCTTCAACTCTTCTTCCTTTTTCCTTCTTCTCTATCAGTATAGTATTAAGCTACCTACATTATTATACCATTCCGTATATATACGACATTCCGGGGACGAATAAATAAACCAATGGCAACGAATAAATGAATCGATCTCTATCAATAGCAGCTTCAATTTCGATATATTTATCTTGAAAATCGATAGCCTCAATTTCGAGTTCGACCACATGTCTTTTTTAAGAAATAATGAGGATTACCGAAACTTTCTTTAATGGATCCAGCAGGAGTTCACCGAGACTTTTTCCTGCGAGATCAAAAATCGCCCTGCGACTTTTTAAAAAGATTTTTCCAGAGTGTCTCACCGAGACTTTTTTGAACTCTTTGAGGGACACAGTTTTCTATTAAAACAAATTTCCAAAAATGTTTGCAGGGTTTTGGGGATGGCTGGTTACGATTCTAGCAGCAGAATTATAAAATTCGAGATGGCGGACTCAAAATGGCGACTATTTCAGGTTAAATTCATTTTTTCGTTCAATCGGCACGAAATTTGGTATAAAGAAGTTTATATCGTCGCTCTTTACGGTTCCGGTCTCAAAATTGGTAGCTTCTGGAGAATTGGGGACTGCTTCAAGACGAGGGATTTTCCAAATTTGTCGATTGTTAACGTTGTGAAATGAGTAAACAAAAAAATGTAGGCAGTATTTCTACTCCGTAATCGAATGTTATTTCTTTCTCATTCCGATTGATTTTACACTTTTTCAATTCAAAATACATTAGAATGTGTAAATTATTATTCTAAATTTTTTTATTAAGTAGAAAGAGGTGAACGAATTCCCTA
The DNA here is from genome assembly GCA_037952995.1 of Hyposoter didymator. NCBI lineage: Eukaryota > Metazoa > Arthropoda > Insecta > Hymenoptera > Ichneumonidae > Hyposoter > Hyposoter didymator. The sequence continues at coordinate 18,652 of JBAJMU010000069.1, forward strand.
TATTTTTTGATGTCTCAAGTTTCATATAATTTTATTTCAAGTTTTCAGTTTTACATCGTAATATTCTTATATTCTACTCAAATTATGTTAAAATGACGATCACATATCCGAGTTGATTCATCGAATTTCGGCCAATTTTTTATGTGTATAACCAAACAATAGAAACGTTTTGTACGCAATAGAGAAGACATTCAGCGGTTTTGAAAACGTTCTGACATTAGTGCGATTAACATTTCAAGGGGAGATTCCAATTTTACAATTCGTATTGTTTGAAAAGTATCAATCAATTCGTCATTGTCGCGCTATTCTTGACGGTGGTATTTACTCTGTTGCGTGTATTGTGTTGTAATTACCCTGTGCAGTTCGCAAGTAATTGAGGATTCTTAGATGTAGTAACAGCTTTGAGGTTTCAACATTGTGAAAGGAATTTCTTCAAGAACAGTGAATCGATCGAGTTTTTAATTTGATGAATTTGATGTCATTTTTTTTATTCCAATTTAAGTTTTTCATTTCCTAGGTTTCACCATTGGGTCATCATCATTCTTACAAAATTATTTTTAATCACTCATCAATTATTTTTTATCACGACACCACACACTGTTGTGTAGAATTGCGGCTCATAATTGTCACTTGTTGTTGAGCGTTCCTTTTTCTTCAATAATACAATTGATTTGTTTTTGGGATTAGGTATTTTTTTCAAATTCCCTGCTTAAGGTGCAACCTTTGAATACTTGGCGTTATTTTTACTTTTTGAAAGTTTTTATACGGATATCGTTCCTTTTTGAAAAAAAAATTCTGACCCGATCCTCTTTTTTTCAGAAATCAAATTGATTTATTCTTGGAACTGCATTCTTCTTCTATTTCCTGCTTAAGGTGCGACCTTTTAATACTTGGCTTTATGTTCACGTCGAAAGTTTTCTACAGATATCATATTTTTTGTTGGGAATTTTTTTTTTTTCTCGAAATGTTACAGTGGAGCGTGCTGAAACAACGAATGAAACAACGATATGCACTTTTGAACGTGAAGCTTGAAGGCCCATAACCTCATATTTATAAATGGGAATGGTGGAAATTTTTTTCAAAAATAACATGTAAACGTCTTTGCCGTTTCGTGGCCAATTTCGCTTTTCTATTACAGCATCATCAACACACATCCACCCAGTACCCCTACCTCGTAGCATGGCAGTAAAATGTCCATGTTCAATATCTTCCCGATGATGGAAAATTGCATTTTGTACTTCATACTTTTCCTTATTAATTGACACTACTGAAGTCGGAATAGCTTTAATATTACATTTTCTTTTTTCCATTTTACCGTTTGTCATTGTGAAAATTGACAAATGGATAACCACGACAGTTTTCAATGAAGAAAAGTCAAACCTATCAACTAAACTAGGGGTATGACAAACGGTGCAAAGTCGTTCAGTGCGTAATGATTTTTCCACGTTATGATTAATAATATACTGCAGGTCCATGGCAACTTTTCGCGGTTTAGGCACAATAACAGGAATTATATTACTTGGGCTAACAGTTGTTATTTTGGAACCACAAGCACAACAAGAAGACGTGCAACTTATTCCATGTTGTACGACGTTCCTCAAAGCGAGTAATTTTTCGCATAGAGAAATAAAAAATATGGTAGGATTTTGTTGACCTTTATTGATGAATTCTTCACCAGCGATTCTCCTCACTGCAAATACATTGACTTCCCGCTCATCACTCGTGTATGCTTGGACAAAAGATTTGATAGTAGGAATTATTCCACAATCATCCAACATAGCTTCTCGAATGGAAGAACAATGGATCATACATTGAAGAGTAGCGTTTGCATAGCACGATAAATTATCATCATTGGCAAGCGCTCTAACATTAAATGGAAGAGAGTTTTTTTCTTGTGTTTCAATTTGTTCTTGACACTCTGCAATTCTTGCTGGGACTGACCATACTCTATCGCATACTTTCCTGATACGTTGCTTGGCAATGCTGATGGGCATTATATCAGGCCTATGTAACTTACGCAGACAATTATACCCCATTATACCATTTGCATTAGCTTTTATCAAAGCTGGATCATAATTAATCAGATACAATCCTTCAATTCTCGTAACGCGTGATAACGCAACGTAAATTTGACCATACATAAAAATGGAACTTCCAGCTTCTACAACAGCATGCTCTAAACTGAGACCCTGACTTTTATGAATAGTCATGCCGTAACTGAGACATATAGGGATTGCTTCCGCACAACGAACGCTCTGTCCATAATTTCAAATTTAACATCACAACGTTCTAGAGAATATTCCAACTCCGATGGTAATAGAATATTGATGCTTTCAATATCATCACTTCCAACGTTTCGTTTAACGGAAATGAACTTACCAATCGTACCATTCACGAGACCCAAAGTGACATTAATGTTTCGCCGAATCATTATAAGTGCCCCGATTTTAATGATTATATCTTGTGCTAATCCGGCTGTCCTTGAACTACTTTCTTCACTGCTAAGCAAAGCTTTCGTAACTTTTTTTTTAAGATAAAATGGGCAATCTACAGTATCTTGTGCGACAAGATGTTTCTCTTCAGAAGGAATCCGTGTCAACATGGCCGAGTTGAGTACATCACATTGATTACAAGTCGAAAGTAAACACACTGTACCTAATGAAAGAGAACTCATGTGATCACATAACTCAGATAATCGACCGTCAATCGATTCATTTTCGAACTGCAATTTTCGTGACTCTAAGATCTTCGTGTCTGAATCTGTTACTACGCCTACACGAATTCTAGACAACAAATCCTTATACATAGCATCATCTTTTTGACGCATATTGATTCTCAACTCATCGTAACGAAATAATTCCGACCATAAATCAAAAGATCCCATCGCTCCGATGTGTCTAGCAATTTGGTCACTTGACAACATAACAAAAGCTGGATCTTCATGTACACGTGGAAGCTGTAATAAATCTCAAAACAGAACATGTTTCGCGCCAAACCAACCATTTTCAGTATCTGGCGTATTGAATATTTCTGCCAACCGTAAATGAACGCGTCTGCTAGATAGATGACCTTAAAGACTCTTGACGAGCTCCTGGATAAATCTCTGAGTTATATAATAAAATATTAGATATGTGCATACCCATACCATACCATACCATACCACACCATATCATACCATACCATACGATAACATACGATACCATACCATACCATACCATACCATGCCATACCATACCATGCCGTTGGCGTGGAACGGATGGAAGTTGAGGAACAAGCAATAAAACTCTCAGTCGGTCTTTTAAAAAACTTCCGACGAAACCCCTTAAAAAAATCCCATCCAACCTCATTACCAATCCCTTGAAAAACTCCCGTCGAGATCATTTTTAAACCGGGCTATCGCTTTCTCTCTCACACACTGTTCAGCGCCGAGAGCGGGCAGCCGCGTTGAGCGTAGTGCGTGACGTCACAAGTGTCCCTTGTCACGGTTTCGAAAACGAAAGCCCAAATTTTTTTACCAATATCATGGTTCTCAGGATTGGCTGAACGAATTTTTTCGCAACAAGAACCAATCGACTCGGAAAAATCGAAAAAAATGCATGGGAGGAAATTACATTTATGGTCCAGCCGTTTATCCGTGAGAACGGATTAAAGTCGCTGTGACGTCATAAAGCCAGCATATTCGCGTATATTAGAGTGCGGTAGCTCTCGCGCTACGCTTTTCTTTTGATACTTGGCGTCGAGCCGCTACCGCGTCTCTTGATCTTGACCCAAAAGTCGGTGAAATGCTCGCTTAACAGTCCAGAAGGAGAGAACAGTTTGATTGCATACCCGTTGGTGAGATCTTTACTGAAAGCAATTGGGATCCAGAGAGCTACGTCACAAAATCCATCGGGGTCCAGCATCTGGGACGTACGAATATTGATATTGATGGAATAGATGAAGAGTCATCGACCTGATGAGCAGAGCATTTTCCAAGTGTCTCGTTTTGCGGCTCTTCAATTGTTACTGGCATCCGGGAGGAGAATTCACGATTTAACTCTGTTATCGATAAATCCAGAAAAATGGATTGTTGAAGAAGGTGAGATAATCTTCTGGCCAGAGTTCGGTTCAAAGACGGACAGACTAGATTATCGACAATCAGGCTGGAAAATCACTAGCTCAAAATATGAGGTGTTCGACTTCGTGAAATGGCTCAAGTTGTTAATTTTTTTATCGGCCGAAAGGCGCAAAGCACGTCGAGAGTTGCATCAACTGTTCATTACGACCAGAGGAACAGTAAAAACGGCGTCAAGGGCGATTATCGTGGGCTGGACCGAACCGGCCTTCAAGGAAGCGGGAATCCAAGCGAGCCCAGGTTCCGTTAGATCGGCAGTAGTGTCCCATAATTATCAAAATAAGATGAGTATGGACGAGTTGCTAAAGAGAGCCAATTGGAAAGGAGCAACAAATTTTATAAAACATTATTGCAAGAGAGTGGAAAGAATCAAAAGATTTAGGGGCAAAGAGTTCTCTGATAGAAAGTTTCGTGCCAGTTTAATACAGAGTATCATTGCAAGGAGCAATATGTATTCTAATTACAGAGTTATCCAGCAGTTATTCTTTATAATTGTTCATGCAGTATTGAAAGGTGTAGCTCAACAAGAGCATTTCGAGCGGAATAAATTGGAATCGGATATCTTGTTATCAATTCAGAGAATCACAGTACGCTATCAAGTGCCGGCAGAGTACAAACATCTCTCCGAAGGGTCAAGCAGAAGGCACAGACATAAAATAACAACGTTTTCCACCCTGTAAGGAAGAAAACTAATATTTTAGGTCTTGCCGAGGCTTGACCCTAGTACGGGCTTGCCGTCATTCGGAGAATCCACTGAAAAACATTCGCGGTCCATCACGCTAGCCGACACTTGAACATCAGTTCGAAGTAACCTTCTCTCTCTATTGTAACGGATTGACCCGTACCGTCGACATAAGTGGACGAGTGCTCGGTCTCACTCTCATCTTTGAGAATAGAGTGTTGCTATTTCGGCCATCGACGATAAGACACACCTCATTATCGCGAGCCCTTGTTCCACCGTCGACGTACGTCATGCCAGCTAGACGCAAGTGAGACGGCCCATCGGACCGCCCCACTTGTCACGCCGACACTTGCGAAGATCCCACCGCCTCGCGAAAACGCGATAATCACAACAATAAACTGCCTTGGCGGGTGAGAGCGAGAAAAGTCTATCTTTTGAAACCGGTGGTCACCCCACCTGACCACGATCCCACCGATCACCTGTCCGAGTATCGCGGAAGGGAAATTTCTCCTCTCACTACGATTCGTCTATTTAAGGGCCTGCGACAAGAGTTCGTGGCCATTCTTCTGATCCAAATTCATTTACTCACAACGAGCTACATAATCTTACCGAATGGACTTATAACAAATTGTTTGAAGTCGAACTCCTCCGAATAACTTGGGTTCGCGATTAGGGAACTAATCCTGGGCAAGGTACTTGCATTGCGCTCGATTTCCGACCTCAGGATTAGCGAGTTTATCTGGTGACCATAGGCAGGACGTGTCGCGATTATTTCGGTAAAATAAACGTATTCGAGTCCTATCCGTCATTCGGACAAACTCTACACCACGCGGACAATGTTTCGAAGTTCGAAAAAATAATTTGCACACCAGCTTCTCTGGTGCTTAGTGCGTGTGCCTTCAGCAAACACATGCACCGCGAAACCTTAAATATTATTCGCGCCCGCTATGAGAATTAATCTGTTAAGCCCGAACGTGAAGCGTGAGAGGGCTGAGAGAAACTCTCTAACAAACAAACCCAAACAAATAAATAAATAAATGAATACATAAATAAAGATTCGGGATAGCTATCAAAGCGCTAGGCGCACCTATTTGGTCAGTTTGGGAATAGATAATTTAGAGAAGAGGTTGGGTGTTGAATGAGATAGAAAAAAGACATTTAGAGAACACCCTGTATATTTTCGGACGGAGAGTACACAGTGACAAGTATAATCGGAGTCGGTTTCTGTGAGTATAACAATTTGTATTACATTTGGAGTCGAATTGAATATAGGTCAGACTTACTTTAATGTTCGAACGTAACTTGAGTCGTGCTGACGCAGCGCGTAGCGGGTCTCCTCGAAGACAGTGTAGTCGGCACACTCACGCACACAAATCACGCGAAACGCAGGTTTTGGGATAAAATATAAAATATGAAGAATAGAGAAATATAAGAATTGAGTTTAAAAAAGGTTGATTGGATTTGAACATTTTATGAGTTTTTAGACGGCTTTCAAGATGTGGTGAAAACGCGGCACCTCAGTGCCTCACTAACCCTCGAGCAGTGATGCTTGATCGCGAAGAATCGAAGACGCGTAATCGGAACTATCTTGTAAAGACCGGAATAAGGCTCTAACCCCAAGTAGAGTGTACTTGGAGGAGGTCCGTTCAGGCCGAAGAAGTAGCGAGACTAATTAAACATTTTGGTTGTTTCTATTTCGTGGATCGTCCCGTTAGGGGGTTTTTGCTGAGTTAGCAGCCACGATGAAATGTCGATGAACTGGCTTGAGCGCTGTAGCAATATTCCGATTTCTGCAAGATTGTCCGTTGCAATTTTCGGTGCTTTGAGGGTTTCGCAAGATCGGTTCATTGTCCGAGAGTTCGTTTGCATCGGTGAATGACTTATTTTACCTTAGGTTTCTAATTTATGATTATTTTTGAATAAATGGCTCGGCCATAACATTCCCCTCCTTAGATTGAAGCGTGGGATTCGAATCTATGTGCTTCAACAGACTCGTCCTCGAGTCGNGGAGGAGGTCCGTTCAGGCCGAAGAAGTAGCGAGACTAATTAAACATTTTGGTTGTTTCTATTTCGTGGATCGTCCCGTTAGGGGGTTTTTGCTGAGTTAGCAGCCACGATGAAATGTCGATGAACTGGCTTGAGCGCTGTAGCAATATTCCGATTTCTGCAAGATTGTCCGTTGCAATTTTCGGTGCTTTGAGGGTTTCGCAAGATCGGTTCATTGTCCGAGAGTTCGTTTGCATCGGTGAATGACTTATTTTACCTTAGGTTTCTAATTTATGATTATTTTTGAATAAATGGCTCGGCCATAACATTCCCCTCCTTAGATTGAAGCGTGGGATTCGAATCTATGTGCTTCAACAGACTCGTCCTCGAGTCGACAAAACGAATTATAAGGGAAAATTTTTAATTTATCGGCGAATATTGTGACAAAGAAAGGATAATTCGGGTTCAACATCCCCCTCCTTAGGTTGAAGCACAGAATTCAAATCTTGTGTTTCAATCGACCTTGAGCCGATTGACAGTAAAGAAATTTAGGTTATCAGTGAGATTTCGGGTCTGCGGTATTCCCTCTGTGACGGTACGATGCGGGGTGGTTGCGACGGTAAGCTTGGAGGACGCACCTCTAGAGGCAGTCCAATGTTCTCCAGATGGATTTGGGGACGACGTGAAGGACGATATGTTCTGCAGCATCGCATACCACAGGTTACCAGCGTGGAAAATATATTGGTCCGAAGTATGTATAGTAGGAAGCCGGTTATGGTCGCTAGTGACAATCCTATACCCCTAAAAGTCCAGGTTATGGCTTTGTGGTACCAGGGAATGGTGTTGATTTTAGCTAGCTCCCTTAAGTGGGCTTCAGCTGCTTGGAGACTCACATCGGCTTTATGTATCCGTCCATCGAGCGGGTTGGCATTTTCCGTTAAAGTTAGAGGTGCCAGCATTTCCATCGCATCGGTGGTGTTTGGTAGTAGTTCACTGATGTTGAGTGCGGTTGGTGGATGACTAACGGCATGGATAGATGACGAAATGGTGTTCGTGGTCGGTAGAGTCACGCGAGCTGAGTACGCAGTACAGCCAGTATCCAACTGGAGTACTCCGGTCTTTTGGAGGGTTACCGTGGTGAGTCCTTCGCGACATTGAATATGCATCGTTTCAGGGTCCACCAGTGAGAATAACCAGCCATGCGTGTTTTCCAAGTATGTCCACTGGGGCCGAGGATTCTTGGTTAGTCGGATATCACATTTTTTAAGGACTGAAGTGGTGGGGGAAAGGAGCAGTTGTGCCTCGCACGTTTCCTCTGTCAAGGCGTCATGCAGTGCGGTTCTTACAGAGCAGACATAGAAATTTGCGAGATGGCTACATTTTCTTAGGTATTCTTCATCAAAAGAGAAAAATTTGTTTCTCTCATGGCTCCAGGCAAGGTAATTGTTGGGTGGGTTGGACGTAGGCTGTTCCTTCAGGAATTCTGGAATCAGTTTCAGGGCGGAAGCAAGGGTACAGACGGTAAAATTGGAAGGAAGAGGACTCTAGGAGTGGTACGGTAAGGTTGATTAGCAGTAAGTTGTTGTGATATTTAAGATCTACATGGCTGATGGCGGAAAGGTCCCCGTGGCGTATACCCGTCAGTGAAGTAGAGAATCTAAACTGGTGATACTTTTGACGTGATTGGCCATGATTTTGAGCTGACTTTCTGATACAAGGCTAGGATGAATAAGTCCCCGTCGTGCGTCTAGGACAGCATTATGTAAGGATTCCAATTTTTTAATGTAAATGTCGGCGGTGTCCTGTAGGGTGTTTGCAAAGGCGAATAGGTTGAGGGTGTATTCGAGTCGTCTCAATTCCGTCTGTTCTCGTCTGAAGGCAGCTCGAAGTGTCATGGTAGCGTTGCTCATTTTTTCGATGTTGGTTTCGGCAGCCTGAAGGTGTTCTCCTAAGTCGTTGACAGCGCCACGGATAATGTGTGTGGCGTTTTCCATCATGTGGGCCAGGTCTCCTTTGTCTTTTTCTACTAGGGCGATTCGGTTCTCGTAGATGGTCAACTCGTCCTGAGAGACAGTACCAAAAAGGGCATGGGAGATGGTTCCAATGAACGCGAACGGTGCTCCGCGCCGTTGGGGAATTCGGGTTGATTCTGGGATTGTTGATATAACTGCAATGATTTCTTTCTTGAGCTCAGTGACTCTTTCCAGGCGGCCTTTCAGTCTCATCGAAGCCATGTAACTTTCGCATTGGTCGAAGGAGAGGTGGCTGTGGCAACTGGCAATTAGGCTGTATATGCGTGAAGGGGTCCAGGGCTTCCTCGTGGCTCATGAACGCGCTCATGATCGTTTTGGCGTCAGGGCATCGCGCATCGCCGAACGCCTCACGGTACGCCTCAACCGGTCGTGCACCGACATACCCCGTCTTAATATATTTCGCGACCATTTGGGCGTATTCCCGCGGCTCGTAATGCGCTATATCGAAAAATGATAACAGAAATCTGTCACGGCACTGATGACAGGAGAGAAAAGACTGCTATTTGTGGCAAATATTGACTTTTACGCTCATTTGTTCCAGATGCATCGCCTAGTATTTTTTTCGATCACGAACATCGCTCGTGCTATGTTTTTCATGTCAAAAACGGGAAACGCCAAACGCCATTACGTTATACGCCAGTTGGGGAAGAATCGGAAATGTTTTCATTAATTTATTGGATGAAAGATCGTTCTTATAGTGTGGAATCGACGAGTCATATTGTGAGTTCCTCTGGATATTGCACCCGTGCGAAATGAGGGAAAAAATCCTACCAAACCCAGATATTAGCTCAATCAGGTAGTTTATCGTTATCTTTATGGAAACATTCAATTTCTTAATACATTTGTCAAATAATATTAGACGATGAAGCTTGGCTGAAAAAGTTCATCGTCAATACGGATGGCATAATAACTGGCGAATTGAACGAAGACTTGCCATCTGGTATTGGTATGTATTTTGGTAATTTCGAGTTTTTTCTTCTATCACCAAATATTTACGCGTGTGAAACGAGTTCATTCGTTATCACTCGTTATTTTCGAAGTCGCTGTATGGCATTTCGCTGAATACACTCTTCAACGCAGGTTGTAGTACTGCTGTTGATACCGCTGAAGATTCCAACATNGGGGAAGAATCGGAAATGTTTTCATTAATTTATTGGATGAAAGATCGTTCTTATAGTGTGGAATCGACGAGTCATATTGTGAGTTCCTCTGGATATTGCACCCGTGCGAAATGAGGGAAAAAATCCTACCAAACCCAGATATTAGCTCAATCAGGTAGTTTATCGTTATCTTTATGGAAACATTCAATTTCTTAATACATTTGTCAAATAATATTAGACGATGAAGCTTGGCTGAAAAAGTTCATCGTCAATACGGATGGCATAATAACTGGCGAATTGAACGAAGACTTGCCATCTGGTATTGGTATGTATTTTGGTAATTTCGAGTTTTTTCTTCTATCACCAAATATTTACGCGTGTGAAACGAGTTCATTCGTTATCACTCGTTATTTTCGAAGTCGCTGTATGGCATTTCGCTGAATACACTCTTCAACGCAGGTTGTAGTACTGCTGTTGATACCGCTGAAGATTCCAACATTGTGGAAAGAAAAATTTCGTGTGATGCCACTTCCGAACCCCCCGAGAAAAATAAAGCAGAAAAAAATGATGTTGAAGATAATGTTTCCGGGGAAAATAACAACTCGTCCGTCGCAGTTTCTTCAACGGTGTGAAATTTCCTGATGCTTTTTTTTATCGAGAGACGCGGCAGCGGCTCAACACGAAGTATTGAAAAAAAGCGTAGCACGAGCCCGCCGCACCCGTAACAGTAAAATCGGGGTTTTATGGCGTCACAAAAACTTTGAATTTTGATATACTCAAAATACATTGGAATGGATTCGAGAAAGTTGCAACAACGATGAACTTCCATAACTCATCGGTCACAAAAAATATATATGTCGGGATGATCGGAGTGGCCTGGCTCACTTCTTTTGCAAGAAAATTGAAAAAAAAAGAAAAAGAGAAGAAAAGAAGAACGACAGTCAGTTGATCAGCACGGAACGGTGACGGTCGGACGTAACTCGCGACATCGATGAATTATATTTCCATAAAAGAAAGTTATAATTATTTGTTCATTTCATGCTCCATTAATAAAAATACGGAGTAACTATGCGCAATACGCGTAAAACTCAGAATTCGACAACAGACACTGATCCTTCTCCGACATATATGTATTTTTTTTCATTTTCTTAATTATGGATTCCTGGTGTTTCGTTTTACTGACTGAATCTATTTGCAATCCACCTAGGTTGAGTTGATCCCAGGGAGTGGTGTAAAATTACCGCAAAAAACGTTAGAAGAAATAACTGGTAAGTTTCGTAAGGATCCTCGCCGGCTAGTAGGAGCACTCCTGAAAATTTTAATCGAGAAAGAAAATTTGAGGGGTATGACCCTCGTGGCGACGGATAAATATGCAGCGATTCCGGAAGATGTGAAAAACGCAGTTGAAAGTTAGTCATTTCGAGCTATTTTTTTCAAAGCTTTGTCTTTATTTATTATTATTAATTATTCCTGCCGACCTGCCTTACGAATAAAAAAAAATCCTCCTTAGGATACCAGTTGGAAACGGTTTCCGAAGAACTGCGACTGACACCAGCGGCCTACAAAAGATGCTTGACGCTGTTATGCTACAATTTGAGAGCCAAGAAGTGATGCCCTGTGCCACAATTAAACATTTTTTCCCAAATAATACGAATAAGAGCAATTGACTTTTTCAATTGTTTTATTAATGTTTGTCGTGGGTCAACATCAAAATTGAAAATTTTTCGAGAGTCTGCTCTCGGTCTTTTTTTCTTCTTCGTCATCGTCGTCGTCGTCATCGTCTTCTTCGTCGTCATCTTCTTCGTCTTCTTCGTCTTCCTCGTCGTCCTCTTTTTCGTCGTCGTCCTCTTCGTCGTCGTCTTCTTCGTCGTCGTCTTCTTCGTCGTCGTCTTCGTCATCCCCCTCTTTGTCGTCGTCCTCTTCGTCGTCGTCCTCTTCGTCGTCGTCGTCGTCGTAATCCCTATTCCCGTCGTCGTAGTCCCATTTGTAATCCCCTCTTACTCTCTGGTCCTCTTACTTTAGCACAAAATTCCAAAAAATGAATCATTTTCAACATTTCTTTTATTTCTACTCCTTTAAATCGCTTACACGTTTTTTTTGTAAATACAATTTCCCTCTGGGCCGATATTTGTCTTCCGCGACACCGTCCACGACGTCCGCATTCCCGCGTCGTCGAACGGAAATATCGGAGAAAATTTGATTTCACTAACACATTTTTTTTACACTGATTTTAACGATTTTTTAATTTTCTTTTACATTTTTTTGCCCCTGTAACTCGAACTAAGGAACTTGAAGTGTTCGATTTCCTGACTTTCGATTTCGTTCGCGCGGAATATCGTCGGTCACTATTTTTTATTTTCCAAGGGTTAGAAGAATCCGAGCCATCCTGTCAAGCTGACACATTCTCAACGTCACACGGCACAAAGATACTTTTTGCGCGAAACTCGTGTCGTGTGAAATAGCCTTCGAAACAATCGGCAAAAATATTTGCTCTGAATGCGAGCGAGAGCCTCGTCTTAGCCCCCATGTCCGACGACACTGAGGCGTCGGACATCATGGCGGCAAGCGACCTTCTCATTGGCTGAAAAAACGCGATTTCGATTGCCTACCATTTGAAAACTACTTCAAATTTTGCAAAACGGCTAAGTAGGAATTCTTAAAAAATCGTTCCAAACCCGAGGATACCCGGACGGGAAGTCTTTTTGAATCACCCTGCGATTTTCTCCAATATTTCAGGAGGTGTGTCCGTGATTAGCATCGGTTCTCAGATTTTTATCCTCACGAGTTTTTTTTGGTGACACACTTTGCATTGATGTACGAAATTTTCGGTGTCAGCTTTCAGTCCCTTCCACTGATAACGTTGCGCAATCGTCGGTAGGTTTTAGTTATTCCCTTGTGACCACCGGCGAGACTTTCGTGTGCTTCACGGATTATGGCCTCACGTTGTTCTGGTGGTGGGTCGTTTTGGACGAGTCCATTACAAATCGTGATGTTTATGGGCAATCCTTGAAAGGCGCACTCGGGTAGTTGTTTGAGAACGTCGTATGGGATAGGTTCTAGGTCGTCGCCTGGTTTGGATATTCGCAATGACCGGACGTTGTAGCGTTCTAAGGCGATGCGTATCTGTTGCAACGACTGAACGATGTCTTGAAAACTTGGTTTGACTGAGTCATGTTGTTTGTTGACAACACTCAAGATCTTGAAGTTTCCCGTCGTTGATACGGCTATTTGGCCCTTAACCAAGTTTTGGTCGCATAGATTTTCTGTATCTATTTTCCCCAAATCAGAGAGCAAGGTTGTGATTGGATTTGGAGACTGGCAATTCGCGCTGATGAAATGGGCGATGTTGTCTTTCTGATAAGTCAGACCTTCGCGACACTGTTTTATCTCACAGTTTGTTGTGGTTTCTGGAGGACCATCTGAGTTGTCCATGTCGCTTGAGTCAGCGTCAATGAATGCTGTAGTTTCATGTTGTTTTCCAGCCTCGCTTGGCTCCGCTGCCAGTTTTCTTGGTTCCTGGGGAAGAGTAGCCCGTTCACCAGTGTTTTCTGGTATTTTGTAGGCGGGTCCTTTCGGGACGACGATTGAAGTTCCCGGTAAAGGACTTGACTTCGCCATGGGTCTATGAGTTGGAAGAGGTGTGGGAATCGTGGACTTGCGTGTACTAGGTACTATGAGTGAGTTTTCGATGTTGTTTGTGGCGGGATGGACGTCTGGGATGGTGGATTCTGGAACGGTGACACCGTGTTCCTTCAGGGCGCTGTGGAGGTCTTGTATACAGCGGTATCCCTTGTCCAAAAGGTATTGTAAGTCCTCTGGAGATGAGGGGTAATCCTCGTTCTCGGCGGTTTCTTCAGGTTCATCTCGCATGCGGACGGATTCATCGAAGCGGGAGAATGACTTTCTCAGGTCTTCCAAGAATCCGACTGATGGTTTCGAAAGTTTACTCTCGGGTCCTGTTTTTTCTGGAGTGATTGTTCTGTCAGCTATCGTTTCCGATTCTGTTTCACTAGAAGCTGGAGCATCGATCTCGATGATAGGATTTACCATATCTGGTCGAGCTTCAGGTTCGGCTGCTGGCAGGAACACTTCATCGCAGGAATCTTCGGATTGGTTGGAGTCGACCGAAGGTTCTGGGTTGCTGGTGGGTTTTTCCAGACTGGGCATCATGCTGCGATGAGAAGTCGATATCGGTGGGACGTTATCAGTTGATGATTCTTCACTCAAAACTTCGGAATTCGGTTCTTTGTAGGTGGCGCGCCGTGCACCAGGCCGAATATCCTCTCGAAGTTTTACTCGGGTGCCGATAGAGTCTGCGTCCGGCTTGGATGCCATCTTGGTTGTTGTCGTTTTTGAGAGCCCCTGTTCTGTGAGTGCGCGTGGTCGAGGTTGTCGGCGGAGAATCGATATCGCCGGGACTGGCCCTAGCCTCGTGCGCGGTTTAGAGCTGGTCGGTTGGACAGGGAAGACCATGGCAACATTGGCTGGTACAACGGGGTTACGTGAGNTGATTGAGTTTGCCGGGTTTGTACTTGGTGATAAAATGGTAATCTCCAACCTTGGCTCTCCAGCGTGCCCGCCGATTAGATTGGTCTGTCATGTTGTGTAGCCATGCAACAACCTGGTTATCGGTGACCAGTGTGAACGGTCGACCGTAAAGGTATGGACGGAAATGTCCTATAGCCCAGGTGGCCGCTAAGCACTCTTTGTCGTTGCTATGGTAATTCTTTTCAGCGGTGTCCGGGATGCAAAAGCGACAGGTCGTTCGTCACCGTCAATTACTTGACTCAAAACTGCACCAAGGCCAGCATCCGAAGCGTCTGTTTCCAGTAGGAAGGGTTGGCTGAATTCCGGGTATTGTAGGACAGGTTTGGTGCAGAGAGCTTCGCGAATGGCGTCGAAACTCGTCTGTTCCATTTCGGTCCATTCGAATTTCTTGCCCTTCCTCAGGAGGTCGCTCAAGGGCTTGGCTTTAATGGCGAAATCCTTGATGAATCGCCGGTAGTAGTTGGCGAATCCGTTGAATCGTTGTACAACCTTGACATTTGTAGGCGCAGGATAATTCCGGACAGCTTCGATCTTCAATGGATCAGGTCGGACTCCGTCGCGAGAGATGATGTGGCCCAAGTACGTTACATCCGTACGAAGGAATTGACATTTCTCCGTCTGCAAGGTTAGGTTGCATTGCCTCAATCTTGTGAAAAGGTTTCGAGCCCGTCTGCCATGCTCTTCAAGGGAAGGAGCATAGATGATGACGTCGTCGAGATAGACGAAGNGATGACGTCGTCGAGATAAACGAAGAGCTCGATGCCATTGAGTCCGGTCAAAGCGACGTTCATGTGTCGTTGAAACACTGGTGGTCCATTCCTTAATCCGAAGGGCATGACCGCGAATTCGTAGTGGCCCTCTGGTGTAGAGAATACTGTTTTAGGTCGATCTTTGGGATCTAACTAGATCTGGTGGAATCCGCTCGCAAGGTCGGAGATGCTGAAATACCTTGCTCCTCCCAGTTGATCCAAGAAGTCTGTGATGTTGAGTAATGGATAAGCGTCAGGTAGGGTTTTTTCGTTGAGGGCACGATAATCGATGACAACGCGCCATTTGCGTTTACCATCTGCTCCCGCTTTTTTCGGAACAATCCATAATGGTGAATGGTAAGGTGACGTGCTGGGATAAATTTTTTCTTCCGTCAGCAGTTTGTCCATTTGCTTTTTTATTTCATCCTTATGGACTATCGGGTAACGATATTGACGCGTGTTGATCGGTAGGTCGTCTGTTGTTGGTATCGTGCATTTCATCGGGTTGGAACGACCCAGTTTATCTCCAGGGAGGTGGAATCGGTCAGGGTACGCCGCAATGAGTGAGCGTATGTGTTCTGCCTCTTCATCATTGAGGTAGTCAAGCTTGAGTAGGTCTTGAATTGCGGTAACTCGATCTTTCCCTGAAATGGCACTTTCATCTGGTGAGTCGGTATCGGAAATTTCCTCAGGTGGTCCACGATATTCAAAAGGGATCAAATTCTGAGGAGGGATTTCTAAATCGACGTTTTGTTCGGTTGTATTGTGGCCATGACATAACGGGTGCCATCAGTATTTTTAACAGTGGCTTCGCCGAAAAATATGCCATCGTCAGCTATTAATCGAGGTAAATAACCTTCCGCGAGCGTCGTGGATTTTAATTTCATTTTTATCGGCTGACGCGTACCAGCACGAATCGTAATGTGGGTCAGCGGCTCGATGACTTTTGCTGACTCGGCAGTGTCAGGTGTCTCAGGGGGCACTGACTCGATCGTACTTGCCGTGAAATTGTGAACTCGTCGTTTCTCGTATTCGGAAACAAAGAAAATCGGCTTTGTGGGACGACTGGCGATAATGAATGCGTGATGATTATAGGAGATTTCTCCTCGTTCTTGTTCAACGTAATCTTCGCCCAAGATGCCTACACCTGGTGAAGGGAGTGTCGTCTTAAAGACATAGAATTTCACGGGTTGGTCAAAGATGGTTATTCTCGCGGTACTGATGGCTGTTAGCATTTCGTTATCTGAGATACCCAATACTCCCACTCGATCATCCGTATCGATCATTGTATCTCCGCAAAGGGCTGCGACCTCTATCGTTTTAATAACCGCGCCGCTATCAGCCAAAAATCTCGCTTTTCGAATTTTTATTTCCGGGGCGTTTATTTGCATCACGGCCTTCGGCCGTCGCGTGTTCTTTTTTAAATTGACGGTTACTATTGGAAGTTCACTGCCTGGTTTGGACGCGATTCCGGAGGAGCAGTCGTCGACGCGTCGGTTTGACGACTGGATTTCTCGTTTAAAGACAATTTTTCCATTTCGACATTGAGTCGAGGGGAGGAATTGTCTCTGTCGCGGGAAGAATTTCGCGGCGATTCCGATCTACGTCTGTCAAACGATCTTCGGTCTCGTCGACGTTCTCGCGAAAATTTGTCTCGATCGTCATAACGGGTTTCTCGTCTAAGTATACTCTTCGGGGGAGTATGACTTCGGTCACGTGTAGTCGTGTCCGAGTCTTTGGGTTGTTGGTTTTGTCTGTGATAATCGAACGCTTTTTGACACTCTGGGCATTGCTTGTCGATGTAAATGGTGTAAGTGCGACGATACGGCGAGAAATCTCGACTGTCTCGGGAACGAGATCGACTACTATCATCGGAGGAACTATCACGGTGATATTTGTTCCGTCGGGATTCTCTATAATCTTTACGAGCCGTTACTCGGCTACGAGAACGCCGAATGCGTTGTTCGTTTTTCTGCGCTAACTCTAAAGCATCTTGAAAGGTCGCGGGGTCACGACTTAAGATGATGGATCAGCTCGATACAATGTGAGATTTATTTCATCTATTCAATTTTCTTTTATTTTATTTTCATTTTAAGTTTATTTTTATTTCATGTTATTTTATATTTTATTTTATTTTATTTTATTTTTTTTTATTTTTTTTCCCTTCCCTTTACGCAGTCCATATGGATTGCGTGAAGGGAAGGGGAACAGAAGTTGCGGAATCCGAGTTACGGATTCCACCAGCCCAGCTGGTGGATATGTGGGACTCCCGAAGCCTACCCACTAAACCGCCATCTCCTTTTCGTCCTCCCCCAACCAGGAACTATGTTAGTATTACTTCTGGCTGGGGGTTCTGTCTGTGTACGTTTCGTCGGTCTGTCTATCCGTTGCCTTTTACGTCAGTTCGTCCGCTCTGTCATGTCAGGCAGCCGTCTGCGTTTTTCCGTCTGAGTATAGTCTCCGTGTAGGTGGCAACGAGTTGCCACCACTCAGTTTTGTGGAGCATCACCTTGACGATATTGTCTGGGGTGATGGTACCAACAGTCGTCTCCAGTCCTCGTCTGAGGTTTGTCCATCGGTCACATTCGAAGAATGTATGTTCCGCGTCGTCTCGTTCGTGTCCGCAATATTTGCAGTCCGGCGTCTGTACTCTGTTCATTGTACACAAGTACCGTCTGAAGTAGCCGTGTCCTGTCAGAAGCTGGGTGACATAAAAGTTTACGTCCCCAAACTCCCTATCAAGCCACGGTCTCAGGTCCTGTATCAGCCGTCTCGTCCAGTTACCCGTTGTTCCCTCTGTCCATCGTTGTTGCCATGTCTGTATCGTCCTGTGTCTTTCCGTGGTTGCCGCATCCTGTCGTCTTGTGTCCGCGCTCCTCCCGTGTATTCTCTTTCGCTCGAAGGCTAGGAGATCCACGGGAATTACCCCCGCCACCACCAGAACTGCTTGTGCAGAGACAGTTCGGTAGGAGCAGGCGATTCTCAGCGCGCCTTGTCTCTGTACTGTCGTCATTGCGTGGCAGTACTTTTTGGTCTTCAGGGCGTCTGCCCATATCTCCGCGCCGTAAAGAAGGATCGAGTGTGCCGTTGACATTAGCAGTCGCCGTTTCCCCGGTCTCGGTCCAGTCGTGTTTGCCATTAGGCGGCTCAAGGATGCTATCCTCTCGGCCGCCTTCCGGGATGTCTTTTGTATGTGGGGCCCGAAGGTCATCTTCGTATCCAGGGTTACCCCCAGATACTTGACTTCTCTCCTGGCCTCGATGTCATCTGTCCCGACCCTCATGTTCAGTATTGTCTGTATGCGTCTCCGCGTAAGGAAGATTAGTTCGGTCTTTTCTGTTGCAAGTTGCAGTCCGTGATCCGTCATCCATCGTCCGACTCGTCTCATGGTCTGGTTCAGTTTAAACTGTGCCAGTTCCGGAGTCCGCTCGACGATCACCGCCGCCACGTCATCGGCGTATGCGACGAGGGATACTTCAAGCGGGAGCTCCAGTCTGAGCAAGCTGTCGTAGATTGAGTTCCAGAAGTCCGGTCCTAGGATCGATCCCTGCGCGACCCCCGCGGTGATTTGTCTCGTTACGCGTCCGTCTGCTGTTTCGTATATAATCTGTCTGTTTCTCAGGTAATCTTCTACAACCCGAGCCAAGTATGGTGGGACCCTGAAAGCGCCTCGTAGCGCCTCCAGTATGTCCACCCACCTCGCCGAGTTGAAAGCGTTCCTGATGTCGAGCGTAGCCACGAGCACGATTGGCCGCGCTGCGTGGCAGTGTTTGTCCGTGTCCCTGAAAGAGTCGACCACTTTTTGGATCGCTCCAATCGTTGATCGCCCCTTTCTGAAGCCGTATTGCTGCTCCGAGAGACCGCCTGCGGCTTGTATCGCGTCCGTCAGTCGGGGTCTCAGTAGGCGTTCGTACAGTTTTCCTGTTGTGTTGAGTAGGCTCAGCGGCCGGTACGCCGATGACGTGCTAGGGTCGCCCTTTCCTTTTGGAATGAGCACCAGCCTTGCCACCTTCCACCGGTCACTGAATGTCCCTGTTGTGATGCACGTGTTGTACAGGTCGAGGAATATCTCAGGCCTCAGGTTAGCCATCAGCCGGATAATCTCTCCCGGTACGCCGTCGGGTCCTGGTGCCTTTCTATTTTTTATCGCTTTGGATGCTCTGGTGAGCTCCTCTGCGGTGAAGATAGGGGCTGCCGGTGTCTCCGTGTCGTCCGTTTCGTCTGTGCGTGTCGGGTGTGTCGGGAAGAGTCCGTCCACGATCCGTCGTGCGGTTTCGGCGTCTTTGAGTTCCGGCGGAGCCCGCGCCCCTAGTTTGCCAGTCACAATCTTGTAACCGGCTCCCCAGGGCTCGCGATCCACCTCCTCGCAGAGCTTCTTCCAGCATCTCGTCTTGCTGTCTCTGATGGCTCTCGTCAGGGCTTTCCGTGCTGTCTTGTATGCGGCTTGGAGGTTTTCCCTTTCGGGTCTACGGCCAGCCCTTGTTACTCGTCGTCTGTTTGCCAGGCAGGTTCTTCGCAGATCGGCTATCTCGTCCGTCCACCAGTACTGCGGTTGTCTGTTTCGTCCGTTCCGTCGTTTCGGCATCGTGCTGTTGCACAGCCGTTCTATGAGGTTAGCTGTCTCGTCCGTCAGTTTTTCCGCCCTTTGCCGGCCAATCAGCTCAGAGGGGATTTGTGTGATCGGAGCTGGTGCTGCCACCAGTTCCTCCATGAACTTCTGTCTGTCCAGTTTGTTTACGTTCCACCGGGGGGGATGCTGGATCCTTGTCCGTGGCGTTATTGTCTGTCCTGTCACTTCGAACGCAATGTACTGGTGATCGCTGGCCGTATAGTCCTCGATCACCCGCCATCGCCTCACCCGTGACAGTATTCCGTCCGCTGTCATCGTGACGTCGGGAATGGAGTCTCCAAACCCTGGTCTTCTGTACGTTCGTACGTTTCCTGTATTCACTACTACCAGGTCCAGCCTTGCGGCCATCTCCAGTAGCAGTCGTCCTCGTTTGTTCGTTCGTGTCATTCCCCACTCGATCGCCCTGGCGTTGAGATCCCCCGCCACCACGACGTCCCCGGGCAGATCCCTGATTCCATCTTCGAGGAGCCCCACCTTTCTCTCGAACTCCGCCGCGGTGCAGTTGGGGGTCAGGTAGACGCTGACGTAAGTGACAGCGCCGACCTTAGCCCAGACGTAGTCGTCACCCACCCCGCGGTTTGTTATCCGAGATCGGGCGGCGCCCCTCACCCAGATGGCTGCTGTCTCGGTCTTGTTCGTTATCCATGTCTGCGTCGTCCTTTTCCTGTATGGCTCGCATATTATCAGGATGTCTGCGTCGTGTTCGTCGGCTATCTGTGGCAGTAGCATGTCAGCTGTCCTGCTTCGGTTCAGGTTTCCCTGTATTATTTTGTCCGTCGTCCCGCCTGTCTCCTGCACTCCTCCAGCGCAGCCCGAAAGACCGCGCACCTCCCGGATCCCGCAAGGTGCACTGCGTCCCCGTGTCCCGCCTCGGCGCACAAGGGGCAGGCTGGTTTGTTTTTGCAGTCCGTCGCGTAATGTCCCGTTTCGCCGCATTTTCTGCAGCTTTTTGTCCGGTCCTTGTTCGTGCAGTTTGCTTTGGTGTGTCCGTACCCAAGGCACCTGTAGCATTTCGTCACTGTTATCCGTTCTCGGACGCGGCAACGCACCCATCCAATCCCGATCCGTCCCCGGCCAAGCAGCACCCCGGCTTCGTGCGGCTCAAGCTCACACACCGCCATGTACTGTTCACTCCGGTTCGGGCCGAAGATGTGGACCCCAAAGTCCGCGTCCCGTCCTGTCTCTTGGTGGAGTGCCCGTCTGACGTCGTCCGCGTTCGTGACGCAATCGAGGTCCAAGATCTCCAGTTGGACCCTGGAGGTCATGGACTTGACACTGCCCGTGTCCCCGACCGCGTCCTGAAGCGCGCGTTGGAAGTTTTCCTGTCCGTTCTTGTTCGTTTGTATCTTTAGCAGACACAGTCCGTCTTTAGTTTTCCTCAGAGTTGTCACCTGCACGTGACTCTTCGTCGGATCTACCGTTGTCCGTATTTTTCGTACGATGTCCGAGTACGAGCTGTCCTTTCCAGGCCTGACCAGCACAGCTGTCCCCCGTTGCTTGGGCGCCGGCTTTCGCTTGCCGGCCTGGGCGTTCGTGTTCGTCGCGTCCGTTTTGTCTTTCCGTTCGGTCGGTTTCTTCTTTTTTTTCGTTACCGTACTCCAGTCGTCGGTCGTGTCCCCGCTCGGAGGTCGCTTCTGGGCGGGTTCCGGCGGGGTCGCGGTGGCCGAACGTTTCCGTTTCGTCCGTGGCGTTTCCCGTCCTTCTGTCGGTTCAGGGTCCTTGTTTTGTCTTTCTGGGACTGCTCTCGCTTGCTTATGCAGCGCCGCGTCGGCAGCCTCCAGAATCGTCTTTATGCCGTTTTTAACTGTCATATTCATGTTCTTTTGAACAGTTGCTGTCTCGGCCATTCTTGTCGCTGTCTTCCGAATTATGGTCAGTAATTCGGTGATGTCTAGGTCGTTCCGTGTCATTCTGTCCGTTAGCTGTGTGTCGCTGCCGGCAGCGGAAGTAGCCGAGCAAAAGCTCACGCCACTACCCGCGCTCGACGCGCTGGCCGTCCTTTCCCTGTATAATAGGGTCTGTATCGTTTTGTCCGTTCGGTTTCTCGTGTCCGTTTTTCCTGTCGCTGCCTTCGTCGTCGAGTCTTTGCACATTCTGCGGCCCTCAGAATCCATGCCGCTGCCATGGGCCACCGGAGCTTTCATCCGATCGGAGCCCTGGGTGGATTGCCCCTGTGTTGGGGTTTCCACCTGAGGTAGTTCGTCGTTTTTCGTGTGCATGTCATTGTATGTTCCTGTCTGCTACGGGTCCCTCGGGGGCGCAGCTCCCCGAACCGTGCCGGAACGCAGCACGGTCCCTGAGGTCCCCAGCCCTGTGTGTGTAATCCCCCTATGTGTAGTGTGCGTGAGTATGAGTGCTCGTGCCTTTGGCTGGACACGATCGGCGCTTTCATTCATCGTCGGGAGAGCCCGTTTATAGGGGTCCCGGTCATTCGCTTTTTGGTGGGCCCCGTTTATAGGGGTCCCCCAAGCATTCGCTTTTTCAGAGTGACCCGTTTATAGAGCCTCTGACCATTCGCATCACCGATGTGTCGTTCGAGCGTGTTCGTGTAGATGTTCGTGAGTGTGTGTGTGGTCTGATTTTGGTCCACCCCGAAACACTTCGGTGCTCCCTATATCTAGGGATCGTCACCCTATCCGCCACCTGGGGAGGTGCCCGATGCGGGACCAGGAACCCGACACGGGATTTTATTTTATTTTATTGTAGTTTGAATTTTAAGGTCATTTAATTTTCCTTTCCTTTGCCAACTTGTTTTTTTCTAATTTAATTTTTCTTTAGTCGCTTCATCTTCTTTTTTCTTTCTTTCACTCTGGATTCGTTTTAATTGTTGGTCAATGCGTCGGGCGGCTCACTGCAAATTCCGCTCCTTCTGCATCTTTTGCAAATCATTCGCGCGTTCTACAGCCTCTTTTAATTTTTTATTGCTTGCACGTAGTTCGGCTTCCAGCTCTGCAACCCTCGTGCGCAATCCAAACAGTTCCCTTTCCATGGCCTCTTGTTGGCGATGGATCCTTTCCGACAGCAACTGTAGGGGTGCCTGCAAGAAAAAAAAAACAAAATATAAAAGGAAAAGGAAAAAGACAATTTTAGGAATAAAAGCAATAAGAAAAAGGAGAAAATGAAGCTAAAGAATCAGAAGTAAAAGAAAAAGCAACAAAAAAAAACCAAACTAAAAAGGAAAAGAAACAGGAAGAAAAACAACGAGAAAAGGGAAGAAAAATAAAATGAAGAAAACGGAAAGGGGAAAGATTGAAAAAAAAAAAAAAGTACCAGTCTCCATTGAGGTGGCATCGCATGCTGCTGTTGTAGCGGCGGCGGCGGCGGCGGCAGTGGCGGATTTGGGACCATATGAAAAAGAAAGAGAAATAAAAAGAAAAAACATGAAAAAAAATTGGAAGAAACGTTGAAGAAAAGAAGATAAACATGAAAAATAAAAAGTATAAACAACTGAAAGAAGAAGTTAGGAAAGAAAAAGAAACAGAAAAAAATAAAAAGAATGAAAACTGAAAGAAGAAGGAAATAAACTGAAACAAAAAGAAAAAACTGGAAGGGAAAGGAAAAAGCTACCGTTCGTGGCGGCTTATCCAGCGGTGGTGGCGGCGGCGGCTTTACGACCATCTGAAAAAAAAGAACAAAATAAAAACAGGAAAAGAAGGAATAGAAACGGAAAAAATGTAAAAAAAATGAAAAATAAAAAAGGAATAAAAAACTGAAAGAAATTAAAGGAAAAGAAGCCGAAAGAGAAAAAGAAAGTGAAGAAAAAGAACAAAAGTGATAGGAAAGAAGAAGGAAGTACCATTTGAGTGTACGATAGTCGCTCGGCTTGTTTTTGCGGCGGCCGCGGCGGCGGTGGGACCATCTGAAAAACAAAGAAAAATAAAAAGGAAAAAAGAACGAAAAGAAACGGAAAAAAATGTAAAGAACAAAAAGTGGAAAGAAAAGTTTGAAAAAGGAAACGAAACAAAAAAAAAACTGAAAGCAAAAGTAACAAAAAAAAGGAAAAAAAAATAAAAATGAAAGAATAAACACTGAAAGATGAGTTAGAAGAAAAAGAAAATAAATTGAAAAAAGTTATAAAAAACTTGAAGAAGAATTAAAAGACATGAAAAGAAGCAGAAAGAGAAATAAAAAGTAAAGAAAAAAGAACAAAAGTAATGGGATAGAAAAAGGATTTAAAAAAAAGAAAAAGTACCATTTGAGCGTACTGCAGCGGCAGCAGCTGAGTGAGAATCTGCACAATAAAAAAAAAAATGAAAAAGAAGGAAAACACAAATGAAATAACAGATATAACGATGAAAAAAGGGAACAAAAGTAATAGGAAAGAAAACAAACAAACAAAAAGGAATGAAAACAAGAAAAAACTACCTCTGGCCATTGTGGTTGTAACTTATGATGTGGTGCTGCTTGCGGCGGCTGCGGATCCGGGATCGTCTGAAAAAAAAAGAAAAATGAAAAGAAAAAAAGGAAGCAATTTGCTACTTTTAATTTTCTTAAAAAATTTAAACTGATCGATCGACTTTTAACTTTTCAAAATTTTAAGAACCTATATTGGCNCTTTTCAAAATTTTAAGAACCTATATTGGCTCGATTTTTTATAAATCTGTATTTATAAATCAATTTTGGAAAGGATTATTACGCAAAACTATTCATAAAAACAAAATCGTTATTTTATTTAACGTTTAAGTTGGTTTCGAGCCAAATATGTTCATAATAACTATGAACCAATAAGCATTGAGGACGATATGTGGAAGAAGATAGGATCTCTGAAAGCTG